>PGCI01000019.1:0-548899 GCA_002873125.1 Puccinia coronata f. sp. avenae
CCTCAATAAAAAGCAATTCCATTCTTCTTGAGCATTATCTGAAGAATCTCTTAAAGAATATTTTCTGAAAACATCAATAGTGAATTTGTAAATGAGGCTCCCTTACTCATAGAAGATAAATTAAAAGATCTGTTTTCTCAATTTCTATCTGAGTTCTGGTACTATGGAAACATTCCCTGTACTTTGCTTGAATCCTGTGTGTCTAGACTGAGTGCTTCTATCAAGAAATAATCACTGCAGATGTTATTCCTGCTTTATTTGAAGAGTCTTTAACCATTTGAATGAGTTCCCCATGACCTCTAATAAAAATGAGAAATACAAGACTTTTAATGACAACTTGACAGTCTGCAGGACATCATCATAGGTTGAACTCTGAGAAATACCTCTGGAATAGAGAAGGTGAGTTAATGTCAAGACTTGAACATGAAATGTCTCTTCTCTCAGATCATGAGAGTGCAGATCAGTGATAGTGAGGAGAAAAAAATATGATTTGAGCAAATCAGAAGAAGATTAGTGATTTCCATTCATCTATGAATTCTATGAATAAAGCTAGATTCATAGTCAACAATATTCAGAAGAATGAAACCTCAAATGAGATACAACAATCCTTGATGAATGAGTGGACTTCTCAACCTGAGCCCCGAACAGAGGAAATACCCCCACCTCCTCCCTCCCCTCCTAGTAATAGACAGGAAAACAAAGTGCCCTCAGAGGCAACAAGATCCCCCTGCTAGTGCAGAAGGAGTGACAACAAACTCCCGAATGGGAAAAGGAGTTTCCCTTCATCAAACACAATGATGTTGACCCTGAGATGAGGAAAGAATTATGGAAGTCCATCCCTAAAACCAGTGAGTGGGATAAATTCTCTGGAGAACTTCCTTATAACCATGAGCTCTGGTTAAAGAACATAGATGTGTTTGTTGAAGACTATTGCATGTTAGACCATATGGTTATCAGCAGACTTACTGCCCTTTTCACAGATACAGCTAAGAATTGGTACATTGGAATAAGAGATATTCATGGAAAGAAATCTTGGGCTTGGTGGAAGAATACCATCCGTAACAAGTTTGGCACTCACAACTGGAAATGGAAGATGCAACAAGAGTTTGAGAAAGACCATTTTACATTTGACAACAAGAAAGTACACAAATGGTTTAACACTCAAAGAGAAAGACTCAGAGCATTCCAACCTGAACTCAGTGAATACTTGATTTGTGAGAAAGTTCTGAAGCAGTGCCCTGGTAACTTAGAGCATGCTGTGAAAGTAGATACAAAAAGGATGCAGTTGACATGAGCTTTGAAGAAATGGTCATCATCATAGAAGAAGTACTTGACAGAGCCATGAGAAAACAAACCCACCACTTCCTACTCCTCTACTCAGAACTCTAAGCCCTCTTGGAGGTACACCCTTCCTAGCACAAGGTAGAACCTAGCAAAACAGATGTTGATACCAAGAAACCTTCTAATGCTGCTGCTCAGACCACCAAGTCTAAGGATGTTTGTAATTTCTGTAGACAACCTGGCCACTATTCTAGAGAATGTCCCAAGAAGAGACAGAGGATCAATGAGGTAGGTATGACAGCTGCAGATCTGTAACATGACCAAGAGGTTGATGATAATAACCAATCCCCCAAAGATGAAGTAGAAGAGTCCTCAGACCAGCTAGAACACAATCAATTTGTCCTGGCCATGAACCAAGACAGGGATTATAATGATTATGACCCATCTGGTCCTATTCATAATGATTTCTATGGTTTGGCAATTGAATGTGAACCACTAAAAGAGTATTCCATTGCTGAAATACAAGCTGAGTCTCACCAACCCCAAACTTGGAACAACCTTTGCCATTCCTCTCACATTGAGGATGCCAGACTCATGAGATGTAAACCTGATAAAGGCAAAGCTCATTTAATTGGTTTTCAGACTATCACCCCTGTCTTATTAATCACCAGGAATACCCTTGCTTATTAGACAGTGGAAGCTTCCTGCTCTATCATCAGCAACCAACTTCTGCTGAAAATCTTACCTGATTGGGAATCTTCACTCATGCCAATCACCCATGCCAGATTCCATAGCTGCAGTGATCAACTGAAAGCCCTAGGGATTGTAGAACTGGCCCTCATCTTCCCCCATACTAGAGGATCAGTCAGAAATATTGTAGCAGACTTTGTGGTTATGGAAAATGCTAGGATGCAGTACTTGATCTTAGGTAATGACTACCAATCCTTGTATGGCTTTGATATCACAAACAGCAAAGAAAGATACTTCACCATTGGAAATGAAAATAAGAAAAAGAAATTCAGTTTCAGATCTGATTTTCAAGAGAAGACCCCTTTATCATCTGAAATATCTGCTCTGAAGAAATCTGACCCCCAAATGGATAAGTTTGTCCAAGAAGAGCTGAGTGATGCAAAGGTATATGATAAATTGACTCTAGATCAGAAACAATCCTTGTTTACCACCCTTTTCAGTAATAAAGCTGCTTTTGCAGACACCACTCACCCCTTAGGAGCAGTGAAAGGGCATGAAGTACACATAAAATTCACCACTGAAAGACCTTACCCCCCACTGCTTAGAAGACCCCCTTACCCTGCTAGCCCTAAGAGCAGAGAAGCTTTAGATTAACATATAGAGGAACTAGTGAGATTGAATGTTCTGAGAAAAGTTGGCCACAATGAAGTGGTGGAAATCACTAATCCTGTCATTATAGCCTGGCATAATGGCAAGTCTAGAATGGTTGGTGACTTCAGAGCCCTGAACACCTACACAGCTGCAGATAGATACCCCATCCCAAAGATCAGCAAGACCCTCACCAATCTAGCAAAAGCCAAGTTCCTCACCAGCATGGATGTTCTCAAAGGTTTCCACCAGAATGTCATAGCCCCTGAATCCAGGAAATACCTGAGAATCATTTGCCATAAAGGCATATATGTATATCTGTGGATGCCTTTTGGAATTAAGAATGCATTATCTTACTTTCAAAGAATGATGGGCATTGAGTTCAGGAGAGAACTAGCTGAGAAATGGGTCATCATATACATAGATGATATCATCATTATGTCCAACACCTGGGAAGAGCATCTCCTCAGGATTGAAAGAATCTTGAAAATTGTCATCAACATGAATATGAAAATATCTTTGAAGAAATGCAACTTTGGTTTCCACCAGATTAAAGCTCTTGGCCATGTTGTTTCAGGAATTGCCATTGGGATAGACCAAAACAAAGTAGCTGCAGTGTTACAGAAACCCACTCCTGTAAACAAGAAGGAGATTCAATCATTCCTTGGTTTTGCTGGGTATTATAGACAACACATTGACAGATTTGCTGAAATAGCCAGACCCTTGACTGAACTCTGCAAACTAGAAACTGTTTTTGAAATGACCAACCAAAGACTAGCAGCCTACAATCTGTTGATAGAGAAATTGACTTCAGCTCCACTTCTCTTGTTTCCAGACTGGCAATTACCCTTCAAACTCTATGTTGATGCCAGCATGACAGGCCTTGGAGCTGCACTACACCAAGTTCAAATAATTGATGGAGTTAAAAGAGAGGGGCCAATAGTATTCATCTCTAGGCAGTTGAAAGACTCAGAAGGTAGATATGGTGCAAGTCAACTTGAATGCCTATGCCTAGTTTGGGCTTTGGATAAGTTGCATTACTACCTTGATGGCAGTGTATTTGAAGTAATCACAGACTGCACAGCCCTAAGATCCCTGTTGAATATGAAAACCCCTAACAGACACATGTTAAGGTGGCAAATCTCTATCCAAGAATACAGAGGCAATATGACCATCCAGCACAGAGATGGCAACATCCACAAGAATGCAGATGGACTCAGCAGGTGGGCTCTCCCAAATGATCCCAGCAATCCAGCTTATGACCCAGAGGAGGATAAAGATGATGACAAGTTCCCCATAATGAACATAATGGGCATCCACATCACCACCTTCAAATCTGAATTTTTTGACTCTGTAAGAGAAGGCTACCAGAAAGATAACAATACAGTGATCCTACTACAACTCCTGGTGAAAGATTGCAAAGACAAGGACCTATCCCATGGACTAAGTGGTACTTGGACAACTTCTTATGCAGAAGGAAGATTTTCCCTGTTTGATGGCCTCATATACCACCGTGAGAAGCACAACTCTGTCCTGGTAATAGTAGATAAATTGACTATCAATACTATTCTACATGAATGCCATGATAGTGTGTATTCTGGACACCTTTTGGAAGATAGAACCATAGAAAAGGTAGCAGACACAGCTTGGTGGATCAACTGGAGGAAAGATACCTCTGAATACTGTGCCTCATGTGATAGATGCCAAAAAGCCAACAAGGCCACAGGGAAAAGATTTGGCTTACTGCAGAAGATCCAAGAACCATCTAAGCCATGGGATATCATAAATATGGATTGGGTTACTTCCTTATCTCCAGGAGGAGCTGCCAGCTACAATGCTTGCCTTGTTGTAGTGGACAGGTACTCAAGAACCCCAATATTTGTTCCCTGCTTCAAAAAAGACTCTGCCATGGATACTGCCATCCTCTTCTGGAACAGAGTAATGCCCAGAACAGGTATCCCCAGGGTAATCATCTCTGACAGAGACCCCAAGTTCACATCTGAATTCTGGACTGGACTGCACAGCATGTTAGGCACAAAACTTGCATTTTCCACTGCTTATCACCCACAAACAGATGGACTGGCAGAAAGGATGATCCAGACCTTGGAAGATATGATAAGAAGGTTCTGTGCTTATGGACTAGAGTTCAAGGATAATGATGGCTACACACATGATTGGGTATCCCTCCTCCCCATCCTTGAATTAGCTTATAGCACCAGCATTCACTCTACCACTGGCAAAGCACCAGCACTACTTGAAAAAGGGTGGATCCCCAATCTTCCCAAAGACTTCATCAAGCAAGGCCAAATTGATATCCATCCCACTGCTGGTACTTATGCCAAAATGTTTGAAAGTGCAAGGAAACATGCTGAACAATGCATTGTAGAATCCACCAATTACAATAATTAAAGATGGGACAAAAGCCACAGAGAACCTGAGTTTAAAGTAGGAGACCAAGTCTTATTCTCTACAGCAAACTTCACTAACCTAGCTGGTCCAAAAAAGATGAGAGACTCCTTTGCTGGACCATTTATAATCAAAGCATTACATGGTAAGAATGCAATTGAAGTTATCTTAACAGGAGAATTCAGCAGAAAGCATCCAACCTTCCCAGTCAGCCTGATCAAACCTTATAATGATCCATCCTCAGAGAAGTTCCCCTTGAGACAGAAAGTCAGAGTAGTTATTCCTCCAATTGACCTGCCTCCCAAGAGCAAGATCATCTTGAAAATACTCAGAGAAAAGAGACTTAGAGTGGATAATAGAGATGTAAAGATGTACCTTGCCAGATACAAAGGACTAGGGGCAGACCAAGATGAGTGGCTACTTGAAAAAGACATGCCAGAAGCCTCCACTCTGTTAAGAAAATTCAGGATTAAAAAGAGAACCATTAACTGACCTAATAAGCTGATGTTCTGAAGGAACATAACCTCTTTTGGTGGTAGGGAATGTCAGCCTTAGAGACAACACTGTTTCCCAAAAAGCTTCAACAATGTCCTCTCCAGATTCCCCTCATTTTTCTGATCATTTTCATCTATTATTGTCCATAGTTGTGATGTATAATTGAGGAGTAATTACACCTTGAACATCTATTATTTTCTAAGTTCAAACCATATTGAATATATGCATTTTAATCAACAAGGTTAACCATTTTTTCAGCTGGCTGAATGAAAATTTTCATCATCACTCAGAACCACCAACTTAGAAGAATCAGAAAACTCTGGACAACATTACTCCTCACTACTCAATCAACACAGATTCCATCACATCCCTACGTCGTCGTGGTCATTTGGTGTCATCTGATTGAATAGTAAGCAGCTCTTTCCAAGTTCTCTCTTTCTTCAAAGTTCTTCTGAGCTCTTGATCTTTCCATCCATCCTGCTCATCATCTTCTTCAATCAAATAAAGAATCAAACCAATAAAACATATCATCTGTGCTTCTGTGGACTGCTGCTAAAATCCACATAGGTTTCCTGCTACATAACCTTTGCCAGTTTCCTTTGGCATAAAAAAGCAAGGCAGTCTCTGACTGGACCTTCTCTGTTTCTTAAGAGAAGAGGGGTTAAGCTTAGCTGCCCTTAAACCATCCTCCTTTAAGGAGAGCACCAGAATAGCCCAAAGAAGGCCAGATATCATCTTCATAATCAAAGTTATAACTCTATTCTTCCTCTCCTTCTTCCTTTCCTTCTTCACAATAGTTGTCCTCTCCTTATCTTTTCTGGAATCAACTATTGTGCCCCCCATTCTTGTGTCCTGTTGTCACATGAGAGACCCAGGCTCACAAGCCACCAGATCCTGGTCGTCCATTGAAGCGTCTGTGGGCGCGTCCAATGTGCATCTTCCAGAGCTTGTGGTGTACATATCTTATTACTACCCTGAAACCTTCTTTGGTCTAAGACTGCCTAAGTTAACCTTACATAAGCAGACCCTTACCCAACTAGGATACCCAACCTTTACTCAACAACTACCTCTCTCTCACATATAACCCCTTACCATCAGGTAGCGGGTTCCATCCCTGGTTGTAGCGTCAGCTCCCACACCTCATTAGTACTACACTCCATCCTCTTATATAAGTCATATACACTTATACCAATCATCATCATCATCCATCCTTGGTAGTAGGGTCAGCTCCCAGACCCCATTAGCTTAACACACTATCATCATCACCTACCCTCAACAACATCATCAGAAGCATCACATACGCATTTCATGCACACATCATCATCATCATCACATACACTTAACACTCAACACATCCTTAGTCACCTATACTTGCTATACCATCTGAAGTATCTTGGATACACTTACTATCACTTGAAATAAAGCCTGCCAATCATAGATTGGGGGGTCTTTTTTTAGTGTCTAGTATAGGAACAGCAGAGTCATCCTCACATCATCCTGTTCCGCACTCAGCAAAAGGTCTTCACGGACACTTTTGAGCTTTACAACGAGTGGATGTTGGAGATGATCTTCAGATCACCGTCTTGTCTTTTGAGAACAATATGCCTTGGTTTGTGGACAGTTCCTTTGCCCTCGACAATCATTGCAACTTCGTCAACAGTTGGAAGGTTATACCGCTTTGGATTGGACCCCAGCCGGGCAACGGCGACCAACGCCAAAGTTCTTGTTGGTCCACCACTTGCCAGAATTTGTCTTGCGTGCTGATAAACCTTGGCATACGGATTGAGGCGTTACATTAATTGCATGAGTTGCTTGACGATGCCAAGTTTCATAGTTGCTTGGCATCGGCTGTCATCTTGGAGTCCACTGGCCCGGGTAATGCGGAGTTGCGCCTCTTTGGTCCCACAATTGCCAACAACAAAAATCTGGGAGAAGCCTGCGTCTGCTCCGTCGGGCGGTTCAATGCTTGAGATCTTGTGAGTCATGTTGCCGGATATCTTGAATACTCAAATGCCAAATGGTCCCATTACGGTTTAGTCAATAGCGGTGCCAAGAGAAGTGAAACTCATAGAATTATTGTACATTTGAATCAATGTCTGGAAGTTTTGAGCTCCTGAAGAGGTGTCAGTGTTGCGGGCACTGATAAACGTTGAAATGACTTACTTGCTTGTTTCCCAACAAACAGTTTTTGAAGAGTTGGAGGGAATTTGGGGGCGTTGCTGGATGCAGAGGGAATGTTGACTTTCCCTTTTTGACAACAGCTGGAGAAGAATATTTTTTTGTTGTCACGTTGGTCAAGTGTACTTTCCTTCAACCAGTGGAGCACGCTGCAACCTTCACATGGAACATCACACACGCCAATATCATTAGGGATGGTAAAATAAACTGAGCGCATGATGGCAGCTTCCGAATTTTTGCGCTCAGATGTGACAGCTTTGCCCTAATTAATGCCGCCCATGATGGTGGTGTGCAAAGTGAGGCAAGACCACAAAGTTTGACAAGGCAAGTGTATTCACACTTGAGTTGTTGCGGGAGGATTGGCTTGTGTGAGCTTCATTCCGCGCTCGATGCATAGTGATGATGTTGGTCAATGCGTTGTTGCGGTAAGACAGCCTATTAGAGCCAAACCACATGAGGCCTTATGACAGCTACGCGGTGGAGAGGTCACGGACCCCTCAAACATGAAATCATGCAAGCTTGAACTGGAAGGCAAAGGTCTGAGACATATATAAGTTGTGGATTGCAACAATGGATCCATGTGAGCGCCAAATGAAATGAACATTATACACAGCTTTGAACAACTAATTACAATTTGGTTGAGGAGAGGGTGTAATGTCCCTGCTGGCAAACAACCGGGATTTGTACATACAGCAGATTAGCTTGCGTAGGTCTTCAACGAGCTAAGTGCGCTTCATGCGCTTAGCTGCCGCCTTCAAAATGTCATTCTGTGGGCAACCACGTGCCTTTTTTGCTGGAGGCGGAAGGGGAACTTGGGGTTCTTCTTCCTCGTTGCTTTCTCCGCTTTCTTCTGTGGTGGCCTCATTGAGGTCAACTTGTGGTTGCTTGCCGTTGGTCTTTGACAGAGTGGAATTGGCAGTAGGTT
The DNA here is from genome assembly GCA_002873125.1 of Puccinia coronata f. sp. avenae. Taxonomy (NCBI): domain Eukaryota; kingdom Fungi; phylum Basidiomycota; class Pucciniomycetes; order Pucciniales; family Pucciniaceae; genus Puccinia; species Puccinia coronata. The sequence goes on from PGCI01000019.1 coordinate 8,624, forward strand.
GATTTGGGATGATTGCGGATGGCGCAATAGGTTTGCTGCGGCTCCCGCTTGGCCCAGCAACAGGCTCAGAGGGAGTTCCGTTGAATTTCACGCTGAAATTGAGAGATGTTAGCACACCGGAGAGTAGAAGAGTTCCTGGGGTGACTCAAAAGTTTTGGCCGGACTTTGTTGGAGATCCAGCGGACGTACCAAGCAAGGAAAGGCCATGGCCGGTGGTGAGTGCAACATAGTTGACCTAAGCTCAACATCAGTTTGAGTTGCCGTTGTAAGAAACTGGTTGACTAACCATGGCAATAGGCATGTGATTTGTCAAATCGAAGACAATGACATGGCCCGTCACCTGGACCTCTTGTCCAGGTTGATAGATGTTGAAGGTGCCTCGGAGGTTTTTTGTTCCAGGTACTAAATACTTTACTTGGTAAGATTGATACGACTTTGCCTGTTGAGACCAGTCAGTATGAGTCTTGGTCCTGCCTGGGAGCGGACGTACCCTTGAATCCCAGTCGTTGTGGGCAACAATGACTTCCAACCGCAAGGACCCATCAGTGGCTTCAGTGAGTACTTCTTCACGCGAGACAACATGGCCAAGGCCAACTATCGCAAGCTTGTTGATCATGTCAATGCTTGTTCCCTTGGGGATTGGAACACATGTTGCGGCGTTTTGGTTGTACGTGATAACCGGTGGCTTTCCATTACCGGTCGTGATGAGTTTGCCAGTAATGAAATAGAACTTGCCTCCTTCGAGATAATTGCTCAGGGACACATTTGTACTGAGCAGAACCTCATAATCGTTGGGGTGGGTGCCGTTGATACCATTGCACTGCAAGTAAGATTGCGTTTTCATCACACCGTATTGACTGTTAGGCAGAACATCAGGCTCTGACTGGAATGAAAGTGGTCAGTAGGTTTTGAGTACGAAAAATAAATGAAAAGCAAGCTGACTCTGACAATGGCCTTGAAGATACAACAGACGGTTGTTGGGTGATTTGGCGGTTTGACGGAGGCCATGTTGTGAGTTGAAAGGTGAAGCTACAGAGTTTTTCAGTGTGGCGTTAAAGAGAGGAAGACGTGAGGGTAGAGTGACAATGGTTAGCTGTAGGCAAACGGGATTGAGAGGATTTTAGAGGAGAAAAGTGAGGGGTAGTGGAGTCTGAGTGGGAGGGAGATTATCACATACTTTATAGACTCTCTGGCCACGCACTTCAGGCGTTGAGCGTGGCCTAGTCTGCAAACAACGGTGGCGTCTCAGTGAGTAGCTCAGGAACTGACCGGGCTAGCTGTGACGCTGACAGTTGACTGTGGCGGAGGCGGTGTTGCAACGGATGTTGGTGAATTGAAAACAAACCGGCCAGGACTGCGTGGTTCAAAGTATCTATCAGGGCTGAGGCCCTTGCGGCTACTGACGAGGTTAGTGTAAGCATTAGTTAATGGCGCAAGCACCAGGTGGAAATTTTGGAGAAAGTCAAGTACTGACATGGTACAAGAAAATATCAACATGAGCGCCTAGTCCGGCCTGATGCTGAGCTAGTCTCGAAAAGTTGGCTGAACGGAGAGACACACCAATCACCATAAGAAATCAGCTGCCACGGTGACAACCAGCAACGGGGAAAGCTGGAGAGTTGAGCGGATTTGTCAGAGGCGGTGTGACAACGTTAAGGTGAGCTGATGTTGTCAGGATGAGTAGTGAAATGGAACAACAGACGTGGTATCAGGTAATGATCGTTGTTGGGGTCCAATTGTGCCTGAAGTTGGAGAGGTCCAATGGTGAAGGCTCATCTAATGCGGCAAATGTGCTGGGAAACCAGACCAAACGCCAAGGTCTTTGGTTTGTGGATGAGTAACCATAGCTGCAGGTAGACACCAGCAGGCAGTTGCGGCCGCTGCAGCTGTCTTTCTGCAGCAACACCTGTCGGCCTACGTGATGCCAAGAACAAAGTTCTTCTAGCTACACGTGGTGCAAAGATATGAAAAGGTAGTTTCACGCGTGGGTCTCACGGTGAAATGGGGTAAAGTAGAAAAAAGGAGAAAGAAATATAACAAAAAGCAAAAGCTTTTTATCAAAGAGGGGCCTGAGTTACAGGGGTGTTTACGGTGCCCTCTATGAATTAGATCCTGAAATATCAGGGGTACTCTAATTATCTGGTCCTTTGACAAGGAGTACACCCAGAAATGACAAAGAAAGAAGTGCTACGGGGAATTTTACTCACTAATGCTAAAATCCACGCAAAGGGGTCTTCTTCAAGCTTGGCAGGGATCTTGAGGCGTCAAAAGTAGTCAAGAATTGATTGGAAAGCTGGGGATTTGTCGTGGTAATTGTTGGTTAAGGTGATGATCCAATATAACAGGTATAACAAGGCTAATAACTAGTGTAAAGGCTGGTTGATTGCGTTGGTATATGCTGGTATGATAAAAGATGATGGGGATTGTCAAAAGTGGGCAAACAAAGCTCTTTAAATATCAATTCTGGGCCACTGTGTGCGTGGTAATTTGCCTCAATTGCAGGTGTAGCCCATTTCAAACCAAACCAGGCCATTGTTACGCTAGTTTGGACCAAAAGGGCAAGCCACAGCTGCTTATGGGTGAATACACAAGGTTATGATGAGTTTGTTGACGCCAAATAACCATGTAGACCAACCTGGTTCAATACTACTGGCTTGGTTTAGTCAACAGTAGCATTGAAGGAGTGGTTACGCCTGAAAAGGGCCACAAATATTGAGACTAGGCCACGCTACAGGTGTTACACATGTGTAATTAAGGTTTTAAAAGCGGAAACTTTGTTTATATATATGATGCAAGGTTCCTGAAACCTAGTTACATACATGCTGCCTTAGTAACATGTATTTGTGTAGTTCATGCGGGGTTTTTAATGAATTGGGCCAACTTGTGTAACCAGTGCGCGGGGTTGGAACATTAAACCCCATTTGGGCCTAACTCGGCCATTTCACACAACACCTCAAAATGACGTCCATTTTTGGTCATTTCCCAGTTGGTATCGTAATAGTCAACCAACATGTTACGCATATATGCCGTGCAATCCTATAGGTGGGGGAAATGGGTAAAAGGAGTGAAGGAGTGAGAATTAGGGGGTACCATGAGTGGGATACCCTAGGTTATTTTGAATTTAGATTAAGAATCTGCCATAATATTCTAAGTTTTCTTTAAGGTTTAAGAGTTATGGTAATATTTTGTGTAAAACATGATTTTGACAGGGTATTTCAATGTTTATTCTTATTTTGTATTTATAAATAACAAAGTCATAATGCATTACAAAGTGAGAGAAATTCCTACACATGTAATAATGTCTCTAACTTTGGTAATACAATTTATTTTCTAATTTTCAATGTATTTATTATGATTTTATCCTTTCATGTACTCTTTGTTAGATTGTCTCTGAAGAGTAGCAAGCTGACAACACCGCATGAAATATTGAGTCAGTAGATATAAAAAGAAGCTAAGGTTCAGGCGTAAACCGCACATTGCGCTCATCAATCCTTGGCGAGGGGATTGAGCGCATGTCTTGTTCTCGCGACACTCGCGCTTGCGATTTGTGTTAGCAATGTATGTGAAGTACTCTGATTTCTGAGTGAATCAGTGGAAACACATTGGTTGATGTGATGAGGCGTTAACATGTTGGTGTCGACGGTCAAGGGAAACCTCTGACCTCCACAATTGTGTCAGGTCAGTGTTTTTTTCTTTTCTGAAGAGGTCCTAGGGGAAACCTGCAATCTAGTTTTGCAAAACCCTCTGTTTACTAGACTTGGATGATTTTATGTTTTATGTAAATGAATATATGTGAACCTAATGAACAGTGGACTATTTGGGAAATTTTATGCCCTCTCTCTTAGCCTTTAAGATATAACACCCTTAAGGTATGAAAGCTTCTCAGGCTCCCCCAATTTAGATCACACTTACTATCTTGATAACAGATGTAAGTGTTTTACCTCTTTGACCTTTCTTCTTGATGTGTGATGGATGGTTTTGAGTGGTTGTGAATGTGAGTGCTTGATGGTTGGGTGCTTGATGAGGTGGGTATCTGTAGCTGGTTATTGGATGATGAGGGGTAAGAGGCCCTCCTTTTATATTGAATAGTGAGGCCTTTTTGCTGGTGTGAAAATTCTTTGAGGCATTTTTTGCTGGTGAGGATCTGAACCATGTCTTCTGATTGGTCAGAACTTGATGTCTGAATCCTACGTGATGATTGGTCAGAGCTGAGCCCTGCGTCCTTATTGGTTGGAACTTGATGACTGAATTCTTCTAGAGTTTTCCTGTCTGAACCGTGAGCTCTGATTGGTCAGAACTTGATGAGAGAATGATTCCTGAGATGTTCTGATTGGCTGGAATTCTATTTCTGAATCCTACATGTTGATTGGTCAGAGCTTGATGGCTGAACCGTACGTGATGATTGGTCAGAGTTGATTATGTAAGACTATGGACTAAAAGTATGGATTAAAATATGACTATGTGGCTGTCCCTATGCTATGTACTTATAAAACTATGTATAAAGACTATGTATATATAACTATGGATTAAGTGGGACTAGCCCAGAGGTTTGAGTGAGTGACTATGGTTTAAGTACCAGTGAGAGTGGAAATATGTAGTGATATGTCTAGGTCTGTGACATCTCTGATGGGATAATTGATCCTTGTGTCATATTTGATACTTGAAACCTAAATAGCACACCACACCGGTCATGAAGGTGTCAACACCTCAATGGCCATGACCAGTCAGGGAGGTGTCAGCACCTTGATGATCACTGGTCATTGAGGTGTTGACACCTCTATGACCGGTGATTAAGGTGTTAACACCCCAGTGACTGGTCATGGAGGTCTCAACACCCCGATGACACGTCATTGAAGGGTAATTGACACCTCACTGACCAGCTGCGGGGGTGTCAACACCTTGATGACCGGTCATGGAGGTGTTGATACATCAATGACCTTGGGTTATCAAGGTGGTGGCACCTCCATGACCTGTACATCCTTGATGACCCAAGAGATAGGTACCCTTAGAGCAATGCTGCAACCAATACAATACACAGTTTGTATCACAAGGATTTGTATCAACAAAAATGGCTAAAAAACATATTTACTGGTAGAGGAGCCCAAGGGAATCACATTGGCCATAAAAGAATTTTTCTCAAGGCACTGATATGTGAAAAGATACATTCCAATACATTGAAAATTCCGTATTGGTTGCAGTGTTGCTTAGAGGCTGCTGTTTGGGGGTACCAAGACATAGCACCAGCGCAGCTTTGCAGTATGTTGTTCAAATTCTGCAACCAAGCCATGGAAAATTCAGACCCACAAACCAAGTCCAAGAGTTTTACATGTGTCTTTGATTGCATTGCATTGGCTTGTAATGCCAAAGCCCTGTATTTTTAGTGACATGACAGCTGAAAAAGAATATTGCGGGGTAATGTGACATGGTGTGAAAATACAGTGGTGTAAATTTCTGTTCCATGGCTCCATGGGCAAAAAGAACAAGCATTTTTTGCAATGCTTTCATTTACAAGGCTACCCTTTCAAGAGAAGCCCTGTAAAATTGCCATTCCTGACCCATGTCAGTAATTTTGCAGGGCATCCACTTTGCAAGGCTGTGTAAGAGACCAATTTGTCTCTTCACTGAACCGACGGAAAGGAACTAGAACAAGATCTTTAATCTTGGAGAGACGTTTCTAGAACCGGCGTATGATAGATTTCTAGCACAGTAGAGCAGAACGTATTAGTCTTTACTACATGAAGAGGAAAGACAATGTGTTGAAAGATAGAATGAAGGATGAGTGAATTAGAGGAAAAGGAAAACTCACCTAGCACAGTAGAGCAGAACGGATTAGTCTCTACTGAGCTAGGAGGGACACGGGGAGGTCGATTATAAATAGCAATGTTGATTATGTAATGATGAGTGGTTGTTATGTGAAATCACCAAAGTGAGGAGAGATTTCACAGGCTGATGACTTGTAAAAAATAACTTTTAAATTTCTCCTAACCCTTATAAAAAGGGCAACACAGGAAGTATGTAGTGTTTTGCACGTGTAAGCATGATGCAGTTTGACTACTTCAGCAAGGATATCTCCCTGGTTCCCCCATGAAATCACAGATGGCAGTTTCAATGCATTTGCTCATTTTTCACAACATATTATGGAATCATTACCATGTGGGAGCTATGCCTTTCACTCTAGTTCTCACTGCATGGCTTGAAACACAATTCAAGCGGTTGTTTACCAGGAATAAAAAACATGTTTGTTCATCTAATCTGATCTGATCTAGCATCACAGAGCTGACTGTTGTCTCTCAGGCTTGTGAGATGCAAAAGCCCTTTTCTGCTGCTGTTGACATGTTTTGCCAGCTTGGTGATACAATGGATACCATGGTCATGGATGCGCTCAAACTCACTGAACAACAAAAATTGACCTACAATGCTTGTCCAGCCTGCTTTGGACTGGAACCGCCAAACTTTCACAAGTGCCCAGTTGGGACCAAAAATCAATTGATTGTGTGCTTGGACGGGAGTTTTCAAAACCGTCAACACTCTAAAGCAAGTTGTGAGGAAACAATCCACGCCCCACATATCTTCATCAACCAATCTGAAGTGAAACCAATGACAGTTGATATTAGGATGGCAGAAATCCAGGAGAAGCCCCCTGCACAGGTATTATGGCTTGAGAAATTTTGTGAAATCAGCTCCAGCAGAATTGATGGATGAAATTTTTTATGTTGGGCCAATAAATGCTCTGATGCTCATAAAGCTGCTGATGACAAATGAAACAATTCAACATGGAAAGGATGCAATGAAACAGACTTGATGGGATGTTGATGCCAACACAATTCGGCCATATATCTTGCAAATATACAGAAGTCAGGAAAACAGAGGAGCCTTCCATGTGCACTAATCAATAGATTGCTAACTGAAATTGACCCAAATCAAAATCTGGGGATTCTGTATGATATAGGATGCTCACTTAATAAGTTTATTACTACATTAAGTACCTGTATCATCTTTCATTGCATTCTTTGTCTTCTCAGTACGTGAGCTCTGAGTGTTGTTGGTTTTGTCTTAGAAAAAGCTTTTTGATGAGGATTAATATAGCCGCATGGGATTTGCTACCTCAGTTTTTCACACCTATGTACACAATTGGCTCTGCCAATTGGATTACAACCCACGGTGTAAAGCTCAAAAGTGTCAGTGAAGACCTTTTGCTGAGTGCGGAACGGGATTATGTGAGGATGACTCTGCTGCTCCTATACTAGAAACTAAAACAAGACCCCCCAATCTATGATTGGCAGGCTTTAATTCAAGTGATAGTAAGTGTATCCAAGATACTTCAGATGGTATAGCAAGTATAGGTGACTAAGGATGTGTTAAGTGGTAAGTGTATGTGATGATGATGATGATGTGTATATGAGATGAGTATGTGATGCCAATGATCATGATGTTGTTGAGGGTAGGTGATGATGATAATGTGTTAAGCTAATGGGGTCTGGGAGCTGACGCTACTACCAAGGATGGATGATGATGATGATTGGTATAAGTGTAGATGACTTATATGAGAGGATGGAGTGTAGTGCTATTAAGGTGTGGGAGCTGACGCTACAACCAGGGATGGAACCCGCTACCTGATGGTAAGGGGTTATATGTGAGAGAGAGGTAGTTGTTGAGTGAAGGTTGGGTATCCTAGTTGGGTAAGGGTCTGCTTATGTAAGGTTTACTTAGGCAGTCTTAGACCAAACAAGGTATCAGGGTAGTAATAAGAAATGTACTTGCTAATGTATACACAGCAGCTACAGTTCGACAACATGAGGGCACTGGTTGACCGTCCCCCCGTTTCTGTTTTCCTGTGCCATCAATGATTTCGAAATCGCGGGGCGCACGTGTGTGGGCAAGGCGCCAGCAATGGTGCCGGCGGTGGGCCGAGCTGTTTTGTGGCAACAAGTCGTCAATTGACCGACATGTTGACGGCCTCAATAAGATGATGATGTCATATCCCAGCTGCCCAATGACACGGCAAGCAAAAAGAGCAACTGCTCATGAGGCTCAAACTCAAGGGCCTATCTCTCAATCTCCATCATAGTCACTATAGTAGGCATTCTTGACCACCGCTACACTACCCACTTTCAATGAAACTGCCTTCCCAAGCAACTCTGTCCCAAATTTTGGTGCAGTTTTCCGCGAGCTCCTCAAACTTTTTTTTTCACTAAGTCTTTTTTTTTTTTTAAAAAAAAAGTCACTTTTTGTTGTAGCTTGAGCAACAGGTCAAAAACAACCCTGTGAGGCTTTTTTTGTTATTGACTTCAGTGGGAAAAAATGCTGTCCCAGCAACAGATCTCGGGTCAGACATCAGACCGTCAGGGCCTTTAGATAATTCTTCTCAGAAGATTGCCAGTAGGTGTGACCAGGGACCACCCTGCTGGTGGTCCCTTTGTCACCTGTGGTCACCTTGACTGCAAGTTTCCTCATTGACCAACCAGAATGACCATTCTGTGACTGTATTGGCAATGAGGATGTACTTTGTGCGTCTCATTGGCGGGACAATTGTCTCTGACGAGTTGATCACACCTTTTGATCATTGGGGTGACCTTTGCGGTCCTTTGGCCGGCAGAACAGGAAGTATCAACGCCCACCCTACCCGGACAACGAATCAACGCTAGGAATCTTCTAGTTATGCGTCCGCCGTGTAGATGATGGTTGATGGATGATGAAACCTCAATGGAGGAGTGACCAGTAGTAGACTATAGGGGATAGTAAGACTAATATCAGGTATATAAGGGTATTGGATGAGTGAGGTGCTGATATATTTGTGGGGACAAAATCTGGTGAGGAGGGGGGAAAAACACCTGGAGGAGAGCCTCTTTTATAGTGAAATCCTGACAAATGGGGGGTGGTCAACTTGTGGTTGGAACAATGGTCATGGAACACAGTGGAACAACAATTGATGACTAATCATGGCTGAAATGTGGTTGATGGAAACAAATGGAACAATAGAACAAGTGAAATGTGGGTGACTTGTGGTTCTGAACCTGATGGAACTTTCCATGAGTGTTGTGGGCCTAAGTTGGGTGGAACATCCTAGAAAAGGGGTTACCTGGGCCTAGTGGTTGAGTTGTGGGTGGGGTTTTTGTGGGATTGCCTTGTGAAAGTGCCGTGTAACTGTGAATAACTGGAATAAACTTGGGTCTAGGAACTAATATTGGCCATAACTATTGATCCAGGCATGTAACAAAGATTCCATGAGTTGTTCTCTAGGGTCATTTGGCCTGAAGAATGTGTTTCTGGAACAATCTATGGGGTTTTGAGGGTTTTGTATTTTGGTGACTGCAGTAGGGATTAAGGTTTAGGCGACAGAGTATGTTGATTTGTTGATACTTCCTGATCTGGTTGAGTGGTGATAAATCTGTGAGTTGTGTTCTAGAGTGGATTTTGCCGTAGATTCTGATTCTTCAATAATATCTGAGGATATCTGAGTGGATCTAAGAGAAAAACTGAGAAAGAGAAAAGAAATAGAGAAGAAATAGGAGGAAAATAGATAGAATAAAAAATTGAAAATTTGTGTCATGTTTGGAACACCACAACGGTACAATAAAGGCTGAGGCCTCTCTGGCAGAGAAGGGTTGGAGCGTATGTGGTCACATTTTTCCTCACTGGTTAGTCCTCTTTGCTATGCTACTCAGAACCACCGGTTGGCAGCAATAGCACATTGGCTTGAATCTCACCACAAAAGGGAAATATTAAAACTTGGTAAACAACATTTGTGCTCTGTAGTTAGCTCTGCATTGATTTTTGACCTTGGGCTACAGATGAGTGGTTACGCAGGAAGTTTAACAATGCTATCAAGCAATGTATTGATGCTTGAGCAGAAACAAAGGATCTACTCCAGAAGACAAACCCACATTCAAGATTGGGGCACAAGTATATAATGGGATTTTTTTAAGCAGCAGTGGAAGAATCAACAAGATTTCCAGCTACAGAACACTGCAGAGGAGAATGATTGGCGTCTCAGATTGATTAAAATCTACAAGGGCGAGGCTGTCCTTGAACTTCTTAGGTAAAGATAATTTACATCTCTGTTTAAATTGGTCAATTCTGACTATAACTTGGTTTTAGGAATTGACTTGCAGGGTCTGAAGTGTTCTTTGCTTTGGAAGAACAGCTGGAGGATGTCCTAAACAATATTGCACAAAGGACCAAAGAGCTGAAGAAAGAGAGTGAGGAGCTGCATTAATGGTTGGATTCATCAAGTCAAGGTTAGGCGCTTTGTTTTATTTTCTTAGGGCTATAATAGCATGGACAGTGACTATTGCATGTTTCATCTCAGGTGCACGGAGGGATGAGGAGCAGAGGCTTCTGCTTCTCCTGTGGGATTCAAAGTCAGAACTTTTCACTCAAGCAGTCAACCTACACGCAGAACAACAGCCTGTGGTTCATGTCAGAATGATAAACAGGGCACAGCTGATGCTGACTCAGTCATGAAAAGCATATGTAAGTTCTCTTCACCTGTACCTGATCTTATCAGATGCAACCAGGTTTGCTTACCTGACTTCTTCCTACCATCTTTAGGCGACGAGATTCAGTCAGAGAAGTACAGCCACGGTGGCTATGACCAAGGTACCGCGCCAAGACCCTAGTAGCTGTTTAAGGCCAGGGCACGCGACAATTACTGGTTCCCAAGTGTAAGCACAAACAGGCTTTCGCTGTCTATAAAAGACAAGCTCATCAGCTGAATAGATGTTTGGCTTGTTGATTTCCTCCAGAAGCCAAACCTTGCCATCCATCAGCTTTTTCCTGTTTATCCCTTACGTTTCCCATTTCCCACCTTCACCACCTTTATCGCTACCAGGTACTCAACCCCTGACGCTCTCATCCATTTGTCTTGATCCCCCCTTCCACACACACCACACAGCTGCCAGGAGCGCTTGTGCTTTCTACCTTTTTACTTCTTACCTCTCATTCTTGTTCACTAGCTCTGCTAGTCTTTCTCACCGCCAAAGGGGTTGTATCGGTTACAACCCCCCGCGGCTAGATCGGTGGCGGCAACCGATGTAACATCGGTCTACCAGACCAATGTTACATTGGCGGGTCCCACCAATACATTATGCCTTTGTTCTAATGTATCGGTGGGCCCGGCCGACATAAAATTGGTCTGGGCGACCGATGTAACATCGGTTGCCTCTGGCCGACGTTACCGCGGGGGGTTGTAACCGATACAACCCCTTTTGCAGTGTCTCTTCTCTCTTCACACACCTACGTTTTACTTTGCTACACGGTAATCTCTGCCTTTAGGTAAGGATCAGATTTGCCGCTTTTCTTCTTCTTTTACTCTTGCTATTCTCATTGTATCTACTGTTACATAGTTGTTCATATGTCTAATAAATACATTCCTTTAGTTCTCCAATTCTTACAGTTCATGCAATAACCATTGGTGCACAATTGGGAACAAAGTTGAAGGAAAATATATTCAAGGCAATCCAAGCTTGGTGCCCTGCAATCTGCAAGAGTATAACAGTTTTCAACAAATGCTACTTGAATTTTGTCACCAAATTTCCAACCCATTCTTTATGGGGAGGTAGAATTTTACAAGGTGTTTATTCACAAGGGTTAAGCCTTGCAAACACAATATCTTGTAAATTTCCATGCAAAGCACCTAACTTGCAATTTTACATGCCATTTGATTTACAATGACTGTGTAAAAAAAAGCATAGCAAAAAATGACGTGCAAAATACAATCACAAGCCACAAGAGCGCAAACTTACCAAGCATGTCATGCAGGGCATGTTCCCTGCAATAATAAAGCCTTGTAAAGCCCCAAAGGGACACCCAAATGCAAAAATTACACCCTCCCCACCTCACATGGCATAACCCTTGTAAAATCTTACCCTGTAAAAGTAGAACTTACGTGCTGTCTAAGGAAATTTACAAAGCATTATCTGCGGGGCAGAAAAGAAGATGAAAAAATCTATGTTCTATTTCCACAAAAGAAAGAAGCATACTGAGTTGAAATGAAACAAGACTATAAGTGCGCATGTAGGCGCTGAAAACAATAGCTAAATCTTCTTCTTTATCTTGATTTTGGTAGGATTGCACGCAGAGGTAGGATTGCGTGCAGAAAGACGTGTGACCCTTCCTTTCCCAACGGGTAGCACCACCTCCATAGGAGTTGTTGTTGGTTTTTCAGAAATTGCCTCGGGGTTTGTGTTGGGAAAGCTGGCAACAAGATGTTTGGAAGGCGCCTCCAAAACCATGTCCTCTTCCTTTTGATCCACATTGACGTATGTTTCAGAGGACTAATCATTCTCATGATTTGATCCAATCCAGCCTTTGCACAATTTGCTTGCAAGTATCTGAGGATTTCTTCAAGCTTGATGAACGGAATTTGACCTGGTGCGTTTGGGTGATCCTTTTGAACCTGAACAATCTTTTCATCCACATAGACTTTCTCCTCATCAGTCCACATCCTCAAGTAGAAGACCCACTGCGTGTGGGGCTCGGCCCCACCAATTTGTGATAGATTGGGGCTGAGTAGATTTGCATAGCAATTTTTTTCCATGTCATTGTGCAACCACAATCCTAGTACCCCAGCCAAGTTGCGGAGAACTTTACACCAATAGTGTTTGCCGTTCCAATACCCACAGGAGTGTAAAATGTATTTTTGGTTCCCCACTTTCAGGACAAAGGGCCATACAATCAAAGCCAAGAACGCTAGCTGTGCTTCTTTCTTACGGATGTTGCCAACTTCAACATTGAACCAGAGGTGTGGAGGATGTCCAACTCCTGGGAATTCCAGCATTGAGAGGACAGTAAGCCAGTTCTTCAGAAGCTATGCAACATTTTTGGGGGTTATGTTGTTGCATTCAAATGTTTGCTTGAAGATGTTGATCATAAACACAAAACGTTGGTTTGTCTGAGAGCTTCCTTGGTGGAGTTCTGGGTGGATTGCGCATGAGTACTTTTGGACCTCTTCCACTCAAAACAAAACAACTAAAGGTTCTGTTGGTTTATCCGTGGGATTCAGTGTGTGGTCCATGAAGCTGTCACAAGAGGAAAAACGGCTGGGGACAAATGAATCAGGATTCAGGGCATTCACGTGGTTGAAGAGCGTAGCTTGGCCTAAGGTAAGGAGTCCGCGGATTGAACCAGCTAGCAACAATTCCGTGGTTGCTTGAGAAGAGAAATGGTTGACTAGAGTGTGAAACAGCGTGTTTCCTCTTCCAGTGGAACTACGCAGCCACAGTGGGCTGTAAAGCGCATAGAGACTCTCAAGGGCTGCAGCGAACCAACATTGGTATTTGAGATTGGCTTTGTTTGATGCGCAATAGGACAGGTAAGCTGTGAAGACACTTTGGTTGATGTTCTGAGAACCTGGAGGCCTCCCAAGTTTCTTTTTCACAATGGCCTTAGGAATCAATTCATCTGTTGTATCAGGTGGACGGCCATTGTTCACAGATGCATGTTGGGTGATAACGTCTGAGATCTTTGGGGAGGGAGGGGCTTGCTTGCGTTTCTTGTCCCAGCCAATTGTCTGCGCTACATTTGTGTCGGCTTTGTGTGCTGCACCATATTCCACCGGGATACCATGCATCACAGACATGTAATCTTCTTCTAATACCCTGAAAAACAAGAAAAGTTGGGCCATTCCGACCATCATGCTGCTCTTCCCAGGACTGGGACCAAGCCAAGTTAAGACACATTCAGTAATCAGTTGACATAGATTGATGTTAATGGAATGACATACCTTATCATGTAAAAGAGCCAATGCATGCTCTCTTGGGTGTTTGTTGTAGCAGGAAGGCCTTCATCAGCACCTGGCAAGTCCTCCAGTAGTGGCCTCCAATAAGGGAAAAGAAGGGCCTCCACATCTGCCATTGTCCACCAGTCAATCCATTTCCTAGCGCGGGGGAATTGGCGACGCAAGTTATCTAGTTTTTCTTCATGGGTGGGGTCGCCATCCACAGGCTTGGCTATCAAAGCAAGACACATGGTTTTGAAAACTCCCTGGGAATGTAATGGACATCAGCCTTTGTCCTTTATGATTTAATGTTGTTCTTTGAAGGCACTTACCTCTTCATCTGCCCTGACAATGTTTTGGTTCCTCTTGACTTGGGTGATTTGCACGTTGAAATGTTGCTGACATCCTTTTAGCTTGCGGCAGATTGCAGCTTGGTCCGTGATCCCAAAAACTTCGGTATAAGCGCTGATGAAGCCGTTTGTCTGGGCCAAGGAGACGTCCACCATGTTACGCACAAGGATATTGCGTTTGTTTTGCGGTAGCTGAGAAAATTGACGAAAGAGAACGGCAAAGTGAAGTTGATAGTAGCTCTCACTTAGCCCACGGATCCAGGTGAGCAAGATGGGAATCCACCGGGTAGTCTCCTCACAGTACATGGATGTACTGAGAAGATATCCGTTTTCAAAGAACCAATATGTTACATTGGAAACAAGCCCCAAGCCGTAAACCTTGTTATCTTCATTCTGAGTCATTATCATTCTGGCCATCCACTGTGTTTGGAAGGAAAAATGTTCTTTCTCCGGCATGAATGAACATGAAATGATCTGTAAACCACGCCTGAAAGTCAAACGGGTTCTTCAATGAGCTGCTGCACTGGAAAAAGAGAAACATAAAATCTTAACTCACTTGTTCCAGGAAAACATATCTGTAATGAATTTGTCCCCGGTGGCCGTGCTTCCCTTGCCTGGGACAATGCCAAGATTTTTAAGAATAGTGCTGCAATAGTAGTTCAGTCAATCCGAATTGCCCAACAATGGGTGTATACACATTTCACTCTTGAATGGGTCCTTTGGCGCGTTAGGCTTCCCGCGCTGCATGGTTGAAGTGGAGTCAGGACATGTTGCAACACACCCCTGAATGAAATGTAAATATTGACATTACCTTTAGCTGAAAAGTGCCGGCCTTTGGATTTAGGGCAATCTGGTTCTTGAGTGCCTCTTTGGCCAGAGGATTGGGCTTCTTTGCCTGTGGCCAAGGGTGGTTGTGGATCCCCTTGTGACGGAGAATTTCCCACCCACTCTTGACATGGTAGTCCACCCAAATGACCGTGTTTTTACATTCCACATGTCGCACGGCTCCTGGGCATCTTCCGGCAGATGCCCCTGGCATTGACGGTTCCTAGAAACATTAATGCAAGTCAGCAATGGCAGCTGACCTCACGCTGACTCAATGAGACTTAATTCAACAAGAATGTGGCCAGTTGGTGGCAATCCTACCCACTGGCAGTTGAGTTGATCACAGACAATTGCTCCAACGCACGTAATCCAATTGAGCTTCCAAGCTCCATGAGATCAGTATTCCACACCAACGCGCTTAGGGAATCCTACCTGGCCAAAGTTTTTGATATCTGCGTTGGGAAGCTTGACAAAAAAGGTGCTTCCATTGTGAAGCAGCGGGTAGCCTTGCAGGTCAAGAGTACAACCATCATCAATGAAGGTCTCTTTCCGCATAGTTGGCAAGAAGAAGGTCTTCCCGGATTCTGGTGGATTGGATAACTGGGAACTGGGAACTGGGAGTTTTGGTTTACCACGCAAACGGCAAGTGGGGGGAGGTGGGTGGGATGGTTCAGGATCAGCTTCAGGCTCTGAATCAGAGACATGCTCTTGATCAGAGATGGACATGTCCCATTGACTGTGTTTGCTAGACATGTTGGTCAATCTACAATCTTCTGGACAGAAGGAATCAAAGAGCCGGATAGGTGGGAACAGGTGCAATGAGGAGATTATGAATGCAGAAATTTTTTGTAGGAGAAACGGATGTTGTGGAAGACTGTAAAATCCACCTACATGGCCTGTAAGACCAGTTTTACGGACCCATTCATTCCAAAGGATAAGCCCTGTAATCAAGGAGCCTTGTATGATTCTATCAACCCCGTTAGGGATGTTGATTGTACAGGGTGGTGTTACAAAGCATGTGACAGATGGGTTGCAATTTTGATATCACAAAACTCTGCGTGATGTTTTTATGCGTCTTATTTTGTGGGGCTTATTTTACAAATATTATTTTAATCAAAAGCCTTGCAAAATTCACAAATAGCTTTCTTGCGTGTAATTTCACAGGGCTTGTGGAATGCAGGGCTTAACCCCTGAAAAATATACTTTGTAAATTTCTTGGACCCAATTCTTTATTGGACTTTGAGGGGGATCTAACCTACAGAATGTTTTTTTTCCTCTGGAAGACAAGTTTTGGAACAACGGCCTGTACTTCCACTCAAAGTCCCCTTGGGCAGTGAATCCCAACGTGCAAGCAGGGATCAGTGCAAAGCTCATCTTGAGCAGGATTCAAGAGGAATTCCAGCTCATTGCGCAAGAATTGGTGCATGCAGTGGGTTGTGCTCTTATTCATCATGATCACTTGCTGAACTTCAGAAATTATATCCAAGCTCGTGAGTGACTTGCTCACATTCTTATTATCTTCAATTGGATTCATTCTTACCACTTATTCTGTTTTCTTAGAATACAATGTGCTGATTCAGCACCTACCACGTGACGAGGAGGAGCAACAAGTACCCTTTGATCACATAGACAAGATGGACTTGGGAGGTGCAAGCCAACAACACAAAATCAAGTTGATCGACCAGGAGTTGGGTATTTGCTTGAAAGAACATGAAGTGCTCATGGAGAACTGGTCAGCCAATGTGGTATGGTTATGGAACAGATGTCAACCGTTAACAAACAAGCCACATATCTCCATGTGGCTTGAGAAGTTTTCAGGAATCAATTGGGCAAGGTAGAATGGGTTTGAAGTAAGTGTGGATGACAACGTGGAGGAAGCTGTCCTGGATGATGGTGCACTGGATGGCAAGGAAGCCAGTGATGAGTGGATAAATGAAATTAATCTGGAGGATCTTGCAGTTGATGTGGGCAACGCATAGTATTTTTTTTCTTACAGCTCTCTTTTTTTCTGCTGTTGTTTCTTTGTGAAATTTCAAGTAAAATTGCTTCCAACATGTACAATAATAAAACCAAAAATTTAACATGAATAATGTCAAGAATAAAAAAATTATTAGAGCTGAGAAAGATGAGTCAAGTCAGTTCAAAATGGTGTGGGTGGGGTGGGCTGTTGTTGGTTCAGGGGGTGATTGGCCAGGTCACAACCAAGTGACGGTGGTTTTTGGGTGGTTGTGTGTGGAGTTGGTGAGTGTGTATGTCGTGCGTGAGTTTGTGGTTGGTGTTGTTGGGGAGTGTGTTGGGCTGGTGAGGATGTGCAAGTGTGTTGGGAATGTGAGGGTGTGTTGGCAGGCAAGGTGAGTGCGGGTAGACTGTATACTACAAACATTTGCAATTCTACCCAGAAAGAAAATGTGAACTTGGGATGGGCAAAACATATACCCAATTTTACAGAAAATGGTCAGAAGTGAAAAATAAGCTATACTGAGCATGCTCAGCAATTTTTTTTTTTTTTTTTAGAAACTGAGCAGAAATTATTTTTATTCATTTTGGCAACTTTAGGGGATTTTGCTGAGCATGCTCAGTTTTGCTCAATTTTTATTACTGAGCCATTTTGTTGAAAAAAGTTAACATTTTGCTTAACCCAAACAATAGTTTTTCCTTTGGGTAAAATTAAAAATGTTTGTAGTGGTAGTATATATGGAGGCCCTGAACCAACATGCTGGCCTTTTTTTTAAAAAAAAAAAGGCAGTGAAACCCCCTGCCAAAAAGGGCAAAACATTGCATAACCTCAGTGATTCCCCCCGCCATACCAGCCACAGCAATCATGATACTGATTAGGCTGTATGTTCCCCACTAGATTTGTGGGCTGAGGCGGATGTCTGGGTCCGTCTGAGTTTGGGTATAGCCATACCCTTATCAGGGAGCCATCATACCCGTACCCTTATAAGAGTGAGGTCAGAGTATACCCGTACCCTTACAAAGGCATGCTTGTACCCGTACCCTTAAAAGGGTATGGTCATACCCATGCCTTTACATAGGTATGCTTCTAGCTTTACACTTATAAGAGTATGTTTGTAGCCGTACCCTTAGGGTACGGTCATAGCCGTTGTGTTGTTCCAAACATGACACAATTTTTCAATTTTTTCCTTCTCAGTTTTCTCATCATTTTTCTCTTATATTTCTCTTATTCCTTCTCTATCTCTTTCCTCTTTCTGATTTTTTCTCTTATATCCACTCAGAAATCCTCAAATATTATGGAAGAATCAGAATCTACGGCAAAATTCACTTTAGGACACAACTTACGGAATATTCATCACTCAACCGGATCAGGAAGTAGCGCCAACAAATCAACATATTCCGTCACCTAATCCTTAATCCCTACTACAGTCATCAAAATACGAAACCTTCAAAACCCCATAGATTGTTCCAGGAAAACATTCTTCAGGCCAAATGACCCTAGGGAACAACTCACGGAATCTCTGTTACATGCCTGGATCAATAGTTATGGCCAATATTAGTTCCTAGACCCAAGTTTATTCCAGTTTCCCACAGTTACACGGCACTTTCACAAGGTAGTCACACAAAAACCACAACCACAACTCAACCACTAGGCACTGGTAACCCCTTTTTCTAGGATATTCCACCCAACTTAGCATGGAAAGTTCCACCAGGTTCAGAACCACAAGTCACACACATTTCACTTGCTCCATTGTTCCATTTGTTTCCATCAACCACATGTCAGCTGTGATTAGTCATCAATTGTTGTTCCACTGTGTTCCATGACCAATTGTTCCAACCACAAGTTGACCACCCCCCAATATTTGTCAGGATTTCAATATAAAAGAGGCTCTCCTCCAGGTGTTTTCCCCCCCCTTCCTCACCAGATTCTACCATCAGAATATATCATCACCTTCTACACTCATCAGATATTAGCATTACTATCCCCTATAGTATACTACTGGTCACTCCTCATTATAAGTCCCCCAATATTGAGGGTTCAAGGAATCAACATCAACAATAACAACATCATCATTTACCCATAACAACTCATCTTGACCCAACTTGGTTGAAACATTAGCTCCCATACGTGCCCTTTTGCTCATCACCATCACCACCCATCCTTGGTAGTAGCATCAGCTCCCAAAACTCATTTTGCACTACAAACCATCATCATCATCATCATCATCATCCATCCCTGGTAGTAGCGTCAGCTCCCAAACCTCATTAGTATAACACACCTTCATCATCCATCAACAACATCATCATCATCCATTCATCATCTGTACTTCGTAGTAGTGTCAGCTCCCAAACCTCATTAGTATAACACACCTTCATCATCCATCAACAACATCATCATCATCCATTCATCATCCGTACTTGGTAGTAGCGTCAGCTCCCAAACCCCATTAGCATTCACCACTATCATTATCACCCAACATCATCACCTAACAACATTACCTACCCACATTAACACTCATACTCCTTACCCTTGACATAGTCACACCATCATCACATACTTACCTCAGGTACACTCCTAAACCATCTATCAACAACATCATCCACTATAAGCATCATCAGCTATAGTCAACATCATCTAGTATCATCAACAACATCAATCATCAACCATATACATACCTTACATTCCGCAGTCATCTGAACCAGACAAGTCCTATCACTATAAATAAACTGCCAAGCGATCTTGGTGGTCTTGTTGTTCTGATAGTATAGAAGGGCAGAGCTTGCACCTCCATATTCCCCTTCTCCATTCAGCAAAAGTTATTAACATACGCTTTTGAGTCTTACACTGTACTCTTATGCAGGT
The DNA here is from genome assembly GCA_002873125.1 of Puccinia coronata f. sp. avenae. NCBI lineage: Eukaryota > Fungi > Basidiomycota > Pucciniomycetes > Pucciniales > Pucciniaceae > Puccinia > Puccinia coronata. The sequence goes on from PGCI01000019.1 coordinate 28,335, forward strand.
ACAGCTGTAGCCGTACCCTGATGAGGGTACAGTTGTAGCCGTACCCTATAAGGGTAAGGTTGCCCCTTCTAAGGACCTTATAAGAGTAAAGTCACACCCGTACTCTTATACTTAATGGTCCGGGTACATGCAGATACTGGGGGCATGTGGGTACAGGTGTGCCACCAGTACCATTACACATGTGCGTGTAGTGTACACTCAGTGGTGCACTTGCAAGGCTGAAACTTTTGACAATGGTTGGCGGAGCAGGGATTTGGCCATTTGGCAGAAAAATGGCCAGTATGGCGGCTCAGCTGTCCTAAATGGTGGATTTTCACCGTATTTTGTCCAAATTGGCACTTCAGGGCCTCCAGAAGTATAGCAGGTGGGTAGGAAGCTGGGGGGACTTGTTAAAAACAAGGCCAAGATTTTCCAAATATTGGAAAAATTTGAGATATTTCAGACATCTCTCATTTTGGCTGGAGTGACATGGTTGTGCAAGCATAATTGGCCCTGCTTAATCTTCCATTCAGCAAGTATATGCAAATGGTTTGACTACTGTTGGTTGATGTAATATTGGGGGGAAGTTGCATCAAACGTGCAATACACAAACTGGCGTAAGATTGGTTGAAAATGTCCGATTCAATTGCGGATATCTTCCACTGATACAACCCTCTTGCATCTCACCATTCATCCAAGCAATCCCATCCCAATTGCTCCAATTTCTCAAAGAAAATCAAAATAACATGTGAGAGATAGTAATAAGAAATACTGATTCCGCAGAACTAGTTAACACGTAGATTCTGATAACCACTCATCTTTTTGGCGTATGAAGATATTTTTCTGGCTGATGATTGGAGATCAGAAAACCTTAAACACCCTCTTTGGTGAGCTGTACACACCTCTTTTCACCAGGGATGATTTCATGGCACTTGTAAGCAAATGCTTTCCTGTAACTCCATGGTCCTTGGGGTTCAATTTCTGTCAGAAGTCATGTGGGTGTTGGGGTGTAACTTGTTTTCAAGCTGGTTGTAAATTTCTGTGATCTCAAATTGAAAGTATGTTGATCTATTGCTTAACTCCACCATAAGTAGGGAGGAACACATGAGCAAGCAGACCATACATCAAGCACAAGATGAAGGTTTGTAGAATAAATAAAAATTTCAAAGATATATATCATCACCAGTGAAAGGATGAATGTAATATTTCTTGATCAACAGGGCATTCCTAAATAAATCTTTCAAACACTTCCAATCAAAATAATGTTGTATCTCAAAATCCTTGCACCCATAGAACTGGGATGTCTTGGAGTGACTTTTGTTGACTGAAATTCATTTTTTCAACATCATGATCATGATTGAGATGCACAGCCCTGTTTTGATGATTAAATACTGCTATCCCCCATTTTTTTCTTCTTCAACATGTGGGCAGATGAGTATTTTAGAATTTTGGTAATGTTGAACTGCTGGAGGCAGGTGGGATCCAGGTGAATTCTTCCAGAAACTGATTTTGATCCAACAGTTAAACAATCACCTGATCTTTGTGTGTGAAGAGGATCAGCTGGGTATGGAATGGCAATGGTCTCATTCAGCAAAGCTCATCCATCTCAAAAATGGAGACCTCAAGATGGTAGGAAATGTAGTACGAATTGTGTCATATTTGCCAGCTATGTGTGTGGCTTCAGTTTCAAAGTGCTCAAATTTGTTCATGATTTATACTAATGAATTTGGTATATGATTTTCAGAATTGACATGATTGCCCTCAAAGAAAAAATATTTCAATCCATGTGGCCTTGTCCAAATATTACTGTCACAAAACAATGAGATTCTGTCAGATTTTCACACAGAAGCCACTTGAAATGTTCTGCTGGGATCTAAATATCAGGTGCAGCAGGAGTGGGGATTAAATTAAGATGAGCTGAGGATTTTTTCATCATTTTAAGTGCTTACATAGTTTTTTCTTAGGCTGGTGATCTAACAATGGTGTGAATTTGAAGGAACCAAGCTGGAATCCAGCACTCAAAGCCCAAGCTATTGACCATTTGTACAGGCTGGGACAGAATAAGAAGTTGAATGTGTATCAATACTATGTATGTGGGACAATATGTATGGGGGAAACCGGATATGAATACACTCCAAATAAAGATGAGGAAGGGAGAATTGGCCATGTATTTAATTTTGAGATCATCCAACATATTCAAGTATGGCATAAATGGGGGGAATGAGGATACTGATGGGAAAAAGACTAATTTTTTTTAGGATGATTGTTCCATCCAATGGAAAAAATATTACAAAATTGCTCAACTAGGGATAAGCCACACAACCAGATGAAAAAAGTCTTCTGTATAACTTGAAGCTATTCTTTTTAATTTGTAACAATTTGGTGAAGTCAATATCAACTTTGGGATGTAGAATGAGATTTTGTACCTCTGATAATGTCTTCATTTACTCATTGGAGTAGCAGTTGTCTGGGACATTGAGCTACTGTGGTGTGTTTGAATTGGTTGATGGAACTTGGAGAGCTTTGATGCAGCAATTATGCACCCAGGAAAGCTGTCATGATGTTTTTTTTGTTGACCAAATTTAACACTTATCCTCATACACAATCAAAAGCTATGCAAGCACAGACAGAAGAAACTCTCAGAAAACCCCATTCCTCCTCAATCCAAGAGCTCTTCAATTTGATCAAATGCTCTTTGGAAACTGAAAAGCTAATTTACAAGTCTTGCATCAAACTCCTGCCAGATTGAAGATCTGCTGAGTTTTCCGTTGTTGCTCAACAATTAGAACAGATTCACTTTCACAAGAAGAAAAACACTAAAGGTCCAAAAAAGGTTCACAATTTTCATTTGGTCTCAGACTTTCTCTTGATAGTGCATCAGGTTGGGAAAAATCATCCCAATCCCATTCTGATTGCCCATGGAGCCATTGGTGTAAGATCCCCATTTGGATCAAACCATCAGATGCCTTGGAAGGATTCATCTCAAAGACCTTGAAGACCCCAGAGTGATAGGCTTGTCACAAATGCTTGGTAATAAATTGGGACAAGGTGTGGTTCCATGGAGCTTCACAATTTTCACATAAAAAGGTGACACCAGGGGATTGAGATTTGGTGAGGTCATCCAGAGAGAGAATTCTCAAAAAAGGGGGAATTTTTCTTCAAGAGAGAGAAGCACTGTTTGGAATTGGATATATTGGATGAATCAATATGTAAGATGGCATGCCACACCCAATGATTAGATTATCTTCATTGAAAGCAGCTTTCCAGATATTGGAGAAAGATGTATTCAAGAAGTTTGAAGGAAAAAATCCTACGGCAGAGGGGAGAAGTAGACTTGGGAAGCAAATTGGAATATAAGCTGTTGGAATTGTAATTGTTTGAAGAAGGAGTACCTTGTGGAAAGTAGGAGTAAATGGAATTCTTGATCATGATGATGGGAGGGAAAATGGATGGCAGTATAGTTGAGGTGGGGGACCTGGTACAAATAGACCAAGGCCCACCTTTTGTAATTGAAGTTGAGTTTTATGATCTCCAATTGTTTGAACTGAATTTATGAATTAAGGTGAATGCATTGGACAGAGCTGCCTTAACACTTGATTAGAAAGGCACTGTAAATAATAAAGGAGGTCAAGACCAATAAGGTTAACTTGTGTTTGTTCAATTTTTTCATCACAAGAGGGCATTGACAAATATCATCAAAACAGATGTGTGTCTGTTTTGATGGCATACTCATGCAAAAATATGGGCCTCTGCTTGCATACGTAGCAGCATCCCCCTTTGGTCTTGGATCATATCATAGCATAATCTGGTTGTTAATCCCATTTTCTGAATGACAATCAAAGGAATTAGAGTAGCATCCCCAATTTAAAGGGAATATTTCCGTTTTGAATTTGTCATGTGGCTGTGGTGAAAAGACTTAGCACTAGAAGTAGGAGGTGTCAGCTTGCTACTATGTCAGAGCCAACCTGACAAAAGTAACATACAAACAAATAAAAAGAGACATTATTAATAAGACCCATTAATATGATTAATAATGCATAAAAACTTAGTTTGCTTATTTTTATTCAAAAGACTTAGCAAAGTCCTGGCACCATAAAAATAAGTAATGAATTAAAATAACAAATACTTTTTACAAAAAATACTAATAACTTCTAAACCTTGAGGATAGCTTAGAATTTTATTTCATATTCTAAATCCTCATTTGAATTAATGTAGGGTCCCTCACTGGAAGTACCCCTAAATTCCTACTCCTTCACCTTGAACCAAGTACCCATAAGAATTGGCCACATCCATGTGTCACAGATGCACATTACACACGTATGTACTTGTTACATATGCATACTGTATGTGAAAGGACCAATTATGGACTTATAATTGAGGTGTTGTGTATAGTTTGAGAGTTAGGCCCAATTGGGGTTTAAACCTCCAACCCCGCGCGTGGATTATATAATCCAATTGGAAATTGGCCAAATACGTGGAGATAGCTAATCCCCTAGTTACCACATATATACAGGTGTAACTAGGGTAAAGGTAGATTCTACATGGTTTATTTAAAAGGTTTCATTAATAAAAACCTTGAATACATAAGAGTAACATAGCCAGCGTGGCCTTTAAAGACTAGCCATAGCCATTTGTGGCCCATTTCAGATACAATTACACGTCAGTTGTGCTATGAACCTTAGTTACAATGACCAGATAGGTTATAAAGGTCATGAAGAGCCCTTGTGACGCTGAAATAATGACCAGCATTGCCATTGGGATGAGCCTTGTTAGTGCCAATCTCCCAAATTGGCCACATTGCGGTGAAATCCAGTAAAAACACGCACACAGGCAGAAAGGTCCTCTACTATGAGTGAAATTAGTATATATAGAGCCCTCTTTCCATGCCAAAAGTTGTTCCCCATCATCATTTTATATTACAGTCAATAAGTTATGCCGCGTCCTGTCCTATTTTCAGTTACTCTGCTCTGTTTGCCTGTTTTATCCGTGGTGTTCCTCCTTCAACCAACTCTTCAAAGTGTCCAGCTCCTGCCCGGAAACCCACCAATCTACCCAGCAGCTCTACTTCACGACGTGGCTAAGGAGTAATAGTGAGTACTTCTTTTATCCTTCTGTCCCCATTCTGGTTCCTTAATTGGAAAGCACTTTGGTACCACCAGCGGTGGGCAGTTACGTTATCTGGGGTTATCTAGGGTATTTTGAATAAAGTAACTTTTTTTACTTATCCAAATTTATGAGTTTTGTTAAAGTAACTTATTTTCAGTGTAAAGTAACGTAAAGTAACTTTAATTTAGTTACCCAATTTTTGACATTGGATAAAGTAACCAATTTCTATTTATCCAGGAATGTAACTAAAAAAAGTTACGTTATCACAGTTACCAGTGTCTTTCTAGTTATAAAGATAGTTTTTGGATTTACTAGGTGGTTTTTCTTCAATTCCCTACCAAAATAAACCACCAATTGGTTCATGAGTTGATCTCCCAACCCTCAGAAAGGAAACATTCCTTCAAAAAATGTGATTTTCTGAGGGTTTTTCTTGTCTGCATCATGCCCCAAATATTAATTTTATTTTAGTTACGTTAACTGATAACATAACTTATTTCTAGTTATCCATTTTTTTGAATTGGATAAAGTAACTTAAATGAAGTTATCAGTAACTAGCGGATAAAGTAACTTAAAAAGTTACGGTACAGTTACCAGTTACAGGTAACGTAACTGCCCACCGCTGGTACCACCTTCTGTTACGCAGAAACCCATTGTTTGCTTAATCAGATACCACCCTTCTTTGCAGATCTCTGATTTAGAGGGCACCTACAAACACCCCTGCAACAGCAGGCCCCTCTGTAAAAAAGAATTATATTCTTTTTATTTCTTTTTTACTACTTTTCTACGTGAAAATACCCCACTCTACCCATCATTTGCACTCTTATCACCTTGTGTAGCTAAAATATTCTAGTCCTTGGCATCACAGAGGCTGAAAATTAGGGCTCTGGCCAGGAAATTACCAATAACCACTTGTGGTAACTAACTCCTGGTACTTACTCTTTCTACTTTTGCTTCTCACTCACGCAAAAAATACCAAACCAATAAAAAATCATTTGTAAAAATAAAACCACTAAGAAGTATCCTTCTTCCTTATTTTTTACCCTTTCTTTGAGTGAATCAATACACTAATACTCCCATTTCCACACCTGAATTTTTTCATCCACCTTTTGACCAAACTGCCCACTTTGAATTAGTCAAACATTATCTCGAAGTCCTCAGATTGCGCAAAGAAGAGGAAATAGCTAACTATCAACCTTCTGATTAGGAAAAACTTACGCCAAAAGAACAGCTCTAACTTGCTATTTTTCACTCTCACGACACAGAGATTCTTATCAAACTCAACGCCATCAATAGGAGAAATGAAGAGAACAAGAGGCTTGCAGATCTTCAAAGAACTTTGGAATATAAAGAACAATTTTACAACAGTCAGTTTAATTCTTCTTTATCTGAAATAAAATTATCAAAATCACCAAAAATACTTATTCTTACGCATTCATTTTCTCTAGTGTCTTCCCCCACCTCTCCAAGCACTTCTACCACTTCTATCATGGCCCCAGCTACCTCTGTGGCCAATTCTATTACTCCACTTACAGCTCCTCCAACCAGTAATTTTATTATTTACCTTTAAATAAATTTGGTAGCCCTTTTCACTAATATGTCCCGTGAAAATAGTCCTGTCAGGAAGTCAACAAGGGACCACAAGCCTGATCTCTACAGCCCCTTACCCCCGGCCACTAGACAACCTAGGAGCAGAGAAGTTGCCCCTGAACTTGGCCTTCAAGAAGACAACCCTCATTCACCCCAATCCTCAAGCCATGGACATAGACGTGGAAACAACCCCATCCACCTCCTTGGCCAGTACCCAGAAACCCCAGATGGAGGAAGAGGACCTGGAAATTCAGGTGATGGTATGTCCAAGGAGGACAAGATAGCCAAATTGGTCAAAGTACATGTGGCCAACCATCAGAAATTTGTGGAAGCCCAGAAATCCAAGGCCACCAAGGAGATGATGCTGAATCTTTTAGGACTAGCCCAGAAGAGTCAGAAATAACTACAGAAGCTTATCTCCAAAAAGGAAGTGGAAGAGTACAGTGCCTCGCCAGAAAGATCTGGCGCAATTTGTTGAAGTCTAGAAGACCAACCAAGATACTTCAAGTCACAAGTCTTGGTTCAGGGGTGCAAAATGGGTTCAAAAGAATGAATCTGAAAAAATAAATCATATTGAAAACTATTTGTAATTTATAAAATTGATTTTGCTTATTGCAGATTTTCAAAAATCTTCAATAGTGCTTGAAAAAATCTGAAAAAAATTGGAGGCCACAGCTGGACATGTGAAAAGAATGAAAATAAATGAAAAAAATTCAAAAAAATTACTGCTAGGTTTTTTGGATACTGTGGAGTGAGGCATTTGGGAGTCCCAAAAGGGGTTAAGGCACCAAATTTCCAATTTTGTCTCTGTTTTGCTGACCACTGTGACCCAATATTTCATTTGGTCAAAAAAATTTCATTTATTATTATTTCCCTCACATCTCAGGCTATACTCTCCAATTTTTTTTGGATCTTTCCAAGCACTATTAAAGATTTTTGAAAATCTGCAATAAGCAAAATCAATTTTATAAATTACAAATAGTTTTCAATATGATTTATTTTTTCAGATTCATTCTTTTGAACCCTTTTTGCACCCCTGGACCAAGACTTGTGACTTCAAGTACGTTGGTTGGTCTGCTAGACTTGAACAAAATGTGCCAGATTTATATGGCGAGGCACTGTACACAAAGGGATGGAACCCTTTGGAAGAAAAGAGAGTATTGTTTCCCCACACAGCCAACAAGAACAAGGGAAAGAATATGAGCAGTATTTCTATGAACAACCGTCATTACAACAATCCCCAGAAGTGGAAGAAATTGGCCAACATCAGCAGCGCCATAACCAGCTTTCACAACAGCTTAGATTAGGTTTTTCTGTCATAGATAATTCTCTCAAAATTGCGCATAACAACATTCTTTTGTTAGATAAAAATTCTAAAACACACCACAAAACTGTTCTAGAATTTTTAAATAAAGCTCCTCCTCCTCCTGAGTCCTTAGAGAATTACATGTCTAGCTCTTCTCTCATTTTAAATCAATTGTCTAAATTTCTTAACTCACCTAAGTCTGTCTTTAGGCATGATGAATCTGATTTTCAAGCTAAAACTTCTGAGCCAAAGATCCCTAATGTGCCCAAAAAATTAGAAGAACTTGAAGATGAACATTCCAAGTACTCTAATGATGATTTGGCGGATAAAATCAACAGATTAGAAGACATGTTTCATGCTAATACTGAACATATAATTAATAGAATTAATCAAAATGCCATTAACACTTTACACGCCCAAAATGTGAAATTAGAACTTGAACAAATGGACTTGAAAAGAATGATGATTGAACTACAAGCTCAAGTAGCCTTAATATCTGATCAAAACCACAAGAATGTTAATGGAACTCTATTCTTAAAGCATCTGTTAGACATGAAATTTGAATTAGCAGACTTGATTAAAGAAATCCCTTCCAGAACCATTCCTGTCAATAACGCTACACCCAAATATAACAACCCTTATATGGAAACCATACCTGAAAATAATGGAGGAAATAATAACAACTATCCTCATAACAATCAACAACAGAACAAGAATAATCAACCCAATTATACCAAATATAGTAACAGTCCATGACCCATGCCTCCTAATAACAATTACCCCCCTAATAATTCCCCTAATTATAATAACAACAATAATGGGAGTCAATGGAGTCATGACCATTCTTCACGTAACAATGTATATAAAAACCATAATAACAACTTCATAGATCCTTCCCTTCTAAATAAATTGTTGCCACCAATGAAAGAATGGACCAAATTTTCAGGAGAGGGAGATTATGACCATATATGAATGTCAGCCTCTGTGATGCCAAGAACTAGAACCTTTTATCTACACAAGGTGATAAGAGTGCAAATGATGGGTAGAGTGGGGTATTTTCACGTAGAAAAGTAGTAAAAAAGAAATAAAAAGAATATAATTCTTTTTTATAGAAGGGCCTGCTTTTGCAGGGGTGTTTGTAGGTGCCCTCTAAATTAGAGATTTGCAAAGAAAGGTGGTATCTGATTAAATAAACAGTGGGTTTCTGCGTAACAGAAGGTGGTACCAAAGTGCTTTCCAATTAAGGAACCAGAATGGGGACAGAAGGATAAAAGAAGTACTCACTATTGCTTCTTTTAAGCCAAAACCCCACGTAGGGATGTGAAGTAGAGCTGCTGGGTAAATTGGTGAGTTTCTGCGCAGGAGCTGGACACTTTGAAGAGTTGGTTGTAGAAGGAACACCATGGGTAAAACAGGCAAACAGAGCAGAGTAACTGAATATAGGACAGGACACGGCGTAACTGATTGACTGTAATATAAAATGATTATGATGAACAACTTTTGGCGTGGAAAGAGGGATCTATATATACTAATTTCACTCATAGTAGAGGACCTTTCTGCCTGTGTGCGTATAGTTACTGGATTTCAGCGCAATGTGGCCTATTTGGGAGATTGGCACTAACAAGGCTTGTCAGCCTTAGAGACAACACTGTTGCCCAAAAGGCTTCAACAGTGCCTTACTCAGATTCTCCAAAATCCTAGCTTTAATTTCATATATTGCATGTGCCATAGTTGTGTTGTGTTATTCAGCAGAAATGAGGAATGATGATTTGAGATTAAATCACTTCTAAGTTATTCCCTTTGTGAATATATTCCATTTAATCTTCAAGGTTTTGCAAATGGTTTTGCACATTGCATATATTCAATTTGATCTTCTGAGTTCATCTTTCACATGGCTGAAGGATGAACAAACTCAGATCATCCAACCAGAACCACTACATCAGAAGAAGAATCCATCAGGATTAGTCATTACTACTCAACACATCAAGGTCCTCCCATTTCCTCACTACCCAGTGGTCATTTGGGGTCACCTCTTGTTGACCAGTCTTCACTGTCCTCATCTTTCTTCTACTATCTAGTCTTCTGATCAGCTGATCATCACTCTTCCTCTCATCATCATCATTCATCAGAGGCACTTCTTCTTGGAAGTTATTATCATCACTCATTGCTTTTCTGTGGGCTTTTAAGCTATCAAACCCACATAGGTTTTCCTTTAAAGAGCCTTGGCTATTTTCCTTTAGCCTAAAAAATAGGACAGCTGAAGAGCTGCTTCACTCTCTTGTTACTTAACAGAGGAGGCGTAGAGATCACTCCGCTGCTGACTCTTCTTTCTAGGATTGAGCCTCATTCCCCCCCTTATTGGGTTAGAGAAGCCAGGTTTCAAACCTTGATCATCATCATTATTTCATCATCAGCTTCAAAGCTTGATTATACTCTCTTTAAGTCCTCATCTTGTATAGTCATTATCATTCCTTCCCTTGAGATACATTGAGTTGCCCCCCATATCCTTGTGTCCTGCTGCCACCGTAGAGGCCCAGGCTCACAAGGCTCATCCCAATGACAATGCTGGTCATTATTTCAAAGTCACAAGTGCTCTTCATGACCTTGAAAACCTATTTGGTCATTGTAACTAAGGTACATAGCAACACTGACGTGTAATTGTATCTGAAATGGGCCACAGACGCTGAAATGGGCCACAAATGGCTATGGCTAATCTTTAAAGGCCACACTGGCTATGTTACTCTTATGTATTCAAGGTTTTCATTAATGAAACCTTGTAAATAAACCACGGAGAATCTACCTTTACCCTAGTTACACCTGTATATATGTGGTAACTAGGGGATTAGCTATTTCCACGCATTTGGCCAATTTCCAATTGGATTATATAATCCACGCGCCGGGTTGGAGGTTTAAACCCCAATTGGGCCTAACTCCCAAACTATACACAACACCTCAATTATAAGTCCATAATTGGTCCTTTCACATACAGTATGCATATGTAACAAGTAGATACGTGTGTAATGTGCATCTGTGACACATGGATGTGGCCAATTCTCATGGGCACTTGGTTCAAGGTGAAGGAGTAGGAATTTAGGGGTACTTTGAAGTCCTTTCGTCTGAAAAATGTCCAGCACCAACATTGTCATGGCATTCTTTCATAAGGGCATCAATCTGAAGTTGATGACATAAGACTATTACACTTGAATGTCTTTCCTTAAAGTACAATATTCCATCTATTAAAGAGAACTTACCTGAAGAGTAAGGTTTGGATAACCAGGGAGGTAAACTAGCAATTAATTCATGGGAACTGTGATGTGGATGCTCTAAATAATTGAAGTGAATTCTTAAAGATACATAAATACACAAATATTTTTGATTTGATTTATTTTTTTCTGTTTTATTCCTATGTAAATGTTTTGTAACTCTGCGCCCAGAGAATTGGGATTTCAGGTGTGTTGGAGGAAGAGTGGATGACCATAATTCTGGAACCCAAAAACCACTGGGCCAAAATGTTTTGGAGAGTGACTGAATATGAAAGAAGTCATGTATGTAGTATGCAACTACAAATGTAAGTGGATGAGATATATGAAGGAATGCTCTCGAGACCAACCACGCCCATGCAAAAAGCCAACTCCGTTCGATATGATGTATAATTACAAAGAGGGGAGACACGTTCTGCTCTCAGATGCGAGATGCGAGAGAGAGAGAAAGAGAGAGAGAGAGAGAGAGAGAAGAGACAGAAAGGAGCCACGTTTCAGAACCGAAAAAAAACTAGCACTCTTTTTGTATGTTGGGCATGAGAGCGGGAAGGAATGGATTGCCAACACTTCGGACAAGCCATACCAAAAAAAAAGCGGTATGTGGGCAACAAAAAAAAACGGCTCTGGACACATTTCAACGTATAATTGAGACTCTTGCAAACGCTTCGTGTAATGAGCTATGTCGTGTTTCAGAATGATTAGGTAACTACAATACATGATGTGGTGGTGAGCAGATCAGTGTTGGGACCAGTTGATAGACTTCAAGTCGATGCCCTCCTGGACCATTTCCCAAAGCGGGCTCAATTCGCGCAGACCTAAGAAGAGGCAGGGGAAGAAATGTCAAAACCAAGGCGATGATAATAGCCAATGAAATTATGGGACTGACGAGTGACCACGTCGACAATCTTGTCGGCCACATAATCCACCTCTTTCTCAGTCGTGAACCGGCCGATCCCGAAGCGCAAGGAACTGTGCGCATTCTCGTCGCTGGCGCCGAGCGCACGGAGCACGTAGCTCGGCTCGAGCGAGGCTGACGTGCACGCGCTTCCAGAGCTCAGCGCGACATCCTTCATGGCCATCAACAAGGACTCGCCTTCGATGTATTCGAAGGAAAGGTTCAGACAGCCAGGGTAGCCCAGCGTGGCATCACCATTACGCACGATGTGGGTGCAACTGGATGTGATTTTATCATGTAACCTCTGCGATAATCTTGAAACGTGTTCATGGTCATTCTGTTAAAAAAAAAAAAGGAGAGCGACTGTTAATAACTCGAAAATCAATCCAAGAGATTCAAGCACAAAAAAAAGCTTTGGATAGGCATTCGAGAGCGCTTACTTGGATTTCTAACTTGGCCAGTCTGCAAGCCTCGCCGAATCCTACGACGAGGGGCGCAGGCACGGTACCGGAGCGCAAGCCTCTCTCTTGGCCGCCTCCGTTCATCATGGGCTCGAGTCTGACTCTGGGGCGCCGACGAACATACGCAGCGCCAATGCCCTTGGGCCCATAGATCTTGTGCGAGCTCATGCTCAGAAGGTCGATCTGCATCTCCTCCACGTCGATAGGAATCTTGCCCACCGCCTGAGCCGCATCAGTGTGGAAGAACACACCCTTGTGGCGCCGAATAATCTCTCCGATCTCTTTCAAAGGTTGGATGATCCCAATCTCGTTATTCACCGCCATGATCGAGACAAGCACTGTGTCGGGACGGATGGAATCGGCAAGCAGCTGGAGGTCGATGAGACCATTCTCTATCGCAGATAAACCAAAATAGAATAAGCCAAGGCTGTTCTCGCGTGAAAGGAAGGTGCGTCATCTCAATCTGAATCCTTGTGACATACCTTTGACAGGTAAGTATGTTACCTCGAACCCTTCATCTTGTAAAACTCTGCAAGAATCTAGGACACATTTGTGCTCAGTCTGAGTCGTGATGATGTGGCGTTTTCGTTCCTGGACAGCACCAAAGAGAGCAAGTGAATTAGCTATGGAACAGGAGGGCTGGAGAGGAAGCTAGAAAGAGGAGAGGCACCTTATAAAACCTGCTGACGCCCTTGATAGCCATGTTGTTAGTTTCGGTAGCGCCGGAGGTAAAGATGATGTCCTTGGTGCTCGCGCCAATCAGATCGGCTACATGGCTGCGGGCGGCCTCGACGGCCTTCTCGGTCTCCCAGCCGTAGGCGTGTGTTTTGGAGTGTGGATTCCCGTATTGGTTGGTCATGAAGGGCATCATGGCGTCCAGGACACGAGGATCAAGCGGGGTGGTGGCCTGTCACACCAAACGTTTTGCAATGCGTTAGAGTTTCTCAAACAAACTTTTATTTTTCTTTTTTCGAAGGTGGGGGGGGGGGGGGGGGAGGAAAGAAAACAAGTTGTTTATATACCTGCATGTCAAGATAGATAGGGCGAGCGACCTTTTCTTGCGGTTGAGTATCTTCGGTTTGGCGCAGCTCGGGGACGGGAGAGACGTGAAGGGGGTCCTGATGAAGGACGATAGGGTCGATGACATCGAGGGTAGCCTGCGGGTTGATGGGCAAGGCGGAGGAGGAGGAGGAGGAGGAGGCGGCGGCGGCGGATGACTGGGAGGCGAAGAGATCAGAGGGCCTCGCGGCCTGATCGACGACTTCGGCCATTTCCGCCTTGCGACTCTGCGAGACATACTGAGAGGTGGATGTGACGAATCGGGCGGGGAGTGGCGACTTGGAGGGCGCGTGTGCTGCCAATCGCAGGGACGATCGCATCAAGCGGGGGATATGGGTCGACTTCATGGTCGCGCAGGCTGGGTGGATTTGTGTAGAAACTGGGTCTTATTAAATGGGATGCGAGTCACTTCAGTGTCAGTGAAGTGGACTCCAAGCTAATGGAACGGGTTTTGATTGGTCAGAGGGTGAACAGGGCAATGCGAGTCAAAATTTTCGATGTGGGAGGAAGTATAAATTTTTTTGGTTGGTCTTTAAATATTTATTTATTTAATTTTTTACATCATTTTTATCCAGATTGAGGGTGATGTGACGTAAAAACGCAGTCCATCTGTGCTGTGGGTGCGTTTCATGCGAGTTGCATTGAATTCTCCAGTATTCCATCTTTTATTTATTTATGTATCTCTCCGATCCGAGCAGCCTTCATCCCCATGTGTACATACCACTTGATCCCTTTCTTTTGCTTCCAGTACGACTGACTGCATCTGTACATAGACCGCCTATCAATCAGGCAGCAGATGTGTCCTGATATGGAAAGGGTTCATGGCTCTTCCCTATCTACATACGTTGCCTTCTTGCGGAAACCTTCCAGTACTTTTCATGGCCCAAGACTGTGCAAGCAGTCACCGCGTCTGACTTCTGATGATGGAGGATGGTGTTAGGTGCTTCATTTGCCAGCACAGCTCCTTTATCCAGTACACATCCCCAGTCATTGGACACCACTAGACCAAGTTGTTAAGCAAGGTATAATATCAACAGGTGAATTGCATGCAGTCTACTTTCCAAACTCGGGACTGGCAAAGGCAGGTAGAAGTCTTTAGCGCTGCGCTCAGTCGTATTGCAAACGTACTTCCGGATAAACATCTCAAGCGATAGTGATGCTAGTGATCTTCACCTCGTGATCCGGTAAGGGCTGAAAACAAACAACAGACGATGAAAGCTTCAGCTCACTAGAAAAAAAAAAAAAAAAACCAGATAAGTCTGCACAGCGCGGTCAACTTACCTTATCCGTCTTGTCGCACCGCACGTTCTCGATTTCATGAACCACATCAAACCCCGACACACAACGCCCAAAGATACTGTCCCCCCAAAAAAAGGAAAATCAACCACATGGTACCTTTTTTTTTCAAGACAGTAAATGCTAAACTTACGTGTGCTTATTATCCAGCCAGGGGGTCGGGACGGTAGTAATGAAGAATTGCGACTAGCGGGTGGACAGAGCACCAAACTAACAGTATCAGAACCATATTCCCAACGAACTATCAAAAAAAAAAAACGAAGAAGAAAAATTGCTCACCCCGTTCGTTCCTGGCCCCGCATTAGCCATGCTCAGACAGTAAGGGCGATCATGTTTCAGATTAGGCACAAACTCATCCTCAAAGTTACCCCCCCAGATAGACTCGCCACCTGCGCAAAAATAACCCAGTGTGTCAGCATTTTACTGCACGATAGATAGGCAAGAAGTGCATATATCTATAAACATACCAGTGCCATCACCGAGAGGGTCGCCCGTTTGAATCATCTGTTTCAAAGCAGAGACATGAGATAAATTGTTTATTCAAAAAAAGAAAGCTCCTGAACGCCGCGTAACCCAGTCGAAAAAAACTTACGAATTTCCTGATAATCCGGTGAAAGATCACGCCATCATAGTATCCATTCCTAGCGTGGCCGACAAAGTTTTCGACGGTTTTGGGGACCAGTTCCGGGTGGAGACGACAATGGATATCCCCACGCGTGGTATGGATAACCGCGGAGCTTCCGAGGAGGATCTTGGACGCGGGGGCGACAGCAGCAACCGCTTGCTCCTCCCTCGTGGGCTTCTCGTTGAAGATATCTCGATCCGTATTCTTCGCTCCCGAGTCCCTGTTTCCCAAAGTATTAGTCCCCACCGAAACCTCTCCTCGCAAAAAAAAAAAATCTGCCCTAACACTCACGATTCCGGCTCCGTTTGATTGAATATGTAAAAGCGTGGTCGCTTAAACGCAGTGCAAAATAGACTGGGCTCTGTTCGGCCTTCGTCAGCTAGCAGTGGATTATCGGAAATTGCCATTGCCTGCAGAGTGAAACAGATGGGTTGAGTGACTAGGAGAAAGAAAGAGGGAAAAAAATGATTTGTACTTACAACAGTCATGATTTCTTCTTTGCGGAGTAGAGCTGGCAGTAAAGATAGCTGTAAGAAGCGATGGTTCTCATCTTTCCCAAGAATGCGGACCATCTTGTTCAGCTGGATGTTAACGACTGTTCGAGGTAAGAAAAATAAAAGGTCAATAAACTTAATCCTTTCCTGCTCATCAAATGGTCAAGAGAACCAATTCACTTTTGATTCCTAGTAGGGAAGGGTAGAGCAGGAAATTACTGCTTGGATCAAACACGGCACTCCCACAAGCGCCGGGGATCTGTCCACTCTCGACGGTTTTACCCAACTCGCGCTCCACCGCTAACCGACGGCCGAACTCCATATCATCTAGACTGTAGGCCGCCGTGCCGGCCTGTTGCATTTCCGTGATAGCGGTAATACTTTCATCATACTTCCGGAGCAGCTTCCCCGAAGAAACGTTGAAGACACAGATACTATGCTCTGTTGAATTGAGAGTAGTGGTTGCGAAGTAAGAGCCGTCGTCAGACACAGTCAAAGAAGATGGGACAGACTTCGACTGTTCAGAGGATTAGCACGCGTGAAGCCATTTCTATGATATCAACTTGGGCCCATGCATTACCTTTTTGAATGAGTAAAGATCCGTTTGGCTTTTGAGTGACCATTTTAAACCTTCGGGAAGACGGAAGCCCTCCGAGGGCTCCCAATATTCCAGCATGCCAGAGGTATCCGCCGAGATAACGCAGTTGAATTTGGGATTGAACTGTTAGGAAACAAATGGTGAAAGTTGGCTGTCAGACATTCCGCATCTTGTACGGAGGTACAGATGAAATCAACAAACCGCAAACAGATGGACGGGAGCTTGGTGAAGAGTAGAGGTTGACATGAAAGGTGTCCCATCACCTCTCCCGTCGTAAAAATTGATGGTAGATGATTGTGCATCCGAGCTAACGAATTTGGTGATGAGGGTGTCAGTTGACTGTCTGGCAAGAAGAAGCCTTATAAATTATCCTACACGGCCAAGATAGTCGCAGCCTGGCCAATGTCGTGAATCCAGCAGCAAGCTTTGGGGACGTATGTGATTTTGAACATATTGATCATATCTGTCCTGCAATGAATTAGTAAATTCCTGATCAACCGTGCAGATGAATAACGACACACAAGCAAACAAGCTTACCAAAGTTCTTCACATCAAATATTTTGATGCTTCCACCCTCCCCTTCGGCCGAAACACTGGCATACATCATCCCATCCACAGATGCTGAGACTGAGACAATCGGACTCAGGTGAGCACGGTAATGCTTCACAAACCTTCATTTTTTTTATTCCAGGAAGAGAAATGTCAGAAGCTATTAGATCTCACGGGTTAAGTAAGAGCTGAATACGCGACACGATTATTCTTGTAATAAATTAACACTCCATTGGATAGTGTGTGTGGCATTGAGCTACCTGCCCCCCTTTTTTTTGCTAGGAGTATGAGAAGTGAATTAATAAAAACAGCCAGGATACGTACTCAATTCCAGGCCCATCCTTGGGGTCTTTTTTTGTCCAGAATTTGATATGGCCGTCGACGGAAGCGGTAATGATGAACAGCGTTCTTTACATCACAAAAAAAAAGGCACAGGCACGGGATAAGAAAGAATACTGCTGCATGAGATGATTGGTGGATAATAAGAGGACGAAGAAATGCCTACCGAGTGACTGTGATCCACGACACCACGTCCCGATGCATAAATGACCGGTGATAGCGCTCGGCGGAGGGGAGGTTTTTCAAGTAGAGACGCTCGTGCTGATGGGCCGCTCGAGCTGTCCATATGATTCATAATAAGGATGATGACGACAAGTGACTGGGGTCAATAAGTGGGGCGCGTTAATTCATTTTGGCAGGAGGGCAAGCAAGCAAGCTTGTCCCACACACACCCTTCTTCCGAGATCGATCCGTCTTCTTCTGGCTCTTCTCGTCATCATTCCCCGCTGGAAGTGGCCCCACCTCTTCATCACTGTCCTCGTCTTCTGGCCTCGGCTCCGGCGGGTTAGGAGACATGGACTCGTCCCGAGAGCGCTTGCGTGCGTCTTCTTCCGACATGGCTGGGCGGTAAGTGGGGTTGGTTGGGCTACCGTTCAGTTGTTCGCGTTTTTACTTCTGTCCGTAATAATCGACACGGTTCTTCTGAGGATGATGGTGGTGCTGGTGCTCGGTGGTTTCAGTGTGGCTTCCGCAGCATCGATCAATCTATTCCACATGTCACGGAAGTCTGATCTCCTGTAACAGGCCTGTCGCAACTGGCGATTCCCGAATGACCCACCGAGCCCGGACCGGGCTACCCGTTTGGTGAACAGAGTGAGCCAACAATTCCAGAGCATGTACAGATCACTACATACACTCTCGCCAGCACTATCAACCATGTCTTCACACTCCCGACACACGATCGCCACACTATTCTCAGCGTTTCTCATTTTCGGCGTCCCCCCAACAATCCATGGCTTCATGCAAACCTCCACCTTCTTGGCTTGGTCCAACGCACCAGGGTGAGCTCACATTCCATCCCATGTTCTTACATCCATCCGGCCTACTGATGCAATAAGCTGATAGCTTTCAAGAGTTCATCGAAATCTGACTATCATTTTATCTTTGGAGTCAATAGTGCTTCTCTGGAAGAGTTCTTCGGACGAGGATTACCAGAGCCGGTGATTTCAGAGCCGGTCCAACAACTCCCATTGGATTATCCATCCACGCCGTTATGCCCGACGGGCGCCTCGTCGCTTATCATATTCGACCTATCCGAATCCGACCAACGAGCGAACCTCGAGAGCGTCTTAATCTCCTCCCAAATTAATCGCCAGTTCAATGCGGCCCCAGAGTCATCCCGGTTCTGGACTAACTATTTGCCCGATTCTTTGGCCGAGCGTTGGACGTCGGAGCTCCCTCTGCTTTGGCCAAGCTTATGTGAAGGCGATGTGCTCGAAGTGAAAGTCAGATCTGGGGAAGATTTGGGTAAGTCCTTGCGCCAAAAAACTAAGGAACGAGTTGAAAATCAAAGAACTTAAACTTGCTTGCTCGCTCGGCATCGTGCTGTATAGATACGGTTTTCCATAAAACAATCGAGCAAGTTGATGAACCACGCCTAGTGATCATGACTACATCTCCCCCGCCGCTCGACACAAGTACTTTGACGACCAGAGCGGGCCCTATCAAACGCGGTTTACAGGAGGGCACGTTGGAGAACAGCAGCATGCCGGTATCCTCCAAAGGGCTCCCTGGACCCAACACGGGCGTGTTTTGGAGGTACAACTTCCTGTCGGATTACTTGATCGTCGGCATCTTCGTCATGCTTCTGCTCTTCATCCCCCCCGTCGTCCTGGGCTCGTTTGCACTCCAATCTATTGAATCTCCTAAAGGCTTGAAGACTAAAATGGTCGGCCAAGTCAGCGAAGTCAAAGGAAATTAAACCAAAAAAAATATTGTCGCAAACTTATGTATGAATAGAGCTGGTTTGGTCTTGGTGTAATCAATCTTCCTTTTACATATCTCTCGAAAGACCTCAATGGTTGGCTCAAAATTCTAATATAGGTTTTCAGTTTAGTCTAGTTCGCTCGTTTTGCTTCCTCCTTGTTCATCTTTGTCCTTTTGGAACTCTCTATTCAACTTCATTATCCGTGGTCAACCAGTCCGAGTCATTGAACCATGTTGCTTCTCTCCAAGCACAACTCACTCCTCATAGCTGATGGGGCCATAAATCATTAATATGATTGGTAGGAATGGGATTGTTAGCACTGGCGAAATGCTCAATCAGATGTTCAAAAAATTTTTGCTGGAAATAAACACTGGGATCATTTTTGTGATTGTTGAGGCACCATCTGGTACACAACTGTGATGTATGTACAGTGCCTTGCCAGAAAGATCTGGCACATTTTGTTGAAGTCTAGTAGACCAACTAAGATACTTCAAGTCACAAGTCCTGGTTCAGGGGTACAAAATGGGTTCAAAAGAATGAACCTGAAAAAATGAATCAAAATGAAAACGATTTGAAATTTATAAAATTGATTTCATTTATGGCAGATTTTCAAATACCTTTAATATTGTTTGAAAAAACCTGAAAAAATTAGAGGCCACAAGCTGGACATCTGAAAAGAATGAAAAAAAATTGAAAAAAAATTGAAAAGAAATTGAAAAAAATTGAAAAAAAATTGAAAAAAATTGAAAAAAATTGAAAAAAATTGAAAAAAATTGAAAAAAAAAATGAAAAAAAATGAAAAAAAAAATGAAAAAAATTGAAAAAAATTGAAAAAAATTGAAAAAAATTGAAAAAAATTGAAAAAATTGAAAAAAATTGAAAGAAATTGAAAAAAATTGAAAAAAATTGAAAAAATTGAAAAAAATTGAAAAATTGAAAAAAAATTGAAAGAAATTGAAAAAAATTGAAAAAAATTGAAAAAAATTGAAAAAAATTGAAAAAAATTGAAAAAAATTGAAAAAAATTGAAAAAAAAATGAAAAAAAATGAAAAAAAAATTGAAAAAAATTGAAAAAAATTGAAAAAAATTGAAAAAAATTGAAAAAAATTGAAAAAAATTGAAAAAAATTGAAAAAAATTGAACAAAATTGAAAAAAATTGAACAAAATTGAACAAAATTGAAAAAGATTGAAAAAAATTGAAAAAAATTGAAAAAAATTGAAAAAAATTGAAAAAAATTGAAAAAAATTGAAAAAAATTGAAAAAAATTGAAAAAAATTGAAAAAATTGAAAAAAATTGAAAAAAATTGAAAAAAATTGAAAAAATTGAAAAAAATTGAAAAAAATTGAAAAAAATGAAAAAAATTGAAAAAAAAATTGAAAAAAATTGAAAAAAATTGAAAAAAATTGAAAAAAATGAAAAAAATTGAAAAAAATTGAAAAAAATTGAAAAAAATTGAAAAAAATTGAAAAAAATTGAAAAAAATTGAACAAAATTGAACAAAATTGAAAAAAATTGAAAAAAATTGAAAAAAATTGAAAAAAATTGAAAAAAATTGAAAAATTTACTGATAGTTTTTTAGATACTGTGGAGTGATGCATCTGGGAGTCCCAAAAGGTGTTAAGGCACTGAATTTCCAAATTTGTCCCTGTTTTGCTGACCACTGTGATCCAATATTTCATTTGGGCAAAAAAATTACATTTATTATCATTTCCCTCACATCTCAGGCTATACTCTCCAATTTTTTTCAGATTTTTTCAAACAATATTAAAGGTTTTTGAAAATCTGCCATAAATGAAATCAATTTTGTAAATTTCAAATTGTTTTCATTTTGATTTATTTTTTCAGATTCATTCTTTTGAACTCATTTTGTACCCCTGAACCAGGACTTGTGAATTGAAATATCTTGGTTGGTCTACTAGACTTCAACAAAATGCACCAGATCTTTCTGGCAAGGCACTGTACAGTGCCCGGCAATATGTTTTCATTACAGTTTACTTGGAAATAGACATCACAACACACCAATTTGAAATCCTGAGCTTTTGCACAAAGGTAGAAAAAGTTCCCAAAAGAATGAATATAAATGAAAATTAACACAAATTTCAATTCATGATGGCTTAAAAAAACATTTGAGTTATTTGAACTTTGACAACTGCTTGATTAATTTTTTCATCAAGAAATTGAACAAGGGGTCTGAAAGCAGGGCATCTGAAAGAGGTAATGAAAATTTGAAAATCAAAAATTTGTTATGTATTTGATCTTTGTGCCAACGATTTCCTGGTCTGGCAAACTGGAAAAATCAAAAACACCACTGAGATTCTGAAGAATCACAATTTCAACTGGTTTTTGGATATGTCCTGCAAGTTTACTCTTCAATATTTTGAAAAAAAAAATCAAAATCTCATCAAATTATTCAGATGCCCTGCTTCCTGACCCACTGTTCACTTTTTTGATGAAAAAATTAATCAAGCAGTTGTCAAAGTTCAAATACCTCAAATGTTTTTTTAAGCCATCATGCATTGAAATTTTTGTTAATTTTCATTTATATTCATTCTTTTGGGAACTTTTTCTACCTTTTTGAAAAAGCTCAGGATTTCAAATTGGTGTGTTGTGATTTCTATTTCCAAGTAAAATGTAATGAAAACATATTGCCGGGCACTGTACATAACAGGATGGTTTGCATGTTTGGCTTGTAAAGGTCCCCTGACATCTTCTTCTATAATTCCAGGAGATCTCACATAATTTTGGAACAATTTTAAATTGAAACTCAACAAAAAGTATGCCAACTGGATTTCGATTTTCTTTCAGTAGTTAGGGTATTCAAAGCTACATATCTTCAATATTAACATAAATTCATAAACAACATAAACACCAAAGTTTGTCAGGGAGCTGTCAAACAATTGACAGCTCCCTGCCCAACATGTTATTATAATTTTTTTTTTTTTTTTATGTTAAGCAGCTTTGAACACTTTAAGTGCCACTCCACTACAATATATAGAAGTTAACCAAACAAGAGAGGTAGAATGATTATTTTTGAGTTGAGCTCAATTTCAATTCTAGTGAGGTATGGTTTGAATATGAATCTCATGATATGTTCCAAATAACTTTCTGTACATCAGCCAAAGTAGATCATGGAAGCTCAACTTATGTTGGTTTTTTGTAATTTGAACAAATTTTACACAATTACTCTATCCATGATTGGTGGGGTTTTAAGCAGGTCTTTCCATTCAATTTAAGGTGTTTTGATAATCTCTGACACCTTACCTGTACTGGTAAATGAACATTTCTCAATGGGCTGAGATTGTAGAGAGTACAATTTCACATGTTCCAACCCTTGTTATTACTATGACCAGGGGTAAAAGTTGTTTAGAGCTTCAAAGAATCAATGACTTTCCTATTACCAGGCATAAACAACTTAAATACTATCTACAACTGATCTTTGTGACACTAGGGGAGTTTCCTTGGCACTCCCTAGCAAGTGCCTCCACCCTACTGAACTACAGTAGCTCAGTAGGGTGAAGGCACTTGTAAGGGAGTGCCAGGGAAACTCCCAGGGTGTGACAGGTGACACAGTCAAGAAGTTGTGACATGTCACCTACATGTCCTAAAAAAATGGTTTTAATTGCTTCATTTTATCTATAAATCACTACAAGAAAATCTGTGTCAACTG
This sequence comes from Puccinia coronata f. sp. avenae, assembly GCA_002873125.1. Classification (NCBI taxonomy): domain Eukaryota; kingdom Fungi; phylum Basidiomycota; class Pucciniomycetes; order Pucciniales; family Pucciniaceae; genus Puccinia; species Puccinia coronata. The sequence goes on from PGCI01000019.1 coordinate 51,486, forward strand.
CCACAAGTTGACATGCAGTTACTTTGATTTAGCTTATGATTTTGCAGCTTGGAACTTAGAACACTTCAAACCAATTTCTTCAATGCACAGTCACTGTGCATTGTGCACAGTGACTGTGCCAGAAAAGTTATTTTGGATTGACTTGAACGTAAAATGGGTAGCTAGTAAGATTGGATTAACCTTCATGTCAACTGGTGGCAGTTGAAGCATATTTTCTGGTAGTGAATAGGCTTTGGAAAGCCCCCCCCCCCCCCCCCCCATGTACAATAACAAATATATTTGTTTTCTTGATGCCATATTGGTCATTGAAAAGAACATTCTTGTCAGATCCTAGCACCATCTGGTGCATCATTTCTCTGATATGTTGAAGGCATCTTTACTTTACCAATAACTTCAGATTCAAGACCCACTATTGGCTCAAGCAGTTCTGAAAGGAGAGAGTTTTGCTGAAGGGAGCCGTTCATTTGTGCTGAAAGGAGTTATTTGTGGTGAAAGGACGTTTTCTGTGGAAAAAAAAGAGCAATTTTTTTCTGTTCACAAACCACAGCCTTGCTATTAAAACAGTAGTCAGGATTACTTCATTTTCTAGACTCCTCTGGATTGAAAGCTGATATGAATACCAATGATGAACAGTAGGCCAACAGATAATTTGATACAGTTATGACCACTTCAGTTCAGTCTTTTTAGCCAACAGCAATCAAGATGTCCAGCTTCATCATGATATTATAATGAAGAAAACTTCAGGCCAGAAGAGGCTTGAGAACTCTTGTCTACAAAGTGCTCTTTCATCTCACTGTTTTTTGCAGCAAGCACCTCACATTATTTTTCATGCATATTTCTTTTTGGCTGTTTCAAGGTCTTGATCCTTAATTTTCTTACTATATTCATTGTTGTTCAATGTTGTGAGAAGAATCAAGTGCCCAAGAACGATGTTATTAATGCATATACATAAAGCAAACAGGGTCACCCATCTGAAGAGTTGACTGGTGTCTATTTCACTTGCCAACTTCTCTTAGGGCCTGTACCACTGCACGCCCAATATTCAAAATCTATTTCTGCCAAATTTTTTTTGGTGTGTTTTGGAAAATGCTACTCACCCACATTTTTCAAAATCAATTTGACATAACATGTACCATACAATTTGAATTTGCCCATACAAGCTTACCAACACAACTGTTGTGTACTCCATGATGAACCTGAATCCTAAGATTTGTGAAGAGATGAAGAAGAAAACTCCCCCAAGGGAAGAATGATATTGCTAGATGAAACCCTATATATACTAAAAGGTATTTGGGTTGGTGAGAAACTAAATACAACGTGACAGGCAAGTGTGAGAACCAATGAAGTGTGAGAAAAGAAGAACAAAAACTAACTATACTAGAAGATAAACAAAAACCTGTCACAACACTCCCCCCCTCAACAACCCCACAAGGAAAAAAAGAATGGGAGGAGAAAGTGAAAGAACAAGGGAAAGATTGGAAAAAGAAGAAAAATGAGGAATAGAAGGAAAATTAGAAAAGGAAACAGCGCGCATAATTTGAGAGATAAGAAAAGGAGAAAAAAGGACAAAAAACAGAAGCCAAAGAAGGAAAGGCGTATAAGAAAGAGAAGATAAAAACAACAAGACAGAAAAAGGAACAAAAACAACAAAGAAAAAAGGGGAATGAGGAGAAATTGACCGGAAACAATGGGGGCGGATGGGACCAAACATGTCGACCAGGAATAGACCAATGGGCTGCAACCAAAATCAAAAAATAAAAGCAAAACAGTTAACCTCCGCTAAACCAATCATCACAGACAGTCGCCATGGGAGTCGGAGAGAGACGGACAATCGCGGGGGACGTATGTTTCTTGCAGCCAGTGCACACTTTCCCCCCTATACTTGCCAACATGGAAGATGGTGCCCGTAGGCCCATCTGAGTCAAAAACTCCGACACCTTACGCCAACCGAGTGCCTTGGTGAAGATGTTGGCCAACTGTTGAGTGGTAGGAATCCACTCAAGACAAACCCTCTTCTGAAAGAGAAGTTCATTGATGACGTGGAACTCGCGGTCGATGTGGCGATGTTCCTTCCGCGTCCCACAGTCGCTGCTGATGTGGACGGCAGCCTTGTTATCACACAGGATGAGGGGAGCATCGATATCGACAAATTTGGACAAGACGGAGGAGACAAAACAAGCATCTTTCGACGCAAACAAACGACCCATATATTCCGCCTGACAGGTAGAGCAAGCTACACACGTCTGACATTTAGACAACCACGACACCGGCGCACCCCAGGCAAACGAGAGAAAACCGTGGACAGATTGGGCGCCCTCGCCGCCCCAGTTAGCATCAACGTAGGTTTTGACGCAATCTGAGACAGGAGAGGTCAAAGAGGCCAGTATTGGCAGAGAAAGATGTTGAGAGAAACGGACATAGGAGATAAGATGCTCCAGAGCTGCCCAATGAGTGGAATCGGGCGCCATGGAAAATCGAGCCAGGAAGTTCACAGAAAAAGTGATATCCGGACGAGAGCTCTGAGCCAAATAGAGTAGACATCCGATCCAAGAAAGATATTCCTTATCCATACCTTGAGACGGCTGAGAGACAAGATCCGTCGAGGCAATGGGCGTCCAAGTCTTGATTGCCAAAGGAGTAAGATTGACAACCTTCTGGGAAAGCATGGGTTGATCAATAGTGAAACCACCGGGGACCTGACGCACTTGGAGACCAACAATACTGGAAAGAGATTTGTCCCATTTAAGGTCAAGAACAGCATCCAGCTGAACCCGGAGAGAATCAAGGAGTGCAGGCGAACTCACCGTAAACAGACCGTTGTCAACATGAACCCAGAGAAAAGCCCAATCATTGCCAGACCAGTAGGCGTAGGTTGACTGATCCTTGAGATTAGGGAAAAAACCAATGGTGGCCAATTTAGTATTGAGGTGAAGCCACCAACAACGACTGGCCTGACAAGTTCCATACAAGGCCTTCCTTAGCTTCAGGACACATCCAGGGGAAACGTCCACCCCCGGAGGAGGACAAATGAAGACTTTGTGGTCGATGTCGCTGTGAAGAAAAGCAGATTTCACATCAAACGAAGCCACGGGCCAGGAGAACCAAGACGCCATTGCAAGAAGAAGCCGCAGAGACAAGAAGGTCGGGGTGGGTGCAAACGTTTCACTAACATTTACACCGTGAACTTGCTTAAATCCTTGAGCGACAATCCGAGCCTTATATTTGACAACGGCGCCCTCCTGATTCCATTTCAGAGCAAAAACCCAACAACAAGTCAGCACTTCAAGGTCAGGAGTAGCCGGAACCTCGTCCCATACACGGAGCTGAACCATCATGTTGGTTTTGGCCCCACAGGCCTTCAACCATTCCACACTATCCGGGAGCCATGAAGCTTGATGATATGACTCCGGGGCATCGGACAGGAATGGGGAAATGGAAGCAACAGAATCCAGACAGGCATCTTGAATCTCAAGGTCCTTGATGTGAGAGAAATCACCAAGGTGATACGCCCGGATGGAACAAACAACCGGCGCAAGACCGGGAGAACCGGCTGAGACATACGGAAGCTCATCCTCCCGGAAAACCACCGAGGCCCCACGCTTCAAAGATTCCGTCTCCGGGTCCCAAAGAAGCCAACCGTGAGCCGTGTCCAAAACACCAACGTGGACCATGGGCGACGCACGAGGTACAAACTGTTTGGGGTAGGTAATGTTATGAAAGTAAGCCCTACAACCAAACACCTTAACCATGTCAAGCAACAGCTTAGGGCCCATGCACAACTCATAAGGGGTTTTGGTCAAACCATTGTGGGCCACTCGATTGAAGACAAAAGCAGCCTGCTTGAAGGCAAGAGGCCAGAGCGTGATTGGAAGCTCCGCATGAACCAAAAAGGTGCGAGCGATGTCAAGAAGAGACCAATTTGTCCGCTCCACACCGCCATTTTGATGGTGCTCATAGGGAACAGACATCTCATGATGAATATTCCTAGCCTCCAGAAAAGAATTGAAACAATTGGAGATGAATTCACCTGCATTATCCGAGCGGATACAAAGGATCTCATGCTTCGTGTGCTTCTCAAAATCCTTGATCCACTGCATTACCCGCAGTCCGGCATTGCCCTTGGTCTTGAGGCCAAACACAGAAGTCATGCGCAAAAAAATGTCGTGAATGACAAGGCCAAACTGGCTGCCATCATAGCCAGCCGGAAAAGGACCAATGAGATCAATAGCCACAACATTGCCCGGTTTCTTGACATGATCCCTGGAAGGTGACTGGACCGGAGAATGACAACTTTTAGCCAAAGAAAAGGCATTGCAATTCTTGGAGAAGGAACTGATCCTCTTGAGCGGCAAACCGTGGACACAATCAGAGTCAATGGAACGGTTGATTGTCCTGATTGCAAGATGGCCTAAACAGGAGTGCCACAGCTTTGCAGACAGAGAAGACACAGAAGGAGATAAGGGAGAGGAAGGCAAAACAGAGGAAGGAACAGAGACGCAAACAGGGATAAACCAGCGATAATTGGAAACATAAGAAGAAAAAAGACAATGGTGTTGTCAAAAGGCGAAAGAACCATTGGAAAAAGAAACATGGCCGTCCCACTTGTCGAAAAATCCAACCAAGAGAACCGTGCCAGAGACTTGAGGGCAATACAACACTTGAGAGAGACAAAGAAGACCTGCGGGTGTCTTTAAAGCAATATTGCTGATTCCTTCTACGGGAAGGCATTCTTCCGAAGCAACCCGGAGGCGGATATTAGCCGGTCTGATGGAGGTGAAAGAGGACCAAACAGACGTTACATGATTGGTGGCGCCTGTGTCGACCAAAACATCCTGGGCCTTGTCGGGCGAGGCAGAGATGGAAGCCAACAAACCGGCGGGCAAAACAAGGTAATTAGACAGAACCGCCGATTTCTTTGGCTTCCAGCCAGGGTTATTGAAGCGGGGATCCTCGAGAGGCGCCAAACCAGCCTTGGGTCGAGGGCAGTCGGGAGCCCAATGGCCCCACTCCCAGCAAAGGGAGCAAGGAAACTCCGGTGTGAGGTGTTTGAGACCCCATGCGTCGGCAGGTAGGCTGGATGAGGCAGAAGGCTGAGAAGAGCCACCGGCCAAACCCCCACGAGACTTTTGACCAGAACCGCGGTTGCCAGAGCCACTATGCCCTCCACGTCCTCACTGCGCGCTGATACCCATGAGAGACAACGACGGAGATGTACCCAAGGAGGTTGCCGAGAGGTGCAAGCGGGTTGCCGTGTTGAGTATATTGGTTGACTGGATGGGCAACCCCGGGATGATTGACAAACGCGAATCAATTGCATCAGCAATTGGCTGATGGTAGCGCTTGAGACTGGAATGGAAAGAGAGGGACAACAACTTATCTGTTGTCCACCCTCCCAGTCTCTCCTCCAAGTCTAACCAGCTCCTCTTTGAAGATTCATAGCTGGAAGAAATGGAGTCTGAAGCGTCTGGGGCCTGCGCAACGTCAGACCATCTGCTCAGAAGGAGAGACCAAGAGGGGCTAGCAAAACGTCCTTTCAAAGATTGATAGGCCCCATACGCGGTCATCCCGTTGAGCGATGAGCATAGCGCGGTATCAATGGAAAATTGGATGACGGCAAGAACACCATTGGAGGTCGGTCAATCCACAGGTGCCAGGTCCTCATTGAAATACTTTGTGTTGTAAGTTACGGACAACACCAAATTGACAAGTTCCGCAGACCACAAGGGGAAATTTGAACCGTCCAAGAGAAGATGAGGTCAAAGGTCAGATCCAAGTTGTTGCCACTTGAGTTGGTTTGACACAGACGAAAGTGCCGGACCCGTCTCGATCTTCTTGTTGGTCTTGGAGGCGAGATCACTCATCAAGAGGCATTTCAACAGATCCCTGTCCAGGTTCTCCACGCCGGACCTACGGATCTCCTTGCGAAGTAAGTGACTGAGGATTTCCGGAGGAAGAGTGAAACCATCACTAGGGGCAGGAGGTGGAGCGGACAGGACTGCTGGGTTCTGAACACCAGGGTGAGGGATTGTGGGAGGTGATTCAGGAACAACTGAAACACGGGGCCCCAGGTCAGGAACATGGGACAAAGGCTGGGCCGATTGATGAATGGTGGGGTTATTGGGTTGGGAAGAGGTAGGAGCAGCAATGAAAGGCAAAGGGGGGTAAATGTCCTCAATAGTGGACGTGTAACGGGACAGTGCAGATGGAGCGGAAGTACTCGCGGCAGGGTTATCAGAGTTAGCGACACCTGCCATGATGGCCGACAGATCTAAGTTAGACGAGTCAAGGAAGGAATGGAAGATAGCAGAATCTGGGGAAGACACCGGAGAAGCGGTGGGTTTAGGGAGAAATATGGATGTGGTAGAAGTAGAGCCAGGAGGCGGAGTAACACGTGCCGAGAAATCCGGAGTAACAATTTCTGGTTTGGAAGAACGAGTCCCAACCATTCAGGATAAAGAGGGATCAAGATCAATAGGGTTTGGTCGACCAAGTAAACGCCAAACCAAAAGTAAAGGAGATGGGTAAAAAAAAGTTTTTATGAGGCGAGATATAGGTCGACCCGCTGGTGACAGCGTGGGCTCATAACCTGATGAACCTGAATCCTAAGATTTGTGAAGAGATGAAGAAGAAAACTCCCCCAAGGGAAGAATGATATTGCTAGATGAAACCCTATATATACTAAAAGGTATTTGGGTTGGTGAGAAACTAAATACAACGTGACAGGCAAGTGTGAGAACCAATGAACTGTGAGAAAAGAAGAACGAAAACTAACTATACTAGAAGATGAACAAAAACCTGTCACAACACTCCAGCCTCACTCCGCTGCTAGCATTCCCTTCAACACCATTTCCATCCAATACCAGGCCTTCTTCATATCAGCTGCTGCCGCTATTGGTGCAATCGTCATTCTTGACTATTATCATCAAGATGAAAGTCCTTACTATGGCGACGGGGGGAAGGCAACATACATATGTGCACTTTCTGTTGAATGTTGCTCGTCCCGAATTGTTCAAGGAGATTACAGGCTTGGAAAGAAATACTTTCAACCACCTCGTCATGGAATTCCGCAAAGCAGACCTCCTGGAAGACGGTCGATTGGTCACTGTTGAGGAGCAAGTCCTGATCTTTCTTGATATTGTCCGATACAACAACTCCATGGGTCAGACCGCTGTGAAGTTCCGACGAGGGTTATACACGGTCAATTGGGAGTACTGTTGGTTTGTTTGGTGGGAGCTGGAGCAGGCTTGGGTACGTTTGAAGAAAGGTTAAATAGATTGGGATCAATCATTGTATGAACTATGTGCGGAGGAAGGTGTGTATGTTGAACAAAGGATGTGGTGATATGTATGATGTGGTGACTATAGGCTGTGGTGACTGCAGGGAAGACTTTCGGAAATGAGTCAATGTTGTTTCCAAAAGCAAGCAGCTTTTCACAAAATGGGATCAATAGATTCCGGCTAAAATTGACGGCCGTGGTACATGTTTTTGAGCAAAAATGATTTTTTCAAAGAAAAATTGGAAATTGCCTGGTCGCGCGAGCTATGGTACAGGCCCTTATATTTGCAGCTGGTTTTGTAAAGTAGTTTTTTCTGGACAAGGGTGTGAGTTCAGAAGGCCGTACATAGCGCTATTCCTTAGCTTAACACTAACTTTCCGTGGCTGGAAATGCATAACGGAACGGGGTTTATCCAATAAATAGGGGGGTTCACGATAAGAATTATTGCTTCTCGCTCCCCTTAAATTTTTTTCTCGCGCGACATTACTCGCATAAAATTACACTAAAATTTTAACCCCGCGAGCAGCCCCTACGGGTGTCTCGCTCACTCAACTCAACTAAAAAGAGCTTAAAATCAAGCTCGCAGCACTTGCGCAGCACACGCGAGCGTTTCTCGCCTCGCTTAAAACGACTTCTCGCGAAACCGTATTGTGAACCCCCCTAATATGTAGTGTTGGGAAACACTTGGAGCAAGCTTTTATGTATGACAATGGATGATGCTGGTTGCTAAACTGTCAACAGCTTCCTTTATCGGGCCCTCGCCCAACAGGGAGAAACAATGTGTATATATATATAAGCTGCTGCACCACATGTTGGAACTTGGGCCTGGAATGTACCTGAACGCACATGTTTATAATCTTGGCTGAGTGTCATTGGTGATGCTAGTTTAGTAAGCATGTGGGGGCTGGGAAGGGTGAAGGAAGGGCAAGCGGGCCTTCAAAAGGAAAGTGAAGTGTATCATCATTCAATTTCAGGGAAGTGATGATTGGGAGGACACACTGACACAAAGTGGATTCGTTTGGATGTTGTTCCGCTGCTGGACACAAACAGAGTGGAAAGAAGTTTCTGTGGAGATACATAAATATATAAATGAATATTTACGATGTGCAAGTAAGGTTATCTGGAGTAGATAATATATATTTTGTATGCGTCATGATCAAGTATGTATGTGTTTCTGTTTCCCAGTTTCCCATATGTGAAATGTTTCCGGAATTGGCTGGAGTTCAGAGGGTGTTGCAGTGCTATGACCGCATTCCAGAAACCAATTTAAATTTACAAATTTCCCCCACTTGCCGGTTTCCCCAGACTTCAGAGACTCAGATACTCAGAGACTCAGACTCAGACTTGAGACTATAGTCAGACTCAAACTTGAGAGACCCATCGACTAGACAGTGGCCAGACTGCAGACCCCAAGTCTTCCTTCCCCCCCCCACCCCTACGATAATATATACTCGCACCTTCCTCCGAAGCGGACCTATTCGAAGACTCAAGCCATGCTCGACTCCCACCACGCAGCCGACGAGCTGGACCGCACCATGGACAGGAAAACCGCATCCAAAGTTTGCCCTGCACTGTCCCCGCATCTTCTGTCCCCACCAGTCTCACTCACATGAACCCTTTTCCCTCCTTCTCCAAACTTCTCACCTCACCCCCACTTGCCAACCGGCGCCTTTTACATTAGTCTAGCCCATCTCCATCACGAACAAGAAAGGACTCAGCAGCCGAGCCATCCACACATGACCACAACAAGGTCTCCACCACCATCACCTCCTCCACCAGACAGACAGACTTGAGGGGCCAGAGCAGAGAACGAGAGCAGCCGGAGAACACAACTACAGGCACAGAGAAACCCGCCGATCGATCGGTCTCCACCACGACGACGACCCCGGCGGCGGTAAATGGGACCAAGACTGAAGCAGCGGCGAGCGCCTCCTCAGATGACGAGGACGGCACCGAGGAGTCACATCGATCGAAGGCCCCTTCAAATCTGACCCATGATGATACGGAGGAACAGTCCGATAACGGGCCCTTGGTCGACATGGAAACCTTCGGCCAACTCCTCGAGATGGATGATGACGAGGAACACTCGTTTAGCAAATCCTTGACTTGGGATTACTTCGATCAAGTCTGTCTCCTCCCCCTCCTATCATTAACCTTCCCATCCTTTAACACTCTTTCGCTTTCCTTATCAAACATTCTCACTCCTTTCCAGGCAGTTACAACTTTCAAAGAAATGGATGCTGCCGTGTCAGTAACATACATTCTAGCATATCATAATAACCCACTATGAAATGGGAATTCCCCTTCTCATTGATTCAACCGATTTCAACAACCGCTTGAGATCGGATCTCCTTTTCTTGCCTATGCTAATCGTCTTGGTGTATCAACAGACTAGGATCGGACCTGATCACATTGTCGAGGAAGGGCCATTTCTTGAAAGGGTCGTCGGCAGCACTCGGATTGAACCGGGTGAAGGCGTCGTGCGAAAAAATGCGTCAGTTTTTTACCCTTTCCCTTCTTCTTTTTTTTTTTTTTTTTTTTAAAAAAAAAAAAAAAGAACTGGAAAAGATTGATGACGGCATGGTGGGTTAAGAACATTATGGTAACAAGAAAAGGGCGAATGGCGAGGGCACCTTGTCGGAATTTGAAGCCATGGAACGCTGTAAATCACTGCTGAGTCAACTCAAAGAAGAACAAAAGCTTTCCAAAGCATGGTTGGAGGTGCGTTCTCTTCCCCCTCCTTGACTTGCGCGTCTACACGTGTGAGGCAATCGAAGGCCTGATTCAACGTGTCCCTTTTTCATAGAGATTCTATGCTGAGCGTAACGTGTGAGATACATGCACCCACCCCCACACACAAACACAAAACTCCTTCTACCGACGACGACACCAACACACACGTAACCAACACCCAAGGTAGAAAAACCAAACACAAAAGCTCAACAAAAAAACCCCTTTGTGTCTGCTCTCGACTCTCTTTCCCTCTCGTTCCTGTTCCGTCCATTGCTGTTTACCTGGTTGGCTGTGTTTTTTTTTTTTTTTGAGTGAGATGGGTGATTATGTCCTTGCACACACACACACACATATATATATAAACATACATATATACATATATATATAAGTCCGTTGTATACAATGTCTATTACCATCATCGACGCCATCGACATTCCTCACTATCATCATCTTCTTCTTCTTTATTTGCACCCAAGAAAAACATATTCACACAAACAAAGCTATAGGTGGAATCGTATCCATTTCCGTCTTCATGGTCTCTCTTCCCACACAAAGTTATAACCCTTTTCTCTCTCTTTCTCACACACACACACAAACATCCTACACACGCATTCTTTCTCTTTGTCTCAATCTCTTGTTTCGGTGCCCTGGCTGACGTGCTAAGGGACAGGGGGACCATAACACAGGGCTTGGGTGGCCATGAGTTCCTGCTGCCATACTATTACGTCCGAGAACCACGCGACCCTGTGCCGTCGATTGCTCTCTTCTCTCTCTCTCTCTCTCTCTCTTGGGGCCATTAAGCCTTGTCATGCGGAGAGGGGTCGCCGCTCTCTTCTCTTATAAGGGACCCCGCAAGCCTCGTCTCTTTCACTCTTCAACTATATATTTATTTACATTTACATTCTCTACTTCCTGTTTTTTTTTTTTTGTCTCGTCGCTTGTAAGACGTCCTGCTCTGTGCTCCTGTTTCTCTGCTCTAGAACCTGAAAAATAAGGCACGCGCAAGGAAAAAAAATAATCTGGGTGTACATCATGGGTTGATTATTCTTTCTCTTCCTTTTACATGAACCAATAGTGCCCTGTTTTGTCATTGTAATTCTATTTAACAAAGTTGGAAAATTGGGTGGAGGACTTCTTGTTGACGCTAGTGATGTAGGGGCCAACAGATTGGTCAGTCAAGATCCATGTAGAAATTTCAATTCTGGATGTTATGTGAGCTACATCTTATTGAGGAACTCACACATGTTGATGCACAGCACACCATGGCCCATTGAGGCCAGTGTAGCACTCACTCCTTACTTCAATATGACTGTCCCACACCTCTGCTCCCTTTGGTGCTGTTCCTCAATGGTACACTAACAATGTGGTTGTTTGAAAAGATCACTTGCATGTTCACTACTAACTTCAAAACGCCCATTGCTGAATCTTGACGGTATCAAAGAATCCTTTGGTTCCCAGGAATGGAATTGTGTCTAATCAAGGAGAACTTTGCATGCATATACAAGCAGACAAGAAGCTAGAGAGATATGTTTGGTATTGCTTATGTTTTTTTAGCAATACATGAATAACAAAAGGCTGTTGGTGTAAGATTCAAGAGTGTGGTGAACACCTCTTGCTGAATGGAGTGGGAAGAAGTGGAGGTGCTGAATCTGCCTTTTGCATGGCTGGCCCTGACCTTTGCATCTAGTCAAAGGAATGGATTGGGTCACAGGAATGAATTGGGAAGGTCATTCTGATCTGTTGGGGGGTGCTTTGGTTGGACAGGGCCTGTTCAACCACTGGTCAGACATGGCAGTTCAAGAACCCCTTGAACTGCTGTGTTTGATTGACTGGTCAATGCTGGCAGTTCTCAAGAAGCTCTTGAACCAATGTTGGCTTATATTTAAAATATGAATAAAAGGGTTTGCTCTTGATATAGAAATAATGATAGACTTCTAAGGGAATCTCCACCCAATGTTCTATCCCAAGCTTCTACCAAACTTTTAGTAAGCCAGCCCAAAAATGTTCTACCTCATCAAGATCAAATGCTGGTGCTGCTAGACCTTGAAAGCCAAAGATTTCTATCTGGTTGCCAGATCTTTCTACTCCCAAGCACCTGTGCCAGAGAAACAACACATGACAGAATATGCAATTTTTGATGATTCTTGCATGACACTCCACCAAACCTACGCAACATCTCCCATGCAAGGTTGGTTCACTCAAATCTGCCTCCCCACAAAGCAACCTGGGTGGAGTGTCAGCTAAGCACATTTTTCTATCAGAAACAAATGAGGAGCTTTATCAAGGGTTTAGCAACCCAATTATAGCTTTTCCAATGGAGAGGCTCTAATGTGGAACTGAGTATTGACTGACTAATAATATTTTGTATATATTTGAAGGTTGCATCAGAAATCTGGTTCTGAAAAGGATTTTTTGTCTCTTTCATAGCTGATTCAATTTATTATCCTTGAATCCAACAGGCCCTCTGTCCTCCAGTTAACTCTAGCTGATCCTATGAAGTAGACAAAAGTGAATTTATTTGAGCACAAGACACCTTTGAACTAGGAAAAATGCTTTCATGTATGTGTTTGAATGGTCTCATTGGGTTTCATCATAGACATTATCACATATGTAGCATCCCTTCTTACCTTGTGTAAGAATATCACTCATGTACAGTAGTAATTAGCATTAAGAATAAACATTCAAAAACATGGTCAAAGTGAGATTTTATGAGAGATATTATAATAACTTCTAACCCTTAAATAGAACTTAGAACATTATTGCATATTCTTAATCTACATGCAAAATAATCTAGGGTACCTCACCCATGGGACCCCCTAATTCTTACTCCTTCACCACTTTTGCCCCATTCCCCCACCTATAGGTTTTCACGGCACCTATGCATAATGTGATAGTTAATTACTGTGATACCAACTGAGAAATGACCAAAAATGGACGTCATTGCAAGGTGTTGTGTGAAATGGCTGATTAAAGGCCCAATGGGGGTTTAATGTTCCAACCCCGCGCGCCTGTTACACAAATTGGCCCAGGATTCACTAAACCCCCCATATGAACTACTCATATTCATGTTATCAAGGTACTGTACATGTAACTAGGTTGCAGGGACCTTGTATCAATTATATAAACAAGGTTTCTGCTTTAAAAAACTTAAATATACATGTACAACACATTTAGCGTGGCCCAGGAACAATGCATGTGGCCCTTTTCAGGCGTAACCACCCCTTCTGTGCCACTATTGACTAGACCAAGCCAGTAGTACTGAACCAGGCTGTTCTACATCTTTTATTTGGTGTCAGAAAACATTTCATAACCTTGTGTATTCACCCAGAAGTAGCTGTGACTTACCCATTGGGTCCAAACTGGCATAGTTTGGTTTGAAATGGGCCACACCTGCAAATAAGGCAAATTACCACGCACACAGTGGCCCAAAATTGATATTTAAAGAGCTCTGTTTTCCCCCTTTGGATAATCTCCATCATCTTTTATCATACCAGCATATACCAACGCACTCAACCAGCCTTTTCACTAGTTATTAGCCTTGTTATACCTGTTATATTTGATCACCAACCCAACCAACCATTACCACAACAAACCAACAGCTTTCCAATCAGCTCTTGACCTGTTTTTGACACCTCAAGACCTCTTCCAAGTTTGAAAAAGACCCCCTGCGTGGTTTTTTAGCATTAGTGAGTAAAATTCCCCGTAGTACTTCTTTCTTTGTCATTTCTGGGTGTACTTCTTGTCAAAGGACCAGATAATCAGAGTAAACCTGTTATTTTAGGATCTAATTCATAGAGAGCACTTTAAACACCTCTGTAACTCAGGACCCTCTTTAATAAAAAGCTACTGTTTTTTGTTACAATTCTTTCTTTCTTTCTACTTTGCCCCATTTCACTGTGAAACCCACGCATGAAACCACTTGATTATTACCTTGCACCTAGTGTAGCTAGAAGAACTCTTGTTCTTGGCATCACAAAGGCTGACATAATTGGCTGTTGCTTTCAAGTAACATTGAAACTGGGTACTTGAAAAATAATTTGAGCTAGTATTGTCAGGGGTGACAAATTCAAGCAGCTTTCCAATCAAGAAGATTCTTGCTGATAAAATACAAAATGGCTGTTACAGTATTTAGAGGCAGAATATTTTGGAAGAAAATAATCACTTTTGATATTTTGAAGTTGTCTGTGATGTAGTGGGAGGTTAAGGAAATCTGCTTGTATGTCGCCATTTTTTTGAATCTGCTGATCTATCATAGAACTTATGAGCTTGATAAAATTGATTCAAATGGACTTTTCATGTCCAAGAATGAAAAAGTTGGGCTGGAATGTCTGACTAAGATCAGTGAAACCTTGATGCTGAATTTTGGGAAGAAATATTTATGGTGGATTGTCATTCTAGTCAATGTTTCTTGTTTTTCTTCTAGGGGGAAGATCTAGATGTGTTTATTACTAGTTAGAGCAGATTTGGTGAGGCTGAGTATTGATCTTTGTCTGTATGGAAGAATGCCCCCCCCCCCCTTGCAACAAGATTTTTGTTGAAATTGAGGTGCAGATAATTGGTTCATGATGATGAGACCCCCAATAGCTTTGCATTTCAATAGTTAAATTGAGATTTTGTAACACTTCCTGTTGCAATTGTGGTTCAAAATCAATCAATCAAACATCATTTCTCATTCAACTGTCATTAAAGAAAACACACCTTATTCAAGCTTGGTGCACAATTTCAAGAACTTGCTAGTGAGTTTCCTTTTCTTTATTGCTGAAACATCTTGTTGTGATTTGATAACACTAAAAGGGGTCAATAGGGGGTATCAAATATACCAAATCCACAGTTAGAAACCAGTCAATTATCCAAAAAAATTTTCTTCATTACTGCATCCAAAATGATGCTTGATGAGCAACCAACAGGTTTTAAAAATGGTGGTTTTTTGAAAACCAGTCAATTACATAAGTGTGGATTTGCCTATATTTGATACCCCCTAATACTGATAACTTTATTGCCATTGTATTTCAAAATAACAATTTTCTTGTCACAATAAACTTCCATCACATTATTGCCTGTACAGAGTGCCAATAGCAATAAAATCAAGGGCTATAACATAGCCCTCAAAAATGGCCAATAAAGGCTCTTTTTGGTTGATACAGACTGTAAATTATTGCAATGTTATTGAAAGTGCATTTTCTTTTTTTTCTTTTTTGATAAAAAAAAACAGAAAAAAAATGAAAACAGTCCACTCTCTCTTAGCCCAGGCCATACCTCAGGATGTAAACATTTCTGGTTTGGGCCAAGAAAAGGTTTCTCAAACCCAACCCAATTTTCATCTTGGTTTGGGTGGTGTCAAATTGCAACATTTTTGCTGCCCAAACCCAAACCAACTTTTTTCACAGGTTGGGGTGGGTCAAATTGCAACATTTGCTTCCTGAACCCAAGCCTGGTTTGGAACATATCAGGCTTGGGTTGGGTTGGGTTGTGTTGGGCCAGGCTGACTGGACCCGGCAATTTTAGTCCTTTTTAAGGGGTCTGGTACCTTATTTGATGACAAAACCATAACTCAATTGTAAATTCAACTGCCCCACCCCAACCCCATTACTTTTCATGTTGGGTTGGGTTGGGTTTGGGTCAAGTGATTTTTGCCTAAAACCTTCCCAAAACCAACCCACAACCCAATGTTGGGTCTTGGGTCAGCCCACCCAATTACCATCCTGAGACATACCGCTTGGTGGATCCATTTTGCCATGGGTTACAGAAGAGTATGGGTTAACAATTGGATTTCACTAGCCATTTTCTAATTTTGGTGGACCATTTTTCTAGGGGTTATAAGGTCATATGGGTCAAGAGGGAGCTGAGTTTAACTGGAAATACATGAAATTTTTGAGGCCAAATATTTTCATGTATTTCAATGGCCCACCAATGATAACATCATAATTGGGTGGTGCTGGCTTCTCAGAGTCTGAAATGGGGAAACTGGCTAAAATCACATTATTTTGAATTCAATTGTGTGCTGTGGTTTACTGGTGATTCTTCAACATGATCTTCCTGTTGAGACTTGGATCATATGTCCCCATCAGTACCAGCTTTGTTGCTGTTGCTGATTTCAATCAACTTGCAGTTTGGCTATGAACTGGTGATGACTGTTAGTGTTACGTAATGAAGTGGAAAGGTTGGTCCATGCTGTGTGTGGTGTGTGAAGTGGCTGCTGTTGAACTTCTGCAAGACTGCTGGGGTATCTTTGCCCCTGATTTACTCAGGCCACCAGATGCTTCCAGGGACTCAGAGGACATGGGGACCCCTCAGGATGGGAAGGCCCATTGGGAACTCAATAGTCTACCTGCCAGGAACCAACCCAAGGTTTGGGCCAGGAAGGCTACTCTGTGGTTGTGGTTTGGTCTGAGCCCAGACCACCCCTGTGAAGGTTGGGGCCACCTGTTGATCACCCCACTCATTAGCCACCCTCACACAGAACAAACCTCTATCAGCATCTCTTTTCTTAATTATCTTGGGGAATTAATAATATGAATGGTTTCCCCTTTACAAACATTAGTGTACTTGATTTAAGAGCCTTGAGATTGATTCTTCAGACCTATCAATAATGCCCATGGTGGATCTAGTAGGAGGGGAACTATTTTTTTCCACCCTCATGGGGCCAAGAACTGGCAGGGAATTAATGTTTATTCCCCCAGGAATGATTTGACTAATCACTTCCTTGGGTGTAAGTTGATGTGAGACTTGAGTAGGTTTGATTTCCATGCATCTTAAATTCTTTTGGATTTGGTCTGGGGCTAAAGATGATGCATTTTTGGTACCAAAACTAGTGAAATATGTGACATGTTATATTGATGGCATAATTCCATGTATTGTATTGAGATAGAAGCATTAATTTGGATGTATCTCTTATCCTACAGAAATTACCATGAAGCACCACTCCAGGACAAACCAATGACAATTAGATAGTTGAAAGAAAACAGGCCAGGACATATATTGAGGCCAAGTGTCAATATCTACGGTACAGTAAATGGCCATGCATGAAGCGCCTTAATAGTGGGTGGGATTGCATCTCCCCGCAGAGGAAAAGGGGGCCAACATTGTGGCATCATGATCTGGAAGTACAAAACCAGACCAGACCCCATTAATCCAATCCAAATGTGTGTGATGATGTAACCTCACAACATGTTCATGTTATACAGCCATACTCGCAAAGGTTGCAGATGTGGGTTGGCAAAAATCCTCCAAAATTTGGAATGCAACTTCAGCCACCCTCCTGTACAGCCCGGTATACAGGTTCATCCGGAGCCTTTACACACCGCTCCAAGGTCTGGAGGGCCAACTGAGTGGAGGCCATGGCCCGGAGGCAGCCGCGGCTTGGGTGGCTCTGGCACCATTTTTGCACCTGGAATTGTTTGGTGCGGGTCTTGCAACCTCAAAATTAAAGATGATGGAGGTATGTTTTTGAGTGTTCTCAATTTCTTTTATTTGGAAGCCAATACAGATACCAAGGCTGAAGTTAAGGGTGGCTGGAGTCAAGTTTTTTGACCAAAAGAAGGCCGCTCTCAACCGCAACCTTTGCAAGTATGGCTGTATTTTTTTTGTCCTGGTGTGTACATACACATTCCAAAAATTTGTACTGCTCTCCCCAATGGGCCAATACAATACACTTCAAGCAAAACTTGCCCAACTTCTGCCAGTTGACATGCAGTCATGCAAGCATCACTTGAGTTGCGCTCAAAGCAAGCTTGGATGCACACTGACTGTGCATCATGCAGAGTCACTTTGCATCAGTACATGTGAAACTTGAGTTAAACTCAAGTGTTCTGCATGTCAACTGGCAGCAGTTGAGCAAGTCTTCCTCCCAGTGATACAATACAACACAACACAATTCAGACTCAATCCTAAAGGAGTGGTTTTATCAAACACTGTACACTTATATATGGAAATACATGAATTTTTATATATATGTATCTGTCATCCAATATGATCCACAGTCTTCCCAGCTGATCATGTGTAGTAAATGCAGATACGGGTATTAGCTGTAGTGTTGTGTTTGTTTCACTGCGGTGGGTAGTAAAACCATTGAATCTGTTTCTTTATATTCTTGGGAGATAGTACACATACCCTGTTCTCTCTCTCACACTCTCTCTTTTTTCTCAATTGTTGGTGACCCCTTCCTCCTCAATGCCCCCCCCCCCCTCTTAAACCTAGTTTAAGTTTGATGAGTTTATCTAACTGAATCTGGGACTGATTCATTATAATGGGGTGTGTTTATGTACAATCAAAAGTGGATTCCAATTCTATCAGATTCATCTTCCAATTTCTTTGACTCTATTTTACACATTGAGTCAACTCATCATCATCAAAAAGTCATGACCTCTCTATGATGTTATCTGTTTTTTTTTGAAGGGTGTGGTTTGTTTTTTCTTCAGTTCTATCTAAGTACCTCCTCAATTTTTATGCATAGTAAGCTCTGGGATACGTTTGGAGGCTGCTTTGCAAGTTTGAACATGAGAGCACTATGTGGTAGATAAGGTGTAATGATGTATGACAGAGCGTGAACTGGGCTGAACTTCGACTGGGTGGGGTGCACTTTGTTGGTTGTGTATATGGATCATGTGTGTGAATAAGCGGAATAAAGTTTCATTCCCAATCGAGAGTTGTGTTGAGTTATTATGCAAGCTTATTATCGTAGGATGTTGAAAGTGTCAAGTGTCGGAAGTCGCTGTTCCTTTTCATTTTTTTTTTCTTTTTTGAATGAATGAATGTTAAAGGAAGAGTGGATTTGCAGTGGATGATGATGATCCAAGATGAAAGATGCAGAGTGGTGGTGGTGGTGGTGGTGGTGTGTGCTCAGCAGAGTGGTTGTTTCCCTTTTGTTAGCCAGAAATAGAATGTGATCAAGTGTGTACATATTTATTTATTTATTTACATACAATTGAAGAAGAAGAAGTCGTTGAATGGAAATATTTTATTTGATATATATTTGAAGTGTGTTTGGCATTCCAGTCTCTCGTGGGCCCAGTGATTGTTATTCCAATATATATAATGTCTCACCCCAACAGCAGCAGTCTGACACTGAGTCGCTCCTCCAGTAGCAGCTCGCTCCTTAATAATAATAATAATAATAATAATAATAATAACGGAACAGTAACAGAATCAGTAGTAGAACTCGAATTTCTCTTCCCACTCATTCCCACCGATGAGCCAATCGAACTGAAATCATTCCTACAGCAGCACGATAATCAATCAATAGAAGCACTCAGTCATTTAATACAACATCACAACCAACAGAAAGAAATACTCACTAACAAACTAAAACAACTACAGGAGGAGAACAGACAACTCTGGACACTGATCAGCAAATCAAAATCAGAAATTAAAACACTCAAGGCGGATAACAGAGAGATGCACTTCAAACTTACTAACAATAATAACAACATGGCCCAACATGATCTCACCAACACCGAGGAACTCGGCAACCACTCGCACTCGGGACCACTTCGTAAGAAGGCCTCCTCAGTCGATCTGTCACCCAAGCCCAAGAAACGTACCACCTACACCACCGAGGACATCATCTCCCAGTCACTCTTCCCCTCGCCCTTCCCCAGTAGCAGCAGCAGCACAAGCAGCAGCACCCCAGCCCATCGCCACCCCACACTCTCCTCATCCACACCATCAGCCTCAGCCTCTCACCAGAGCAACAACAACAATAACAACAATAACAATAACAACAACAATAACAACAACAATAACAACAATAATAATAAGAACCGGACACTCCCCATCAAGTCACAGACCCACAACGCTAGCACTACTAACCTCAGCAGCAGCACCAGCAACCCCGCATCGTTATCAGCGAACAAGTTCCGTCTCTCCCTCCATCCTACCTCCAAACAGCCATCCTCAAAACACTTCCATCGCCACAGCGTCCTCCCTCCCGAATCAAAGCAGTGCGTCTCTTTTCTCTGACACACAAAAGAAAAAAAGAATCTAAAAACTATGACTGACTCACTCCTGATGAGATTCATCAGGTACATGGCTGGAATGTTCCCGCCACTCACTCCTACCACCCTGTCTGCCCTGCCCATGCCACCCGCCAGATCCACCTCCACTCAACACCACCACCACAGCAACAACAACAACAACAACAACAACAACAACAACGACAGTAGCAGCAACATATCCACCCCGCACATCAAAACTGAAGCCATGGAAGCACTGTCCATCAGATCGTCCCCCGCAAACGAACCCTTACTCATCACCCCCACTCTCCACGAATCCATGCAGGCGCATCAGGACCACTCCTCTCCTTCCACCATGGGCTACTCGAACACTCGCTTGGACTCGTTCGACTCATTGGGCACTAAAAATTCACCCTCCAACTCCAACTTGAGTCCTACTCACTCCTCGCATCGTCAGATCCCTCTCCAGCACAACACTTCCACATCCTCCTCATCATCATCTCAACAACAACCACCACCACCACAGCAGCAACAGCAACAGCAACAGCAACAGGCTCCACTCACCGTCTCGCACTCTTCACAGCCTACCGCCAAGCGTCGCATGCTGACCCCGACGTTCCTACCCTTCACCCAAATCAAAGTCACCAACTCTCACATCCGCGCCAACGAGAAGAGCAAGGAAGTCATCTCCTTCTCCATTAACATCAACATCATCATTCCCCCCGAGAGCGACCCCGAACGCAAAGGTGCCAAGGCGAGCTGGATCGTCGAAAAGTTCTACTCGGACGTGCTCACACTTGACCATCTAGTTAAATCTAAACACTCCAAAACTCAGAATAAGGCACTCGCTCAGCTCCCTGATCGCGCCTTGTTCAAGGATCATGCCCCCAGTAAAGTTGATGCTCGCAAAGTAAGTACACACACACATCCCCTTATCTACATTTTACACACATGCGCACAGTATGTTGAGTTGTGTTACCACACACACATACACACTTTTTTAGGCCGTTCTTCAAAAGTATCTACAAAGCTTGTGTGCTGCGCAGTTGAAAGAAAAGGGCGACATCTGCGACTTTTTCAATTCCAACATAGTGATAAGCGAGCGAACCGGGGCACCCAACCGACCAGGGTTCATGCAAGGATTCCTGACGAAGAAGGGGCGAAACTTTGGGGGCTGGCAGACCCGGTTCTACGTGCTGGATGGCCCCATCTTGGAGTATTTCGATACCCGGGGCGGGAATCGATTGGGTCACATTGTGATTACTGGGGCGCAGATTGGACGACAACAGCCTCGGCCCCAAGAGGTGAATGACGACTCGTATCGACACGCCTTCCTGATCAGGATGCACAAGCGTGAAAAGGAGGGGGAGGTGGACCACATCCTGTGTGCGGAGACTGACGAGGAACGGGACGCATGGGTGGATGCGCTCACGTGCTACGTCACGGGCCGATACGTGTCGACGGACTCGACGGGCGTGCTGCCCATCATTGCAGCATCCTCGCCTGACTCGACCCCCTCGCGTCCGCCGGTCCCCACGCCCACATCCTATTCATCCTTCTCGGATCAACGCACCACCACCAGTACTACTACTGCTACTGCGGGCCGTCAAACGTCCCTGGACGACGCCACACGAGTCGACGGCCCCACTCACACCTCCTCCTCCCACCACCATCACCATAACCATTCCTCCTCCGCCGAGCTCCGCGGCGATCCCAAGACCCCTCGGACCCTGCACCTTCGCACAGACTCGGCCAACTCGAACCCCTCCTACACCCCCTCCTCCTCCACCTCGCACCCTGTCGACACCTCGGTCACCCCCACCATCTTGGAAGAGCCTCCCTCGGCCTCCTCCACCGGCAAGCGGAAAATATCCTTTGACCAGCATGCCGCCGCCCACCAGACCCCATCCGACTCGTCTGGTCGCAATCACGACACTCGTACTGCTGCCGGCTTGCTCGAAGCCCTTAGCCCGCCGAGTGCCGGTACCAGCAGCAGCAACAGCAGTCAACATCACAACAATCAAAACGATCCTCAGCAGAAAGTACCCAAGCCACAGTCATCGAATTCAATGCCCATCACGCCACGCACGAACATGCAAACGCGGCACTTGCAACATGCGATACACGGCTCGCCGCAACAAGAGCCACATATTGGGTCGGATGCGGAGAGTATCGTGACGTCGTCGAACGACCGGCCGAGCACGCCTGACTCGCAGCAGCGGCCGAAGATCTCGGGGCCGATGAACGGGGCGCCGATTACGGGCGGGTACCGGATCAAGCCGGCGGAGGACAAGAAGGCCAAGTTCCGGTCGGCGTTCTGGGGCTTTGCGGGGCGCGGGGCGGCGGCGGCGGCGGAACGGCGTGGGGAGACGACGATGGGGCAGGCGGGGGGCGCGGGCGGCAGTGGCGGTGGGACGTTGGGCTCACCTGCCCTGTTTGCTCCCGCGCCGCGCCCCGTGTTCGGCGTGTCCCTACAGGAGGCCGTATCGGTGGCGCGGATCCACGATGGGTTGGACCTCCCCGCGATCGTGTTCCGGTGCGTGGAGTTCCTCGAGGCTAAAGGCGCCATCGAGGAGGAGGGCATCTACCGCCTCTCCGGCTCCTCCGTCATCATCAAGGGCTACAAGGAACGCTTTAACACCGAGGGCGACTTCAACCTCCTCGAGTCGTCCAAGGACGAGTACCACGACGTCCATGCCGTCGCTGGCCTCCTCAAACAGTTCCTCAGAGAACTCGCGTCTCCCATCCTTACCCGGGAGCTGCATGGCGAGTTCCTGAAAGTCATCGGTGGGTCCCCTTCTTGTGCACTTGAAATCAATCCATCCCCCTCTGACTTCTTTTTGTGTGTGTGTGTGTGTGTGTGTGTGCAACAGATCTTTCGCAGCGGAGCGATAAGGTGAACGAGCTAGGCCGGCTGTGCGCGGAGCTGCCGCTGTCCAACTACACGCTGCTACGCTTCCTATCCGCACACCTGATCCACGTGGTGCAAAACGAAAAGGTGAACAAGATGTCGCTGCGGAACGTGGGGATCGTGTTCTCGCCTACGCTCGGCATGCCTGCGCCGTTATTTGCTCTGCTGTTGAAGGAGTTCGATCTGTGTGTCCTCCTTCCTCCCTGCCTCTTTTATCTCTTTATTAATGCTGCTATTTTTTTTTTTTTTTTTGTTAAAAGGATCTTTAATATCGAGGGCGATAGCCGCGCTCCTATCAAGCTGCCCGACGAGTCACTGTTGATCACTGCGCCTGCACCCGGCCCAGCGGGGGGCTCGCACGAGCACGGCCCCGCCGCTGCCGCCGGCCCGCATGTGTTCCAGCACGTCAAGTCGCCCTCGGGCGCGTCCTTGTCGACCAAGCGGATCAGCCGCAACTCAATGCTGTTCGTCTTCTCCTCATCTCACTCTGTCCTATGACGTATGTTGTGGCTCACTTTGTGGATCTTTTCTTGTTTTGCCTTTGAAGGTATTCCGCCTCGGGCGCGGATATGTTGATGGAACATAACAAATTACTACGTGAGCTTAATTTTTTTTTTTTTTTTTTTTTTGGAATAGGAGATAGGGTTGTAAGAAAAGCTGAGACAAGTGGTGAGACAAATATGTAGCAGGATCGAAGGAGAACATGCATTCGGAAGAGTCGGAGTCGGATGTGGAGTACGACTCGAGCTCGGAGCCGGACGAGGAGATCTTAGCGGCATCGCTGCGGGGATCGTCGCCAGTGTCGAAGAAGGGGAAGAGCCATCGCGGGGTTGAGGGTGCTCAGATGAGGGGCTCCACGTCGTCCGAGGTGGTGGGAACTTCGAAGTCGGGGGGGAGCAAGAGTCCGTCACGGCGGAGCGGGCAGCACCGGAAGACGGGCAGTCTGGGGCGCGGGGGGACGGTGCAGGTTGTCGGGGGGAGTAGCAGCAGAAGCGCCGAGGGCGGGCACGCCGCGGCGGCGCACCCCCACCTGGCGCTCCCGCTCAGCCCGCGTCCCGTCTCCAACGCCCACCACCACCACCACCACCACCACCACCACCACCCGCTCCCGCCGCCGCCCCATAACATGCCCTTCGCACACTTCCTCGCCTCCTCCTCCTCCTCTTCCAACTCCACCGACCACCCTCCGCCCCAGCTACTCCGCACTCCCTCTGACGATACCAATGCGCTCGTCATCGCCCCCTCCCGTCTCCACTCCTCGTCCAATTCCAACCCCTCGCCCTCCAGCAGACCCCGCACCGCCGCGTAACACGCACCCTTTTTTTTTCGTTCTCTCCTCCCTCGGCCCTGATCCCATCCTCTCGCGGCTCCGCATATCTACGACCTTCGCTCCGGCCCGCCTATATATAACCACCGAAGAAGCACAAGCCAAAAGAACCTCTCCCGTAATCTAAGCATACGTATCCACACATACTTTCTCTCTCTCTTTGGTTAATTTATCTTTCTTCCCCTTGTTCTTGTCCTCCTTGCCTTTCTTCCCCCACGCACGGTGGCGAAAAAGCGCCGGATGAAAAGCGGTCCTTTTCTCTCTTCTCTTCTCTTCTCTCTATCTCTTCCACGTCTATCTCTTCTCTTGTTATTTTTTGCTCGGCGAGACGAGGCGAGCAGGGAGGGGTGGTGGTGGTGGTGGTGGTGGTTGGTCCACACTCGCATATATGTCCCTCGCCGCCCATCCATCGCCCGTCGCCGGCGCATCCACATGTGGTGGTATATAATGATGACGTTTCTACATGTGCTCCTTCCTTTTTTGTCCCATCATGGCCGTCTTCTCTCTCTCTCTCCCTTCTCTCTCCTCTTTTTCTCCATTCCTTTTTTTTGTTTTCTGAATAATATCTCGAATCCATCCTCCGCTAATGCACATTAATCTATACGTTGCGCTGCTTGATCCTCTTCATCTCTCTCTCTCCCTTTTTTTTGTGAGTTTTTTTTTTTTTAGGTGCGTGCCTTTTTCTTTCTTTTGGGCTCAACAAGCTCAAGCACGCGACTGATCCCCGCCCCGCCCCGCCCCGCTCGTCATTGTAATGAGCGCGCAACCCGCTTGGGGGGGGGGGTCTTGTTTTGACACAGCTGGTTGTGTACACCTATAATATGAGCCTGCATAACATTCACATGTAGTGGTCTGCAAGTGGCCGCAGAAGTGCCCCGCTTGGTAAGACCTCCAATGGAGGACTTCCCCTCAACTCTGTAGGGGTCTATAGATTCAGATCTGTAGATTCCAAATAAAATGTGTACATAGATTCAAAAGCAAAAGTTACATCACCCTGCAAAACTTGATAGAATAATTTTGAATTTGGAAGTCTAGATCTGACTCCGTAGCACCCTACAGATTCCAAGCTGGGAACTCCTCCAGTATCTATCAGCATGATCTCATGCGTTCTGAGGGAGTTGGAGACTTGCAACGCCCACCAGGCAGGACAAGGCCTCTTCAACTGGGGATGCTTTCGTTGAAGGAGATGCAGTTTTATGTATTTATTTAATGTGATGTAGTTGTTTCTGTATTGGGGGAAGAGTGTGGATAACTTCCCCTGCTGGGGTTGACAGGATTCTAAATTCATGATTTACATAGAGCTGTTATTTGTAGATTTTAGACCCAAAACCTTTGCACCTCTTTAAATCATCTCAACAGTGAGTATCAAGTCCACAATACCATTTTGAAAAAAAAGTGCCCAAATTTAGAATGGTATCTGTAGCCCTGTAAATGGTGATGGGAAAAAGGGAAGTCCTCCACTGGAGGAACTTCCCTTTGGATCTGTAGGGGTCTACAGAGTCAAATCTGTTGATTCAAAAACTCAAATTATATTTGAAATTCTAGATCTGACTCTGTAGCACCCTACAGAACCCAAGGGAAGTCCTCCACTTGTCCAGTTGGTCAGCTGTTACGCTAGATGGTCAAGCACCCACCACCAAATACCTGGGATCTCTTCTGTGTGTTCTGCCTGAGAATCTTTTTTGAAGGAGGTGCAGTGCAGTATTTCTGTGATAGGGGTGGAACAGTGAGGTACAATCATATCTTGCATAAAAACAGCTGGGCACTCCTCAAGTGTTTTTTTTTCTTTTCAAACAATAAGAGGAAAAAAAAAAAACCCCTTTGGCATTAGTTGGACACTATTGGTACACAGAAACCACAACAACAAGTAAATAAATGTTATGTAGCATTTAAGCTGAGAATAGCTGACATGACTCTATGCACCAGTCTCTTTTTTTTTTTTGAGTGTATATTAGGCCCAATGGTGTTAAGGATCACCTGCATGTGCACCAGGGGCATGAATGCTATTTGGTTACTGAGTTATAAACCTTGATGACCTGTACTTGGGTTGTTACTGTTTTGACCTTGCAATGAGCAATGAGAGCATCAACAGTATCAAACCTGTCACACCTGCCAGAAGCAGGAGTGTAGTTCAGTCAATCACTTAAACAATCATTCTTCATCAACCCATCATCCTGAAGAAGAAAACTAGCTTTCATCTCCCCTCAAATAACTTCTGAATCTTCAATTCACCCCCATGGAAAGGGAGTAATATCTCCCAACTGCTAAGTCACCATTGATCCTGTGTCCACATCCATAAAAAGGAGCTACTTTTTAATATTACAAAAGGAGGAGATTCATGCAGGGAAAAAAAATGCTGATTGTTGAGCAATCGGCTTAAAAAACACAAATTACATTGAAGTTGTCTCAACAGACTGAGAGCTGTTTATCCAAGCCAAGATACTCAGCACATCCTATATCCCAATCTCTCCAACACCAGGCAATAACCTCCTTAGCTTAAGTGATGCCACAAATCAGTTGTACATCCCAAAGGAAAAAGAAATCTCTTTGCGCAGCACTAATATTTCATTTTGAGCTTTTGTCTTATCTCCACATTAGATAGGTAATACCTCTGCTTTTAGAAATAAGGTGGAGGCTATTGAAAATTAACTATTTCCCATAAATAAAGGGCCTTGGAAATATGACTCCCAAGTATTTGCCAACAACTCCCACAATCAGATGTGATGTTGTGCAGCCGTAAGCGCTATGCACCTGAGACATCAGTGGGTGTCCTTTGGCTAAAAACATTTTTATTTGGGAGGTGTCAGGACAGCCGAAATATAATCAACTTTTTGGCCAAAAATGGGAGTTGGTGTACCAAAATGACAAAAGTGGTTGGGAGTTGCCAACCATTGATGAGTTGTTATCTAATTATTGACATGAGCTCTGGGAGTTGCTCATCCAACTTGTATTTGATTTTTTATTATATTACCCAGGGAGTTGCTCCCCCAAATCTCAGCCCCAACACGGGAGTTGGAGAAACAAAAAATCTCGTAATCCTACGCAGCCGCATCAGCAGAGAGTCAACCCACCAAATCAAACCAAATCCAGCTTCCTCACCAATACTCGCAAGTGACTACCACAAATGGTAACCACACACTCCCAAAACTCACCAGCGACTCCTATCAATCCCAACCATCAAACCTCAACCCACAAACCTCAAAAAGAAGATGTTGAACTCAACCAAAAAGATCAACAAAGCTCTACGAGTCCCTTCCAATCTCAAAAACTCAAGAGGTCACCAGTGACACTCAAAAGCAAGAAGAAAAACTCAAAAACACCCAGGAAAATGGTGAAAAACATGAAATTCCTCAAGAGAAAAAATGGTCATGGAATCCAAAACACAAACCCAACCACTCCAGAAGTTCCCAATGCTCAAGAAACCAAAGAAAAAAAATGACAAATCCTTGAAAAAAAAAAGAAGAAAAAGCCAAAAATGCTCAAGAAAAAAAAAACCAAGAAGATGATGAGAAAAGAGATGAAAAGATCATTGAAGATTGTATTGAGTTGTTAGAAGACAATCACAAAGCAGATGAAGAAAACAATAATGAAAGTGAAAATGAAAATGAAAATGAAGAAAATTCTGAAGAGATAAATCAAGAAAATGAAGATGTAACTGAAGAAAAATCCAAAAATATAAACAAAGAAAAAAATCCAGAAGAAATTGAAAAAACAATATCAAAAAAAGATGATCAAAATAAAGACACAAATGAATATGAAGCACTTGAACCTTCCCCAGAAGGAATCTATAACTTGCTCAAAACCCTCTTAACCTCTGTCCAGGATTTACTCAACAAAGCTAAAAACATTTGTAATTTCACCCAAAGAAAAAATTACTGTTTGGGTTAAGCAAAATGTTAACTTTTTTCAACAAAATGGCTCAGTAATAAAAAGTGAGCAAAACTGAGCATGCTCAGCAAAATCCCCTAAAGTTTCCAGAATGAATAAAAATAATTTCTGGTCAGTTTCCAAAAAAAAAAAAAAAAAAAAAAATGCTGAGCATGCTCAGTATAGCTTATTTTTCACTTCTGACCATTTTCTGTAAAATTGGGTATATGTTTTCCCCATCCCAAGTTCACTCACATTTTCTTTCTGGGTAGTATTGCAAATGTTTTTAGTGTGCAACATGGCTATGCTATTTTCCAGAAAAGAGGTGTCACAGGAAAAAGTGCTGGCCTCAAATGTGATAGGTAATTTTATCTCTCCCTTGTTCTTTCCATTTTTTTTCTCTAACTATTCCTTTTCTTATTTATCATTACCTTTTTTATTCTTCCTCTCAATTTTTATTTCATCTAAAATCTTTTGCTGACTTTTTGGCCTTTTTTAAACATTTATAGGGGAGGTGACCCAATGCGACACAGACGTAAAGGCAAAACTAGCCCACCGCCAACTTCTTCTTGCTTAATCAATTGCCCCTTTTCCGTGTCTGCTTACATCCAAAAGAAAACTGGTAATTGGAAGTTCTCTGTCTCAAATCCCCATCACAATCACCCAGCCTCTGAAGCATCTGGACACACATTCAACCAAAAAATCACTGCTTCACTCTACAATCAAATGAAGAAACTGGGTGACACTGGATTGAAACTAGAGCTGGCCCCTGTGAAGCCAGGTACCCGTTTGTATCCGGGTACCCACGACTTTTTTGGCTGAAATCAGGCACCTGCACACGCACCCGCACCCGCTGGGGCTTCAGGACCAGGTACCACGGGTACCTGGGTGGGTAACCTTCTCTTCCTCTGGTCACCCTTCCCTTCAGCCGGGTCTTGGATGCATCCTTCTTCTTTGTCATATACTCGTGGAGCACAAGAGGTCTTATTTTGTTGTTCTTGGAAAAGAACGACAATGCCATACCTTGGCTTACCAACTTTGGGTGGAGGCTGTGTCTTCTGACTGAGACATAGTCTCTCCCAAAGTTAAATGTACGTTCCACATCTACCGTTGTTGCTTTATTTATCAAGACAAATGATGATTAGCAGGCTGATGTGAGGACAATATTAATCTGAGTTAACCACTAACCTGGGCAGGCCATCACATCAAGGGCCATCTGCATAAGGCCGTTGTGGGTATTTCCACCGCCTTTCTGATTGGCCCACCACTTAAGCGCATTTAAAGGGGCACCTTCTTCCAAAACAAGCCCCCCCAAGAGCCAGATATCAATTGGATCTGATAACGCCTCAACCAACCTAGCCAAAGCTGCTGCTCCTAACCCGGCAAGCACACCTGTTTGCGGCTGGGAGTTGGGATAGATGGCCAGTTTTTTGTTAAGTTTGTTAATCAACTTAATTTAGCGCAAGATACTTACCTTGATAGACTGAGTCTTCAGGGTTTTTGGCGCTGAAGGCAACTGTTTGGGCTTAAACCAGGAATCATACATGTTTCGAGTTAAGTTGATGGCCTTGTCAATCCATTCTTGAGGCCATTTTGCTAGTTCAAAGTATTCATCTTTAAAAGAGGGATGAAGAACTTGTTTATTAAGATAAAAATGGTAGTAGTTAGTCCGGAGGCATTGCAAAAAACAGCTTTAGAAAAACACTCACCCATTGCTATTCTGTAAATTGGTGAACAGTTGGTGAGCGAGTAATACTTATTGGTGATGCTAAGACCAGCACAGCACGCGTTTCTCAAAGCAGGAGGGTAATCTAGGTTTTCATTCAGTATCACAGCAGAAAGGCTGGCCGTGATTTGATCAATCAAAACAATCACTTCAGCAACATGTGCTGAGGCCTTTGTTGAGACTTGCAGAGTGAAATCATAGCAAGGTTTAAGAACCCAAACAAGGTGATGCGCTAGGTTGATATCGCCCTTGTTTAAATGGAATCGTTGCACGGTGCTGTATTGCTTATTGCGTTGCCAAAAAAGACTGGGAAGGAACAAATGTGATGCCATGGTCAGCTTGTTGGGTTTAAAAGTGCATGTAAAACAATTTAACTTACATTGCCTTCTTGCATCTGACAACACTTAATATCTGCTTGTAAGTTGAGTTCCAACGCGTCGGAACATCACGCTCAACATTGTGAGGCTTTCTGCAATCGTTAGCTTGACATAATTTGATAAATTTTGCCTTTGAGTTCAGAGACTTCTTCAACTTCTTTGCAATTGCTCGGAACTGGGGAAGAAAGTGGCCTTTAGATTGAATCAAGTTGAGCAAGCTTGGGAAATTTTTGATTAAAACAAACCTTTGCAAGGGTCTGACGGCACGAGGAGGTAGTATAGATATCTTCATTGTCTTCAGCTTCTAGGTCATCAATATCAGCAATAGTCAGCTCATTGCCCTCATCCAGCTCTCCATTTTTCCCAACATCGTCGGAGTCAGTACCGGATGCTTCTTCATCCAAACTTCAATGAATCAGAAAATAAGAACAACAATTAGCAGTCCAAAGTTGTAAAGCAATGGTCGCAAAAGATTGTCACTTGGTAATAACATTACTGGGTTCCTCCTTGTCGTCTGCGTCATTGGAATATTCAGGATATTCATTGGAGGTGGTCAATCTTTTGAATGTCCAAACGGTTGGAGTATTGCTTTGACTACAAGATTGAGAATGTGCGCAAAGCATTGTATCCACTGAGGCTCCCCTTTGAATCACTTCCATTGAAGTTTCTTCAATTTGTCCATCATCATCTTGTTGTTGGAGGCATTGTTGGCAACAATTCCACAGATCTGTTGAAAAGGAGGTATGAGTCAGTTGATATACAATCAGATGATGAAAAAATAAAGTACACATCCTGTTTTCTAATCCGAACTTCTCTACAATATGCTGAACCATTTGAGCAAGGTATTCACCAGTATGGCTTTGAGTGAGCTGGACAAAGTCAAGTGGCATTGAATCCAACTTGACCTCTCCATTGCTACCCTCCTTGAGTCAATATATGACGGCACCAATTATGTCGAAGCCGTTAGGCGCCTGCCAGGCATCAACACCAAGGTACATTGCACCATTGTGCATCTGAATTTGGAAAAAATGTGTCAGTTTCTTCATATCAAATTCAATCAAATCCTGAAGAGGAAACATCAAAATGACCTAACCTTTAATTCCTGGATAAATTCCTCTTGAACCAATATGTAAAGCATGTGAATGGCCTTCAAGACCATCTTTCAAGTCGGTAGATTCTTGATGATGACTGGGTGCAAAATATTCTGATGGCTGCGTTCTTGTAAGGCCGAAAAGGGGCTTGCTGTTTTGGCACACCACAGAGCGCAGCGTTGCAAGACCTATATGAAGTAAATGTGCAATTAGATAACAGAAACAATAGATAGACAAGCAATAAAACAATCTCACCTTGCGTGGGTCAATGTCACTGCACTTAAACAACTCGTCGTTATCCCATATGGGATATCAAGTTAAAATTTTGGGATATCTGGGATATCAACGTGCTGTTTTTTCTTTTTTTTTTCTTTCTTTTTTTTCTCTTTTTCTTTTTTTTTTGAGGTGTTTCATTTTTTTGAATGGTTTTCAAAAAATTAAAAAAACTACTAAATATCAACCTATTACCGTGAGAAATACACCAAAATGTTTCTTTCAATGAGGTGCAAATTTCTGTCTCCTCAGATTTTTGGAAAAATGTACAGTTGATTTTTAAATAATTTTTGAACAACATTTTTGGACAAAGGTGTGTTCAAATACAAGGAGGTGGATTGCCAGGTTTTCACTGCCAAGACAATTACGTCAGATGGCTTCATCTGCGCTTACATCGGACGTTTTGAACCAATGTTACATTGGTACAAGTGTCCAATGCAATGGCCTTCCGATGTTACATTAGTGATGGTTGACATTACATCACGGGGGTCCGCTTTGAAAAGACCCCCTGGCAATGTTACATTGCCGGACATCCCTCTGACACTTGTGGCGATCCCAGACCCCCCTGGTGGGCCCCAATTTCTCCATTTGTTCCCAAAATATCCCATTTTTACCTTGTTCCCCACTTTTCATGAGGGCTAGAGTCCACCCAGAACGTAGATAAAAACTGATTTTGAAAGATTGAGGATTGGGAAGATGATTGAGACACTTGGGTCAATTCCAGGCCCCCTTGTTGGACCCCAATTTCTCCATTTGTTCCCAAAATACCCCCATTTTCACATTTTTCTCCACTTGTCATGAGTATGAGGCCCCAGCAGGGAGATAACAACTGATTTTGTAAAATTGAGGGTGTGGAAGATGATTGAGACAGTTGGGGGAATTCCAGGCCCCCTTGGTGGGCCCCAAACTTCTCCATTTGTTCCCAAAATGCCCCATTTTCAACTTTTTCCCCACTTGTCATGAGGGTTGCTGTGCCTCCAGAACAAAGATAGAAACTTATTTTTCAAGATTGAGGATTTGGAAGATTTTTGACAAAACTGAATCGTTCCACGGGAGACGGCAAGATCTCCCTGGAGTATGTGATGTGGCATGGCAACCAAGCGTGCCACGGGTTACACGCGGATCAGCCCTCAACACCGGAAATTAATTCCGGATGGTCACCAACACCAGGAAGGAACTCCGGATTTGCCACTTCACCCAGATATTAAGTCCATATGAGCAATAGATCCTCCGTGGAGGTAGTTAACTTTTGCAATCCCTGTACAGTTCCTACCAACAACCAACAGAGGGCGCGTGCTGAAACGTGCTTCTTCACGCAATGAGTGCTGCTTCTTGAGACGTGCCCTACGCAATTAAAAGCTCTGCACTTGTCCCACACGTTTATTTATTTGCCCCCGCCTGCTTATTGTTCCGTCTATTTTGTGCCCTCATTTCTCTTGCCTATGTTTCCCTTATCATGCACTCATCTTTTGTGCTGCTGTGACTCTCTTAAACAAGTCAATCAAATATTAACAGCAAACAGTCAAGCGTTTACAATCTAATACTAACAACACACACTCAAATTGCTAAAATTATGTTTGACACCTCACCCCTTCCTTGCAAGCAAGTCCCTACCAACAACTTTGCTTCCTCTTTCCCAGACTAGGGCAGCCTTCTTCCACCATGCTCCAAACGCTATAACATTGCTGCCGAAACAAGTTCACGTATGCCGGTGTCAAGTCTGCGCAGAATTTGGCCTTGTGCTTCCCTCGTTGATTGTTAAGCAAGTCCCAGGTGAGCTTACAATACTCCAATCCTTCCACCACCATCTCTAGCTTCTGATCTTTGTCCTCTTCCCTTTTGGCATTGTCCAGTATGTAGGCCCAGGCCAATTCCGGCAGCGGACTTAGCTCAAGCGCCGATGGGGTGCGTTGGACCATTCCCAAGAGGGTTTGGCTTTCACGCACAAAGTTGTTCAACTTGCGCGCTGATGTCCTTGAAGCCATCTCCCTTTGACCCTCCAAGAGTCGCAGAGTTGCAACCAACTGGCGGAGCGCAACAACGGCCAATGTCATTGTGTTGTGCTTCAAGCGATACGCTTCTTGTGGGCTGTCCTTGCTGTTGCTGTTGGCTTTACTGGCTGGGGAAGAATCTGATGAGCTGCGGTCTGTGGATGTGGCATGTGATGGTGGGCCGCGGACATGAGACTGGGACGCAGAAGATGCGGCATGTGGAGGTGTGCAGCGGACACGGGACCCGGACGCAAGAGGAGTTTTCTGGGGGGCGGTACTGGACATTGAAGGGTGTTTCCAGTTTTTGCATGTTGTGTTTGCGACTCGGGGATTTTTGGCAGCTGGTTGGGCCCCAGAGGGGGATTCTTTAGAGGATCGTTTTGGCCTTTGCGGAGGTCTGTAGGTGTTAATGACCTTGCCAGAAGGTAGGGTTGATTTCACTATCTCAATGTCGGAGTTGTCTTCCTGGTTGCTGACTGCAGTTTTATCGGAATCTTCCGTGGTCAAATCAATCTGAACGCCAGCAAGGTAGCTTGAGGACTGGGAGTCAGGCACACCGGCCAGGTAGCTCGAGGACGGGGAGTTGGGCACCCCAGCCAGGTAGCTCAAGGATTGGGAGTAGGACACAATGCTAACTGAGGCAGCAGGCAAGTAGATGGCTGTGATTCTGTTTGCGGCAGGGGGTTGTGATGTTGCCTCAACGACCGGGATGCCGTTTGTACGGCTGATGTAGAGCATGTGCTTGCAGGCACTACCAAACCGCTGAAAATGTTGACAACTGCATTGAGTCAGGTGTGCCTTGCTCGTTGATGTTGCTATGGTTGCAGCAACCATGTGCTGCCTAACTGTCGGATTTGCAAATGAAGAAATCACGTACTACATGGAACAATACATCAGACACTTACACATCAGTTCCATGCGCCATTTAGCTCATGTGCGAAGTGAGAGCTTACCCCACCTGTCACGGCTGTACACGCAACCCCCAACATCTGCATGTCTTCTGGTGTAAACGCTTTGGCAACAAGCCGTTGTTGCATGTGGAACTTATTTGACGTCTGCTCCGCAAAACCACTTTCAACTTGGTTTTGCAACCAGCGGTAGTGAGCTTTGACTTCATTGGTGAGTATCTGTACTACCTTGTTGATACGCAAATGGTCCGCTTGTGGCAAGTAGCTGTTTTTTAGTAGTCGGTGCCAGGATTCTGTGTAGTTATTCGTGTGTACCCCTGGTGGGCAGTCTGTTCAACGGATTTTTTGATGTTGAAAGCAAAGAAGTTAGTAAACAGTTGAATTGTAGGGCTTGGCGTGAAAGTTGACTCACCGTCTGGAAATAAATGGCCCAGTTGTGGATTCTGCCCGCCCACTGGTGCTGGACGTACTTGTAGAAGCTAGGGCTGACTTTGGCCCATTGTAGGTTGTATTTGGCAAAGGCAGCTGTGGGGTCAGTTTGAGAGTACATGATAGAGCGGAACTGTTGGAAAGCATCGGTCCATTGGTCATTCAAGTACTTCTTTGCCTTGCCTTTGAAGGCTTTAAGAACATGGAACAGGCACCAGTAGTGCTGAGGGGGTGCGTGGGTGGTGGCAAAGACTTCTGCCACGGCGTTTGCAATTGCTAGGGCACAATCAGACATGAT
Organism: Puccinia coronata f. sp. avenae; assembly: GCA_002873125.1. Classification (NCBI taxonomy): domain Eukaryota; kingdom Fungi; phylum Basidiomycota; class Pucciniomycetes; order Pucciniales; family Pucciniaceae; genus Puccinia; species Puccinia coronata. The sequence continues at coordinate 86,643 of PGCI01000019.1, forward strand.
GGCCCTGGGCTTCATTCCTGATGATTCCCAAAGCCAACGGAGTAGTGGAAAAATGGCAGCCCTAGATAATCCCCAGGTTGGTATTGATTGAATTTGGAGCAGGGGAATGGCAGGATGATAATAAAATTGAGCTTACTCGGCTGCTGAAGCAGTGAAAGCCCAGGCCACTGGGAGGCCTTTGCCAACAATGGGGTCCCAAATCATTAATGTCCAGAGGCTGATCTTGGCTCCATCCAAAAGAAAATAGTTGCTGACAGAATTGTGGGTGGCGTCCAACATAACCATGCTTGAACCATGTGTGAGCATCATTTCTTGTTGCCAAGGTGATTGAAACGCAAAGGAAAACAAGCTATTGTCCTGCAAGTTGGCCCGAGTGTTCCAGCCATGGTCGGTAAGCGCTTGATCCCAGAGCCGCATGGACTCAATGACGTTGTCATCCTTCTGCGCCACGACCTGCATTTGAGTTCTCCGGAGATACTGGAACCAATCATAAAACTTGCGCAGGCCTTCCGGGATGACTTCTGCCAAAGCAATCTACAGCCATTATGAGAGAATGTGTAAGCTGGAGGTTACAGTGAAAATGTAATTAGACTGAGGACTTACCAATCCAATGTAGGGGGTGCGAATAAGGTTGTGCATTGCTGGCCACCCAAGGCCGGATTCAACCCGCTCCTTTAGCCAATCGTCCACAGCTATAGGGGCTCGTGCCAGGATCATGACTTCGCGGGAGTTAGGGTCATGGGTATGTTGCCAAAACCACGTGACCCGGAGGCTATCTGATTCAAGGTTGTGCGCAATGGAGAAGCGCGCGGTGCAGCCACACCAGGCAGAGACATGTTGGGACTTGCGGGAGTTGAGAGGAGGGTTGGAGAAACCTTGACATGGGCAGGTGAATTCCAACTTGAAGTAGTGTTTACGGCCAGTTGATTTTTCCTTGCTTATAGACTCCTTGGTGAGGAGTTTAGGGAAATGCCAATGCTTGTTCCAGCGGACAGTGGCGCGCATGGCCTTGATAAAAGCAAAAGAGGCTGCAAGCGAGTCGGAGTGGCTAGGAATTGAAAAGTTATGCGGAAGTGATGGAAAATGAGGATGAAGTCCACCAACGTGCTGGACCAGGCGAAGCGCATTTGGTGGCGAGAAAACACCTTCGGGGATGGTGACTTCATACGTAAAAGGGACAGGGACAACTTCCAATTGGTCATGAACGATGGGGTAAACGTAGGCCATTTTGAACAGATTAACAATAAGTGGGAGGGTGGTTATTGAGTGAAGTTGGAAAAGGGTTGTTTCTGATGACGGCAGGGGAAAGTAGAGGTAGAAAAAGATGGGGTTCAATGGAGCGTTTGTAAAATGAAAACCAACCAAGAGGCGCTGGTGAGTAGATGGGGAAAGGAGGCTAAGCAGTTGTTGGAGAATGTAAGGGAAGTGCAAATGGAAGACCAGCTTCAATAAAATAAAATCAAGATTTTAAAGGGAGTTGCAGGAAGCTAGTATGAATGGAAGAAATGGGAGTTTCATAATTAAAGCTTGAAGGGAGGAGGAGAATCAGGAGATAGTAGATTGCGGACAAAATATGGTGAAAACTTAGATTGAAGTGGTGAGGATATCAAGAAGTTCAAAGCTAAAGGAAGTTAATAGTTGTAGCCGGGTCAGCCAATAATAATGAGACAGATGGGCAAGAAGGATAGGAAAGCTTGCTTGATAATAATAGAACGCGGGGTGGAAGAGTTGCAACGGCAAAGTATTCAAGAAAATGTATGTAACGGCAAGGTAGCTAAAGGTTTGTAAAATTCTAAAATGTGCTAAGATGATGGAATAAATGTCATGTGCCAGGCGTGAAGCAGAAATGAAGTGGTGCGAGAAGGAATGGAGACGGACAGGAGGTGTACTGGAGCTCTTTATATACCTTCTCATCATCCTGTGCTGAGCCTCCTTGTGAGACGAGGGAGACAAGGGACTTTTCTCAAAAAGAGGCAGGTGATCCTAGAGAGACTGGAAATGAGGGCTCTTGGGAAAGGCACGGTGTGGTGGTTGCAAACTTGCGTATAACAGCAGGCTGCATTGCAGGAGCAGCTATGCTTGCTCTCCGGATTGAGTATACCATCTGAATCAGTCTGTCTGATACGGGAATCCCGGAGCAGCCATCTTACTATGGATTTATTTTTTTTGTTGTTGGTGAAAGTCCTGTCTCCCGTGGAACGTTTTGTTCAGGGGATTTTTGAGACCCTTGGGGAAATTCCAGGCCCCCTTGGTGGGCTCCAATTCCTCCATTTGTTCCCAAAATATCCCATTTTCACCTTTTTCCTCACTTGTCATGAGGGTTAGTGTGCCCTCAGCAGGGAGATAAAATCTATTTTTTCAAGGAAAAGAATTGGGAAGATGATTGAGGCATTTGGGGTGATTTCAGGCCCCCTTGGTGGGCCCCAATTCTTCCATTTGATCCCAAAATATCCCATTTTCACCTTTTTCCCCAGTTGTCATGGGGTTAGGGTCCACCCAGCACGGGTATAAAAACTGATTTTTCAAGATTGAGGATTGGGAAGATTTTTGAGACACTTGGGGAAATTCCAGGCCCCCTTGGTGGGCACCAATTTCTCCATTTATTCCCAAAATACCACATTTCCATTTTTTTCCCCACTTGTCATGAGGGTTAGTGTGCCCTCAGCAGGGATATAAAATCTGTTTTTGCAGGGAAGAGGATTGGAGAGATGTTTGGGGTGATTTCAGGCCCCCTTGGTGGGCCCCAATTCTTCCAGTTGTTCCCAAAATACCCCATTTTCACCTTTTTCCCCACTTGTCATGAGGGTTACGGTCCACCCAGCACAGAGAGAAAAAACTGATTTTGAAAGCTTGAGGATTTTAAAGATTTTTGAGACACTGGGGGCAATTCCAGGCCCCCTTGTTGGGGCCCAATTTCTCCATTGGTTCCCAAAATACCCACATTTTCACATTTTTCTCCACTTGTCATGAGTATGACTGTGCCCCCAGCAGGGAGATAACAACTGATTTTGACAGAGTGAAGATTGGGAAGATTTTTGAGACCCTTGGGGCAATTCCAGGCCCCCTTGGTGGGCCCCAATTCCTCCAGTTGTGCCCAAAATACCCCACTTTCACCTTTTTCCCAACTTGTCATGAGGGTTACTGTCCACCCATCACGGAGATAACATCTGTTTTTGCAAGGAAGAGGATTGGGAAGATGATTGAGACATCCAGGTTGATTTCAGGCCCCCTTGGTGGGCCCCAATTCCTCCAGTTGTTCCCAAAATACCCCATTTTCCCTTTTTTCTTTACTTTTCATGAGGGTTGATGTACCCCCAGCAGGGAGATAAAAACTGATTTCGAAAGATTGGGGGTTGTGGAGACAATTAAGACACTTGGGGCGATTCCAGGCCCTGTTGGTGGGCCCTAATTTCTCCATTTGTTCCCAAAAATGCCCCATTTTCACCTTTTTCCCCACTTGTCATGAGGGTTGCTGTGCCTCCAGAACGGGAATAAAAACTGATTTTGCGAGATTGAGGATTGGGAAGATGATTGAGACACTTGGGGTGATTCCAGGCCCCCTTGGTGGGCCCCGATTTCTCCAGTTGTTCCCAAAATACCCCATTTTCACCTTTTTCCCCACTTGTCATGAGGGTTAGTGTGCCCTCAGCAGGGAGATAACATCTGCTTTTGCAATATTGAGGCTTGGGAAGATGATTGAGATACTTAGGTTGATTCACTTGGGGTGATTCCAGCCCCCCTTGGTGGGCACCCATTCCTTCATTTGTTGGGAAATGTGGCCTTCACACCACTTTCTTTACTTTCCAAGAGTGTTCAAGCGTTCTGATAATTGATACTTACACCTGAAATAATGCACACAGACAATAGGCACTCTTGGTGAAATTTCAGGGCCCCTTCCTGTTGTCAAATTCCTTCATTTGTCCTCACAAAACCCTAGTTTCTCCCTCCCTCGGCCCCCCCCCCCGCCCCCCCCCTATTCCCCCCCCCCCCCCCCCCCTATTCCCCCCCCCCCCCCCCCCCCCCCCCCTATTCCCCCCCCCCCCCCCCCCCCCCCCTATTCCCCCCCCCCCCCCCCCCCCCCTATTCCCCCCCCCCCCCCCCCCCCCCATTCATAGTGGTTGAAATACCTTCAGGGCCACATACAATACACATACCCCTTTTGCTGTGTGACATTGGGAAACCACTGACCATGTTGTTATTCAGCCCCTCATTCAACAAAATGATGCCAAACAATTTTCAACTATATGCTAATTTCATGCTTTATACTCTGTTGCAAGCCACGGTTGATTTTTGTATGCATCTAACCACTTGCCCTACTCAATCAGTTTTTTTCTCAAGAAATTTAAAATTTATGAGAAAGAAAAAATTGATCAATATACCTGGAGAATTCATCAATATACCTTAAGGTAAAATAAATTTTGCCTGTAGTGGAGCCAATCCATAAGCACAAGCACCGGTATTGAGTCAACCATTGACTCGCTGGCAGCCGTTACATCATTGCATTGGGCTGATGATGTATCAGCTGGCCATCACTTTGGTTACCATCCCGCCAACGCAACATTGCCAGTGGGTTGCGTTAGGGGGACATTAGGCAATATTACATTGCCACCTGCTGTTTACAGTCAGACAGCCAATGTAATATCAGCCCTGGTAAATGTAACATTGGCACGCGGTTACATTGGATACTTGAACCAATGTAACATTGGTTCAAAACATCCAATGTAACAGCGGATTGTGTCAACCGACACAACCGTTTTGGCAGTGCCTCAAAAGATCTGAACGTCCAAGTATTACGGCTTCAAACTTTGGTTTCAATGCCAAGTGTGCGGTCCATCTGCTGTGCTTTGCTAAGAAAAAAAAACCTAGAAAACCAAATCAGGAGTGCCATTAATTTCACTTATTCTCAACTATGTAGTCTTATGGTGCAAATGAATGTACATAATTACTCTGATTGTTGGTCTCATGCAACTGCGGGAGCAGAAATAGATGGCTTATCTTCATCAGGAACGCCATCTAGTTGAATGCTGATCAAAGAAAAATAAAAATCAACATGTGTTCCAAGCTTGTCATGGATGTAAATAAATGGCAGGCAATGATGAATCAACTCACATAGTTATTGCAGGAAATGGGATTGCATTGGGTGCTCTGACCAATATTGCATTGACAATGGCCAAGATTGCATTGACAAAGACCAAGATAGCATTGAGCAAACCCAGTTTTGTGTTGACCAAAGCCAAGGTTGCATTGGTGCAACATGATTTTGAGTAGGCCATTCCGTCGGTGATGGCCAGTGTCAAGCCAGTTTGGGCAGGTGTTGAGTCGGGGGGTCTTTGCGTTGGTTTTACCCTGCTTGACACAACATCGCCCCAGGGTTGTGTCGGAGGGATGTCTGGCAATGTAACATTGCCAGGGGGTCTTTTCAAAGCGGACCCCTGCAATGTAATGTCAACCATCACCAATGTAACATCGGAAGGCCATTGCATTGGACACTTGTACCAATGTAACATTGGTTCAAAACGTCTGATGTAAGCGCAGATGAAGCCATCTGACGTAATTGTCTTGGCAGTGAAAACCTGGCAATCCACCTCCTTGTATTTGAACACACCTTTGTTCAAAAATTATTTAAAAATCAACAGTACATTTTTCCAAAAATCTGAGGAGACAGAAATTTGCACCTCATTGAGAGAAACATTTGGGTGTATTCCTCACGGCAATAGGTTGATATTTATTTAGTAGTTTTTTTAATTTTTTGAAAACCATTCAAAAAAATGAAACACCCAAAAAAAAAAAAAAAAAAAAAAAAAAAAAAAAAAAGAAAAAAAAAAAAAAAAAAAAAAAAAAAAAAAGAAAAAAAAAAAAAAGAAAGAAAAAAAAAAACCATGTTGATATCCCAGATATCCCAAAATTTTTAACTTGATATCCCATATGGGATAACGACAAGTTGTTTAAGTGCTGGTGCCTGTTACACCAACAGATGCAAGTGTACGGTTATCTGAGCCTTTTTGCTGCTTCCTGAGGCATTGGCCTACGTGCGTGAGTAGATTACTGCAAGAATTATCATATGTTGGTCTGTTGATTGTTTTACCACACCTAGAATGTGAAGTGATTGTCAGTTTATTAATTACATCTCCAACAACTTGGAGATGTTATTACTCACGCCTTACATTGACAAGCAATCATTCGGCGATTGAATTTATCCAACTGGTCCAATAGCTGTGGAGGCTCATAAGAAGAATATGCAGTGCTGACTTGGTTCCGCAAGAGTCTTAGTGCGTGTTCTATATATCATCATCATATTGGACATTAATTCAGCCAACGAAATAATGAAAAAGGAAACAATAAAAAACAAAATGGGCAGAGAAGCTTACCAAGTTGATCTTCATCAGTTGTCTCTGTTGCAACAGGGGTTGCGCTTGGGGCAGTTGAGTTTCCATTGTTTTGCTCTTCAGAGGAATCTACCGTAGGGCCATCAGTGTCATCTGTTTGTTTGGACGCTCTTCTGCGCCTCTTCTGGGTTGGTGCCATGCGTATGTGGGAGTGAATGTGGAGAGAGAACAGAAGCGGAAAATAGTTGGGATGGGTCCGAGTCGGAAATGGGATATGTTATGTATGTCAATATCTGCCATATCTCCCCAGGTACCCGCGCCAGGTAACCGGGTACCCGCACAAAAAACACAGAATCCTAGACACCTGCACCTGCACCCAGACATGCTGGCGGGTACCCGCCCACAGGCGGCAGATAGCGGGTACCCAGAACGGGTTTGTTGGGGCCAGGCCTAATTGAAACCTTCAGCAATTCTTGAAGCTCTGAAGAAGACTAACCCTGACAAGACAATTCTAGCCACCATAAAAACATCTACTCCTCCAGAAAGAAAGCGCAACAACAAATGCTTCAAGGAATAAGTCCTGTTAAGCACCTTAAGCAAACCGTTGCAAGCTCTGATTTTACAACAACTTTGAAAGTCAATGACAATGGCAAACTCAAAGGATTATTCTTTTCTCACTTGCGCTCAGTAGAACTCCTCAATTCTTATCATCACATCCTTTTACTCAACTGAACCTACAAGACAAATAAGTACAAGATGCCCCTTTTCCATATAGCTGGCGTCACCAGAGCAAACAAGTCATTTAGCGTAGCATTCTGTTTTATAGCTGAAAGAACGCAAACTGTTTATAAATGGGCTCTTGAGTCTCTCCTCAATATCTTCAAATCAAACAACATTCCCCTTCCTAAAGTTATTCTAACAGATTGCAAACAAGCTCTCATTACTTCCCTTCCCATTTTTGCTCCCAACTCTCATCATATGCTTTGCACGTGGCATATCCAGAAGAATCTAGTCACTAACACCACAAAAACTATCAAGAAAAAGCAAGAAGAAAAGCAAATGATTCAACACTGGTCAAATCTTATCCAAATGGCTGATCAAACAGCTTTCAATAGTTCTTTCAAGTGTTTTGCTTCAAATTACGGTCCTTGTTTTGAAGATTACATGACGTCTACTTGGTTTCCAGTGGTTGAAAAATTTGCAAATGCATGGACAAAGAACATTCCCCACTTTGAACACCGGATGACATCAAGAATTGAGTTTAGCCACGCATTTATCAAGTCTCATCTCCTAGGCCCTCAGCATTCTTTTGCTGCTGTCATCAAGATAATCTTGAATGCACTTGAAGCTCAGTGCCACAAAATCTTGGCACTCTATCATCAGCAAAGAATCACTGCCCTTCAAAAAATTGGAAAGATCTTTCACAATAGCCATGGATGGATCACCCACTTTGCTCTCCGCAGGGCTCAAAACAACCTCATGGAGATTGGAAACCTCAAAAAAACTTTAACTTGTAACAGTTTTCATAAAGAACAAACAGGGATTCCCTGCAAACACAGGATCACAGAGTTGGTGAGACTGGGGAAGGAAGTTGAGCCAGAGGAATTCCATCCTCAATGGCATATAAAGGTATGCTATCATTTCATCTTTCATCCTTTTTTTTTCTTCAGGTTGGGGTTGGGAGTTGTTGGGTCAAAATGAGGATAGGTATGCACCATTTTGGGAGTCGTGGGGGAGTTGCACATCTCATGAAACCACGATAAAATTCAATTTTGGGCGTTGCGGGGAATTGTTGGCCTAACTTTGAGGTAAGTGTTTTTTTTGGCAGTTGCTGGGAGTGGCTCTCCAAATTTGAGCCAATATGATATTGTTTATGGAGTAACTGATTGCTTTGCATCTTTTATGCTAGGGAGTTGTGTGTCTAATTTACACGCCGTGAAATTTGTTTTAGGGGTCACGGGGAGTTGCTGGTCTAATCATCAGGTGAGAGATTTTTTCTAGGTGTTCCTGGAAGTGTCTGTCTAATGCTTTCTCATCAAGGTTGATATATGAGAGTCACTGATTATTTAAATTTTTTTGTGCTTTGGCGTTGTGTGTCTAACTTATGCGCTGGGAAATTTCTTCAAGGAGTTGCTGGGAGTTTCTGGTCCAAATAGTGAGCATGTTTTTTTTTCTGGGAGTTGCTGGAAGTGGCTTTCCAAATATAAGTTCATTCAATATATTGAATGGAGTTGCTGATGTTTTGGTTTTTCCAATGTTGGAAGTTGGAGGTCTAATTATTGGCAACAAAACCAACATTGGGAGTTGCCAAGAGTTGCCACACTAATTATCTGGTAAGACCTTTTTTTTCTGGGAGTTGCTAGCAACGGCAATATAATTTTTAGTAATCAATACTAATTAATGGGATTCTTTTTTTCTTCTTTATTTAAAGCCCTCACTCCCATACTGCAACCCCCCTCAAAATTCCTAGGAAAACCGTAGACAATATATTGATTTTTGCTTGATTTTTGTAGACTTACAGGTGTTTAAACCTCAAACCTGATGCCAACACAGAACAAAAAATTGAAAATATTAAGACAAGAATACTTGAAATGAATCCGGCCCAAAGAACAATTCAGACAGACACCATAAACCACCTTCTAGATGGATCCTCCGAGTTGATTGATGTCACACTACCCAAGACAGCTCAGAAAACACGCGGACGGCCCAAAGGTGCTCTCAACAAGCTGCAGACTACTAAGAAAACTCCTCCAGAGAAGAAACCCAACGCCGCCAAAACAAAGAACCCCCCCTGCGCTTGAATTAACAAAACCCCGCGCTGTTGAAATAGCAAGCCAAATGCCAATTGATACCCCCAGCTACATTGATTTCCTTCCCAAAATGATCAAGCCTTATGTGAAGAAGGCCCTAAACGTTGAGTTGGATGGTCACTGCGGGTTTTGGGTAATTTCTTTTGGTTTAGGTTGTGGACAGCAGGAATTTGACAAAATTTGCGCAGAATTTTACAATCACATCAAAGAAAACATGTTCTGGTACAATCCAAAGCCCTTTTTCTTCAATATCAACTCCCTGCTGAAAAGAATCAAATTCAAAGGAAGAGAGTAATGCAGCAGACCAAACTGGATGTCTATGGCAACTATGGGTGACCCTCTGGCCAATCTACATGATGTTCCTATTTTTCTTTTTTCTCCTCACCTCAACAGCACCTTCTTTCCCTGCAACACTGCCCCCAACAACAACCCTCCCATTTTTATGGCTTTTCTCTCTGATCTTGCACATTTCATTGTTCTTGAACTCCATGATCCCCATCTCTTTCCTGCCCCTCCAATATCTGGAGATTGGGTTACTAATCATGAATCAGAGGCTGATGGATGGGAACAAAAAATTGCTTCTTGTTTTGCCTTGACTGAAGAGCTAACAGCTAAAACTCTGGGCTTGAAGTACAAACATCTTTAGGTTTTTTACAATTGTTTTTTACTCATCAATTTTGATGATTTATTCCTTTTGTTTCTTCCATTTATGAATTGATTGTTGCTTTTATTCTGAGAGAATTGCATTTTTGTGGCATCTCTTACCATTTTTTTCATTTTGTCTCAATTGGGCTGGCAACTCTCAACCACTTTTTTTTTTTTTTTTGGTACGCCAACTCCCATTTTTGGCCAATACTTTAATATATTTGGTTGGTTGTTGTGAGGGAAACAAAAATAACTTTAGACACCATGTGGTGTGTTGAGTGTCAGTCAGGGTAGAATCAGGGGCGGGAGCAGTTAGGTCAAACCTTTAGAAACCATGTGGTGTGTTGAGTGTCAGTCAGGGTAGGATCAGGGGCGGGAGCAGTTAGGTCAAACCTGATGGTGGAAGAATGATAAGGAGGAAAACAGGATGAGGAGAAAAGAAGAGAATCTGGAACAACAGACGTGCGGACTAGACTAGGTACAAGACTATCACAAGAATTTCACAAGACTGTAACAAACTTTTATTTCTCTCACAGTTGTTGTCCTGACGACTCCCAAAAAAAATGTTTTTAGTCAAACAACTCCCACTGACATCGCAGGTGCGTAGCGCTTACGGCTGCACGACGTCACGTCTGATCTTGGGAGTCGTTGGCAAATTCTTGGGAGTCGTATTTCCAAGGCCCTAAATAAAACTTTAACCATTGGGCTGACACTCCAGAAATGTGATCTTTTGATGTTATCAACAACAGTGCATGATACTATGACCTCTCCCCAAATTAACTACTCCTCTGTTCCATAGGTAGTCAAGAATCCCTTGTAATAAATTGCTGTCATCAGAGCAACCGTATGACAGTAATTTTTTTGCAACGAGCATGGATTTGGCACAATTCTTCTCATCACATTTCCCATCCAACTGTTCAAGTGTGCTTGAGTAAAGCACACTTGTCAGACTTAATAAGGAAAGGTGCATAGAAACCAGTCATGGATTGATGCTTGTGAAATCTCCATGCCTATATAGTACATAAACGCCAAACCTCTTGTGCTTTGATTATAATCCTTGGAGCCCCCCAAAGGAAGCAAAAACTGATCACACTAGAACATAGAGAGATTGTGTCACGCTATGAATAATTTCACAAAACAAAAGTATGAAGCAGAGATTCAACGACAGGAGTGAAGAAGACGTGGTGAATGGATAGATGGATGATATATAATCAAGCGGGTACTATTTTATTTAATTTGCTTGAAATTTTAGCTTTCTTTTTCTCCTTTCGAGCTTCGGTTCGTTCCTGAGCAGCCTGAATGCGGGCGAGCTCATCTTGAGTGGGAGCGATGTTGAACCTTCCATTCTCGGAGTCGTCCAAGGGAGCGAGCCAGATCGGCAAGCTGGTGGAAGTGCCGGTTTTGATATGGACGGCCTGGATGTTATTCCAGCCTCCGAGGGGGATCTTCTTGCCGAGCTGGCCGAGCACGTCCACGATGTTGCTCTGGATTTGGTCGGCTGAATGACGGCTGAGATCGGCGAACTTGATCGTCAGACAGTTCCCGCTGCTGATCCGTAGCGTCGTGTTGCCGATCGTCTTTTCGAGCTCTGCCTTCAAAGTCTCCGGATGCGTCACGTCTACGGGGATCGGAAGCTTGTTTGTCTTAAAGAACTTGGCCCCTAATAGCCCCGGCAAGACGCTTATCACTCGCTCGTCAGCCAGGAAGAGGGCATGGTTACTGAGGAGTAATCGCCGAGCCTCGTACGATGAATGTTTTCCTTTCAGCTTGGTAATACCTCTGTGGCGATAGACATTTTTTTTCATTGAATCAATGCCTCTCCTTTTTGTAGCTTCTGAATCAGCTTGAATCACTTACACAACTTTCGAAATGAACTGTATATTTTTCTCCTCGAGTAAGTCTTTGTATTCTCGTTGAGGGTCTTTGACGATCAAGCACACTGGGCTGACTCGTGGGTCATAGAGCGGATTCGAAAGAGTGCTATAAAAACCCAACAAAGAGCATGGTCAGTTGATGGACTTGAATGTGATAAATCGATGAGGAAACAAGAGCGGTGGGATTACATCTTGATTGGTTTGTGCTTAGGTCTAGGTACGATCCGCTTCAAGCTGATGACGAGGTTCAAGAAGCGTTCGTTGGACCCAATCTGGTCTGCGAAAAGCTCTCCCTCATCGACATTTTTTTCGACGGATTTGTTGGAATAATCGATCAGAGCTTTGATGGCTCGTTCGACTTGAGACTTTTTGACGAAGGACACCTTGGTCGAGAGCAAGTCATCCTGATTCTTCTCTTCGCTTTTAGCAGGCGTACTAGTAGTAGCAGTTGCGCTGGATGATTTAGCTTTCTTCGTTTTTTTGGTCGTCGCTGTCGTCGTTGCTGCTGCCGCTGTGGGCAGTTCTTCGGCCGTTTTCTCGGTGAGGGTATCCGCCGTTCTCTTGAGCGATTTCTTGGCCATCTCGTTAGACGTGTGCTGGTGGATTTAACGGGTGTGTGTTGGGTGCAGTCGCAGAAAGTTGATGTTGAAAAGTAGGACAGTGCATTTTGCATATGCAATAAAAAATTTTATCAGCCACGTCCATGTCACATGTGGTTGCCATTTCACCTGACAGTTGCACAGGCAAACCCAACCAGACCAATGGAAACTCCATTGGTTTTACATGCATCTATCAAATTCTCTGGACCAAACTCGTGACATTATTTCTGGAAAATCTCTTGCTTGCTTTCACATCCAGATATCTATGCTTTGACAAGTGTCCAAATTGAAAATTTATAGCAACATTTGCAGCCCTTTGAATGGCAGCAAAGTCCTCCCTGCCTGCAGTTTTGGGTTGCAGACTACATACTAGGGATACAATCTGGCAGGTTGGGGTCAGGCAGAGCTCATCCAACATCCAGATCCGGAATATCTGGCCCCAACTCTGGTTATCTGATGGGTTTTCTATGGAAGCCCAGGTGCAACACAATCATATCACCTTGTTTGGGCCAATTCCACAATTCCCAAAGAACAAATCACAAAGCAGCACAAAGCCAAACTAGCCAAAGTGAACTTATCTCCTGCATGAAACACCCAACAATCACACATTTATCAGGCCAATACTTGTCTCACAAGATGTATTGGCCCGGCCCCATCTTGGAAAAGGCCTGAAAAGGCTGACAAGGAAGTGTGTTCTAACTTTCAAGTCCCTCTCCAGAGGGACTTTATTGAGTTGGAAGTGTGTTACTGTTCCTAAAGAGTAACCTAATGTACAGCTCAATATTTATATGAGCCAAGTTCCCCTCCTTTAGAAACTCTACAGGACTGGGTTGTCCACACTCAAAGCTCACCCATTGAGTTTGTCATACCAAGTGACCAGCTAGGACCAACCCAGTCTTTGAGCTCTACAAAATTAATGTCCAAGACATCCAATGACACTACAAAAATTTGTAATTTTACCCAAAGAAAAAACAACTGTTTGGGTTAGGCAAAATGTTCAATTTTTTCAACAAAATGGCTCAGTAATAAAAATTGAGCAAAACTGAGCATGCTCAGCAAAATCCCCTAAAGTTGCCAGAATGAATAAAAATGATTTCTGCTCAGCTTGTAAAAAAAAAAAATGCTGAGCATGCTCAGTATAGCTTATTTTTCACTTCTGACCATTTTTTGTAAAATTGGGTATATGTTTTGCCCATCCCAAGTTTACATTTTCCTTCTGGGTAGAATTGCAAATGTTTTTAGTGTGAGATATACGTCTGGGATTGCGGAGCGGGGAGCCAATAAAATACCGCTTCTGTGGTCAATAAAAAATGGTCATAATCACCGGCTGTGTACCAACTCAATTGCCAGCTTGGCCATTGAGTTTTTACTGCTTGGTCATCAAGACCTACAAAGTTATTCACCGACTGGTAACCCAGTTGTGAGTTGTGTAAACTCAACAGCTGGCTTGGCCACCAAGCTTGTGCGGGCTTAATGGCCAAGTTGACCTTTGAGTTGTACGTACTTGATGGCCAGCTTGGCCACTGAAAGTTTCTACAGCCCAATGGCTGTGTTGGTCATTGGTTGAACGGCTCAAAGGTCAAGCTGGCCATCAAGTTGTGCAGCTCAATGGCCACCTTGGAGGATTGGCCACTGAATTGTACAATTTCATGGCTGACAGACTAAAACAAGTTGCTTGAGGAGGTGTTCGGAGCTCATGGGGAGTTTCATATAGGACACAGTTGGATTTGAGTTTGGTCTTCTTCATTTGGGAATTGCAGGAATATAGGCCCAAAACAGGTGATACAGTCTTGTTTTACCTGGGCTTCCATAGTTTTCCTTAGATTTTTCTAGTGCTGGGAAGTTGCCTTGGTGTGTATGAAACATCTTCATCTGTTTTACAAAGCTATTCTGCAGATTGTTCAAAACTAAAGAACACCAATTTACTGCTGTTGGTTGGATCTTTCTCATGTTTTTTGCCTTGCTTATTTATTTTGCATTGGTTGTGTCAGCTTGCTACTGAGTCAGAGACAACCTGCCACAAAGCAATGCTAGTATAGAAATTAATGAAAATACATGAAAAATAAAAACAACATTATTACCATATGTACAAACCCTGAAAATAGTACATATGCTAATAATTGATAACAAATAGACATGAAATAACTATAATAATAAGGAATAATCATAAGGTAACCATAGTAACACATAAAAGTAAGAATATTAACTAGTAACCTTATTTTTACCCTAAAACATTAACAAAGTTCTGGACCCTTAAAAATAAGTTAGAACTAAAATAAATAACTACTTTTCACAGAAATTATGAAACACTTCTAAATCTTGAGGATAACTTAGAATGTTATGTCATATTTGGAATCCTCATGTGAAATAATGTAGGGTCCCTCACTGGAAGTACCCCCAAATTCCTACTCCTTCACCTTGAACCAATTACTTGCAAGAATTGGCCACACCCAAGTGTTACAGATGCACATTACATATGTATGTACTTGTTACATATGCATACTGTATGTGAAAGGGCCAATTATGGACTCATAATTGAGGTGTTATGTATAGTTTAAGAGTTAGGCCCAATTGGGGTTTAAACCTCCAACCCCGTGTGTGGATTATATAATCCAATTGGAAATTGGCCAAATGCGTGGAAATAGCTAATCCCCTAGTTACCACATGTATACAGGCGTAACTAGGGTACAGGTAGATTCTACATGGTTTATTTACAAGGTTTCATTGATAAAAACCTTGAATACATAAGAGTAACATAGCCAGCGTGGCCTTTAAAGATTAGCCATAGCCATTTGTGGCCCATTTCAGATCCAATTACACGTCGGTGTTGCTATGTACCTTAGTTACAATGACCAAATAGGTTACAAAGGTCATGAAATGCACTTATGATGCTGAAATAATGACCAGCATTGCCATTGGGATGAGCCTTGTTAGTGCCAATCTCCCAAATTGGCCACATTGCGCTGAAATCAAGTAACTACATGCACACAGGCAGAAAGGTCCTCTACTATGAGTGAAATTAGTATATATAGAGCCCTCTTTCCGTGCCAAAAGTTGTTCCCCATCATCATTTACCATTACAGTCAACCAGTTACACTGTGTCCTGTCCTATTTTCAGTTACTCTGCTCTGTTTGCCTGTTTTATCCATGGTGTTCCTCCTTCAACCAACTCTTCAAAGTTTCCAGCTCCTGCACAGAAACCCACCAATCTACCCAGCAGCTCTACTTCACACCCCTACATGGCTTTTTTGGCTTAAAAGAAGCAATAGTGAGTACTTCTTTTATCCTTCTGTCCCCATTTTGGTTCCTCAATTGGAAAGAACTTTGGTAACACCTTCTGTTACGCAGAAAACCATTGCTTGCTTAATCAGATGCCACCCTGCTTTGCAGATCTCTGATTTAGAGGGCACCTACAAACACCCCTGCGCCAGCAGGCCCCTCTATAAAAGAAAATTATATTCTTTGTATTTCTTTTTACTATTTTTATCCGTGGAAATATTCCAAATACCCTTCTCTTTGCACTCTTATCACCTTGTGTAGCTAAAGGTTTCTAGTCCTTGGCATCACAGAGGCTGAGAGGTTGGTTCTAGTACTCTTTTTTTCATGTTCTTTTTTGATGTTTTGCTTATTGGCATGATTTCCATAAGAATAATCCAACAAAGTGATGCCAAAGGGAATCATCCCAAGGTTGGAGGCTGTTTTTTCCCAAGCTCAACTAAGCCTCTTCAAAGGAGAGGCTTACCACCCAAGCTGTGCGGTTGGCCTGAGAACATTCACTTTCTCAGCCCTTTTTTCCCAATTTGAAGATTGATCACCTGTTAGAGCAAAATTGATGAGATTAAGATAAAAGAAAGAAAATCAGTCTTGTAGCCTGCCATGTTGGCTATTGTTCAGAAAAATTACAGTCACAGCTTTTTTGTTGCCCTCTTGCCATTGATTCTTGTAGAGTCACACTTTTTGATGGGAAAAATGGCAAAACCTGCAGAGGTTCATGCCATATGGTCTGTGGATTGCCGGATTGCATCCACCTCAAAGGTTCAGAAACAACTGAACAATGATATCTTTGTTTTCTGGAGGGTCTGATACATGATGGGAACTCAGCATCTGGATCTATTGGATTTGATGCAATTATCCAATGCAGATCCAGGCGGATATGGCTGTTTTCCTTTTTTGTTATTAAAAATGGCAAAAGAATAAGAAGGGTTGGTGGGACATGGTTTGTGCTGAAAAAATCAGCATATAAAGAAGATTTTTTGGGCCCAACAGCACAGACACTGGGTTACCCATGTGGGAGATAAGACGTGATAATACTTTCTACCCAGCCGTTGGGTGGATGCTCTCAGGCAGCAAGGGGAGCTTTATGAATAAGTCCCTCCCTGTGGGAGGCTGGCCCTCAGGATGTTAATTAGGCCGGCCGACCCAAAGCTGACCCAAGACCCAACGGGTTGTGGGTTGGGTTTGGGCAGCTTTTTGGCAAAAATCACCTGACCCAACATGAAAACTAATTGGGTTGGGTTTGGGCCTGTGATTTAACCATTGGGTCATGGTTTGGTCACCAAAAAAGTGCCAGACCCCTTAAAAAGGGCTAAAATTGTTGGGTTTGTTGAGCCCGGCCTGACCCAACCTGACGCAAACCTAAAACGTTCCAAAATGGGCTTGGGTTTGGGCAGCAAATGTTGCAATTTGACTCAACCCAACCCAATCCAAGAAAAATGTTGGGTTGGGTTTGGGCACGCTTTTTTGGCCCAAACCCAACCCATTTACATCCTGAGCTGGCCCTTTGGCCCCCCTCAAACGGGGCAAAGGGAGGGACTTAGTTGAGTTTGGTTTTTTCCCAGCTTTGAGCGTGATTTCTCTATTTCTGCATACCTGACAGATACCAGATGTGCAAAGGCTGAGTCTGACACCCAACTGGACCCAGTATCTAATTAGATACTGCTGGGTATTCTGGTTACAGATCATCTCCTTACTGCATGCCAATCTTATGCAAGCTGCCAAGACAACTAATTTTCATTAATTTGATTATTTAGGTTTGGACCCTATTTGTCCTGAAGACTTCAAAGTTTTTTGCATTGCTTTACTTTGTGGGGATGAACTCACAAGTCTATTCTTCACTTCAAACCTCACCATTGTTAAAAGCATGAGCTCCCCCAGCCAAGTCATAGAATTCTTTAAGTGGACTGAAACTCAACTCATCAAACTCCACCCCCAGCTCCAACTTGTTGTCAACAAACAAAACTACACCATCAAATTATCTTCATCTGTTCAGCAAATGATTGTTATCCCTAAAGCTGCAATAAGTAAATATTTTCTTTGCATGTAATATATACACATTTCTCTCTGGCCCAATCTTTTGATGGAATCAAAACTGACATTAATTCATGTTCATTTATACAGTTGCATCTATCCCCAAGCTTGCTTGTTTCTCACACCAAACCTCTTCACTGAAATTTCTCAACTGCAACTTTTCCTCATTAATCTCCACCCTACCACTCAATCATCAACCAGTCATCCAATTAACTATTCATCTTACTCATGAGCTCTCACTACAATCCACCTCAACTTGGTATCCTTATCTTAATTTAATTGCCCAACCAGAGCACACCCAACCTCAGTTGATCCATTTACAAGTCAATCATATCCCAGAAATACAGAGCTGGCTTCAAGGCACAGAAATTGAACAACTCCTCAACAATGGCCTGATCATTTCATTCTCACAACTACAAAAAATTCACAATAGTTTCAATCTAGCATATCCATGGAGTCTATTTCTCAAAGCTTTTATAATTGTCTCTAGTCGTGCCTTCCAAATTGATAACTTCCACCAACTAGCACTTGTTCCCATTGCAGACCTCTTTGACCATAGTGACCAGCCAGATGTTGAGATGATATCTGAAGACCTTGTTTGTGACCAATGTGGGGCATCCCAAGAGTGCATCCATGACAGTGAAGACCTTCAGGCTCAGCCAAGCAAATCCCCTCCTGAAAACAATGAAGACACAGTTGAACTTGTATCCATCCATCCATTAGTCCTTCCAGTCATAAATCAACTTCAATCAACACATCTAGACACTGAAGATGAAGATATTATTTCCACTTCCCCAATAGTTTATAACACTTATGGAAAACTGTCAAATGCTAGATTATTGGCAGAGTATGGATTTATGATAGATGGAAACAGTTATGATAGGATTCACTTTGATTACCATCAAGTTTCAAACAAGCACAACTTTGATCAAGTCCAAGCTCTCCTCAACACACTGGTGGCCTGCAATTTATTCAAAAATCACACACAAGATGAGCTCATAGCCCCTTTATCCAATGAAGACAACTCAGCCAAACTATTCATTGATTCAAATGCAAGACTCTCACCTCACCTCTGGTTAGCTATTATCATCAAGACTTACAACCTGAACAACTGTATACCTTCATCAGAATATATTACACATCTCCTTCAACTGCAAGACTTTGTTTCCAGCCATGAATGTCTTCCTTCCCCATCTGAGTTGGAAATTTTTTCTGCAACCATCAAACATCTTTTCAGAATTTCTCAATGTATTCAACAACTGTGCTATAACAAACTTGCAAGATATCACCTTCCAGATGCATCAGTGGATGAGCTGCTCACCATCAAAGAGGTATGTTTCTTACTTTTGTTTCTTACTTTCATTTCTAGCTCAATCAATGATACCAATACTTTTTGGCTTCTTGTTACATCTTCAATAGAATCTGATGGACCCAGAAAGTTCAGAAGACACAAATACCACAGGAAGAAAAGAAAGAGAAATCTTAGGGATGGCTATAGATTATGCATGCTCTGAAAGGATCTTGTTGCACACTTGTTGTTCATTATGGAATGAAATTGAATCTTCTATTTCTTCCTGATTTTTCATCCTGTTGTACTCTGTTTTATTGTTCTATACTCTTATTTAGGGTGGTTTCATTTTTCTTTCCTAGTTTTCTCTATTTTATTTCTCCCCTTTCCTTAAGCTTCCCTATTTACTCTCAAGTATCCTCTGTATGTTTTTGATGTGGGCCTTTTTACATTATTTCCAATAAGCAGATATGTTCTGAACCCCAAACATTGCACAGTCATGCTGAGGAAGATTTGCAAACAATCAAATTTTAGCCCAGAATAATTTACAATTGTTCTAATTTTAGCCCAGAATAATGCTTAAGTTATCTAGCATTCTGTCATTCAGAGTATTATAGTTGTGATATTCAAATTCTAAATTGCATAGCAAATCTCATTTGGATGGACAGGCAGTTCACTTGCTGAAAAGGATTTCATTGTGAAGAATGAGTCACTGAAGAGCTTAAAAATACAAGTTGAGTGCATTCAGGCACCATGAAAAATAAATTACCACATGATGTCAGGTGAGGGCATTCATATTCGTTCAGTTAAATTTCAGGCTAGATGAGCTTTGGGCTTTGTCAGGGGCAGCTAGTCTGCTTGCAACTGCATTGGTTGGGTTGTTTCCCCAAATTAGAGCTGGCCTCTGTGAAGCCAGGTACCCACTACTTTTATGGCCCAAATCAGACACCCACACCTGCACCCGCTGGGGCGGAAGGACCAAATACCTGGGCAGGTATCCACAGGTACCTAGGTGGGTATCTGCAGGTACCTAGGCGGGTAACCAACCTGCTTGAATCTAACAGCTAAATTGACAAGAGGGTGGTACCTGCTTGCCAAGTACCTACTTGCCAAGCTGACTTGGCTAGCAGGTGGTACCTACTTGCCAAGCTGACTTGGCTAGCAGGTGGTACCTGCTTGCCAAGCTGACTTGGCTAGCAGGTGGTACCTGCTTGCCAAGCTGACTTGGCTAGCAGGTGGTACCTGCTTGCCAAGCTGACTTGGCTAGCAGGTGGTACCTGCTTGCCAAGCTGACTTGGCTAGCAGGTGGTACCTGCTTGCCAAGCTGACTTGGCTAGCAGGTGGTACCTGCTTGCCAAGCTGACTTGGCTAGCAGGTGGTACCTGCTTGCCAAGCTGACTTGGCTAGCAGGTGGTACCTGCTTGCCAAGCTAACTTAAACTGAGATTTTGGTTAAGTAACCCAGGATTAACCTGCCCCCAATGTGGTTTCCACCTTGGGTCAGGTTGCTTAACCCGGCAACTTAATCCAATTAGGGTGTTCAACTTGACATAAAAATTTTTCTAACATGAAAACATAAAAACATAAATGGCAAATTTTGGCTGGGAGCTTTCAAACAAGATTTATGCATGTTGACAGCTCCCTGCCAAATTTTGATCTTTAAATTTTTATGTTTTCATGTATACAACATTTTATGTATAGTTGAAAACCCTAAATCAATGCCAATGCCCCGAGTCCTGACATGGCAGCAGATTTGAAAGACAAAAAGCCAAGTCAATGATGGAATCTGAAAGTTGTCAACTGCCAGCACAAATGAAAATCTTTTGTATCTACCCAGTTGATTGACATACTTCACAACCACCTTGGAGAAGCTTGTACATATGAGATAGAGTGAAAGCCTCTGATGGACCTTTGTATCTTTTTGGCATGGTTTAGGAGGGGGGGTTCACAATTATCAAAATTGAATTTTAAGCCATATTTTACATCAATTCATAAGCTCAAAGTGTCCACAACTCCGTTCACATGAAAATTGAACCTTTCTTTCATTTGGAACACTTCTTGAAAAAGTGATAATTTATATGATTTTATGTAGAATCATGTTTAAAAATCATATCAGGACAGTTCACATTGGTAATTATGCCCATCTTTAACCCCAATTTCATGACACTTGTCATAGACTTTTCACTCAAAATTTGACTTGGTCTAAATCTTCCACATCATCCAGATACGGAGGTGCAAAAATTTTACAAAATTTTATGCATGAAGGGTGTTAAAAATTAGTTTAAACGTTTTTAAACATCCCAACACCATGAAAAAACAATTATCACTTGATATCAAGTGACATCTGGCCAACTCCAGCCAGCTACCCACAATCTATCCAGACCTTTTCTTTTCCTAAAACTATGTAGAATGAATTCTGCTCAGTTTCAATGAGAACTGATCTATTTCATGGGGATCCCTGAACTTTGGTACAATAGGAGCTGAGCAATGCCACAGTAAATGTCAAGCTCCTGGCCACCCTGGGCCCTGAACTGCACCAAAGTTGGCTATGAGCTGAACTGCTGCGCAGGCTGAGCTTTACTGCAGTGAGCGCTGAGCTGATGCTCATTTTTTGCTGAATTCTTTCAAAATGAACATCAAGAAGACCAAAATTAAATTATGAGTAGGAATGGAGTAGCTTTGAAGCTGTAACCAAAGTTGAGTAATGTCACTTGATATCAAGTGACAATTGTTTTTTCATGGTGCAATGTGAACTGTCCTATTTGAACACCCTAGATAAGAATTATTGCTTCTTGCGCCCCTTAAAAATTTTTCTCACGCAACATTTCCTGCTCAAATTTAGACTAAAATTTTAGCACCACAAGCATCCCCTAAGGGTGTCTTGCTCACTAACTCACCAGAAAAAAAGTTTAAAATCAAGCTTGCAGCACTTGCGCAGCACACGCAAGCATTTCTTGCCTTTCTTAAAAAACTTTCTTGCAAAACCGTATTGTGAAACCCCCTATTAGGGGGGTTCACAATAGCGTTTTTTGCTTCCGGTCCCCCTTGAAATTGTTTCTTGCTTGCACATTTTCTGGTCTTTAATTTGTTTTTAGGCCCCGTTGGTCAGCATCATAAATATCAGTGTAATAATGTGCAATCAATTCAATAAAACCTAAATCACTCAAAATCACCAAGCAAAATCTTTATTCATTCAATTTGAGCTACTGCTTCCAATGTTTCCATGAAAAAAAATCAGGTTTTAAGCAATCTTGATCACCATAATACCAATATTACGCTTAGGACCCTTATAAAGCGTAATATTGAAATTTTGGTGCTGAAGATGTTCAACAACGTCAGTTTTCTTTATCATGTTAATGAGAGGAGTAGTTTCCCTTTCCAGAATAAAAATTTGGTTGAGTGTTGTTCAATAGTTTAGTTTGTATTAAATAAAACTTCCAATATTACACTGTTTTTTATGACATGACTGACAAACAAGGCCTTAATTTTTATCACTGATGTGGCCACATCAACACTTCACCGTTCCAATCCATTGAAGGAGGAGGACATAGCCCTGGAGAAGGCAAAGGCATGTTGTGTAATGACACCATCACCTCAGCTCCCTGAGCAAACAAGCAGGAACTTGAACATTTTACAGGCGCAGTATATGCACAGCCGCCTGAAAACTTTCCAGTGGTTGCTTGAAAAAATTCTGGCAAATGTCTGTCTATTGTACTGAACCCCACTATTGGAAAGATAGTCCTCCCATTTATGTTCCATTTTAGTTTTGAGGCATTCTTTTTGAAGTTGAACTGATGCATTGGAAATTCTTATAAAGTCTCCCTTCTCATAAAAATCAAGCTTAACAGATTCCAGAAGGTCACACTTGGAAAAAAAGAAGTTGAGGAAAGTGAGAGATTTTTACCCAACTCCTTTTTTTTGAAAATGAACATCCTGATTTGTAACACATATCCCAGTGGATCAGATGTTGTAATATGAAGTGATCTTATTCAAGGGTGAGTCTTGGAAGAGATTACGCAATACACTTTCTTTAAGGTGTGATTGGCTGATCACAATTACACCGCTGGTGCACCCAGACGGCAGTCCAATGTCCAGTCCAACGTCAGATTGAGCCTTCCTGATGGCGCCGCCATCCGCCGGCGACTTGACGGTGGGAGGAAAAGTGACAGAAGAGTTGGCCCAACCCCAATTCCAGCAGGCTGGGTCAGATTGACCCTGACGTTGGGAGGCAGTGTTGGATTGACCCCAATGTTGGCAGGGAGGGTTGGTTTGACCTGGACGCCAAAGACCTTGGGGTTGGGTTGACCCGCCAGTGAAGTAGCGGGTCCAACAAAAACACATACACAACTTGAACCCACAACATGACACACCAGTGTGTGCTTGGGGCGGTCTGGCTGCGTTGCTGGCTGTATGGCGACCAGAAATGCTTTGAATGACCAGCCCACTTGTGGATACAACTCCCTGTAAATGTCAACTCATGGAGGTATCTAATTTTGGCTAAGTCCAAGAGGTTTTTTATTTTATTTTTTCTATCTTTTGGTGTACAAACCTTCAATCTTCCTCAAAAACACAATGGTGTAGCTCAAGGATCACTTTTTTTTCAGTGATTTTTTGATCTACACCGGAGAAAAATGCATCCAATCCAACAAGAAGCAACCCATCCAATGGGCTTGTCAGACAGGTCAGCACTACTACTCACGTAGCCAACTGTCTGAGGACCCCATTGGCAATCCAATGCTGCTGCCCTGGCTGTCTGCATTGTTGGCGCAATCCATGTGGTGAGCTGACCATGCAGACCAGGGCATTGGCACTGTTGGACTGCCCTTCCGGACAGGAAGGGCAGTCCGACGTCAATTATTTCAGGTCAGAGAGGTCAGTCTGATCTGCTAAAGCGTGAGACGTGGTGGGCGTCGCCCCAACCTTGATCAGGCGTTGGCAGCAGTTTGACGTCAGGGCCCTTTTACATACACCACGGGTCCCGGCGGACGACCAATGGGCGCACTTCTGGACAGCCATTGGTCTTCCAGAATTTGGTGGCCTGGGAACCGTCCTGCGGTCAACCTCTAACAGGACGGATTTGCTTAACGTCCAAGGGTAGTGTCCGCTGGCAGCTTCTGGGACAACCAAAAGCTGTCCAGAGAGCATCCAGCGGACGCTTTTGGTATGCTGGAAAAAAGGTACCAACTCATATTAAACTTTGGTAGATCAACTGCAGGCAGACTTGAACCCGTAACCTCATGGCCACTCCACCAAATGGACCACAGACAAGCACACACCACTAGGATAACAACACTTTTCTGGAAAAGCAATGTGTCAAGAGCACACTCTCACTTCCCCCAAAAATGCCCCAGTTATTCATTCATCATTGCTTTTTGGAAGCATCCAGTGGGCGCTTTGTTTTAGAAGCAACCGTTAGGCGCTTCCAAAAAAGCGTCCAATGGGCGCTTCTCACACAAAGCGCCCGTTGGACGCTCCATGGAAGCGACCAACAGGCGCTCCACCTAAGTTGCGCCCACTGGACGCTTCCATGGAGCGTCCAGTGGGCGCTTTGTGTGAGAAGTGCCCAATGGACGCTTTCAAAAAGCGTCCAGTGGGCGCAACTTAGGTGGAGCGTCCAACGGGCGCCTTGTGTGAGAGGCGCCCATTGGACAGTCTGGTTCCCATCACCCAATGGGCGCTTCACCAAGGTTGCGTCCAGCGGACGCTCTCAAAGCGTCTGTTGGACGCTTTTACCAAAAAGTGTCCAGCGGACGAGCGGGTTTTTGAGAAACCCGCCCCATGGTGTAAGGATACAATCCGGACCCTGCATACCCAACAGTATCCGGTTGGATATTGGACTGGGTCTGTGAACATCTGCCATCCGGCCGGATAGTTGACATTGTAGGGAGAGGGCTTGGAGTTGTGCAGAAGCAACTTTCACAAGTTCCAGATGATCACTAGCGGTGCATTCATTCTCACCATCAAACGCAATTGTTGTATTGTTTATGAGAACCAAAGAGCAACAGGAGCCTAGGGATAAGACAAAACAAGCAACAAGACCAAGGACAACGGGTGACAGGGCTAAGAAAAAAAGAGCAACAGGCCATGAAGAAAAAATGAGCGACTTGACCCGTAAGAAAGAAGCGATAGAGCTAAAAAAAGCGTAAGAAGAGGTTGGTAGAATAATTTTTAGGAGTCTAGAGCAAGGGTGGGAACATATAAGACTAAATCCAAACATCATCAACGTTGATATGATTCTTAACCCAATCCTTCAGACAGATAAGTGACTCAAAGGTGTTGAGAGACATCCAATTGCAAGTATACATTTGAATGTGTCAACCAACTGAGAAGGCTTGTTTGCATGGAGCACTTGAGGCAGGTACCACTAATTAGAACGTTTGGGCCATATTTGCGAGTGATGGAAAGCGCTTGGCTTTCCTTCTAATAAAAAATTACACTACAAGAAAATTTGCTTCAACTGCCACCAGTTGACATGCAGGCTAATCCCATCTTACTACCCCTTTCACTTCCAAGTTAATTCAAAAAAAATTTTCTTGCACAGTCACTGTGCACAATGCACAGTGACTGTGCATTGAAGTTGTTTTGAAGTGTTATTTGAGTAAGATTCAAGTAACAGCAGAAGTAAAATCAAAGTAACTGCATGTCAACTGGTGGCAGTTGAAGCAGATTTTCTTGTAGTGTTAGTGTTGCATGATTTGATTACACATTTCAAGCCCAAGTATGTAAGCCTCAATCTCCTCATCCAGAGAAGCAATCTTTGCTTTCTTTTTCTGGTACATAGTTGGCAACACACAATTATTGAAGAAACTGTCTTTTCAACACAAGAACTTCGCAGTAAGAAATGCTAGGCGCTATGTAGCGCCCAAGATTGCCCAAACACCCGCCGGATACCCGACGTCGGGGCCGGATATGCCGGATTTGGATGTCGGATGAGCTCTACCCGACCCCGACCCGACGGATCTTATCCTTACCGTGGTGTAAAGAAAAGATTCCAGTTGATCTGTTGAACATGCATTTAACCTCTGCTTGAAAATCGGCAAATCGCATAAACGCGTACGACTGATGAATGAAAGTGTTCGAAGTAAGGATGTGCCCATAGCAAAGCGGATCTGATTGGACGGATCAGATGAACGGATGAGTTACTATGTATGTCTCTCCGCCTCGCTGAGTGAGCGGGGCAAGGGACAACTGGCCAGCCGTATTCCTTGCTGTCGTCACTCGTCAGCTGAGCCAAGAGAGAGAGAGAGAGAGAGTCGATCAGAAGAATGCCAATATTACTGTGACCATATAAGAGCTGGAAACCAGCTCATACATATACAGATATTAGTGATCTTACGCTGAGCGTTGGACTGCAGAAGGTCTCCAAAATCTCGAACAGGGCTCGAATCGACTGCGACAAGAGCTTCCAAAATTGGTTGTCCCTCATCATCGACATCACCATCATCATCAGCATCATAGATCATCATCATCCACGCCCTGACTACACCATCGACTGCGTTCAACGTTGTAGTCTTCAGTAGCGAAGGGAAGCCGAGCTCGGTCGTTGCGGGTCAACAACACACACGACTTGCCCCGCCTATCATTCCTGCCTCGCCCTTGCCCAGTCGCGCAATCCTCATTCAAACCTCTTTGGTCTCCCTCCCTCCAACCCATATCTCCGAGACTCGCACCATTCGTTGTCCCTCTTTCCTGTTGATATCTCTTCATGAGAAATCCCTCACCTCCAGCGCCCCGTAAATAAACATAACTATAAATAGAACTTTGTGATTATTACATATTAGAAAGGCCAATTGATTGATTATAGAAAGGAAAGCTCTCCTCGATTACTTGGAAATCGGTCCCCACACTGAATTCGTTTACGGGGAAGAGGAGAAACTCTCTTGACCAACAAAAACTCTTCCTCCGGGACGTTACAAATCTGTTCTTCCTTATTCTCCCGCTCGCGCACCATTGACCATCCCCTCAGCTGGCCTTCAAGGATTTTATTATTGATTGTCTCTTTGCGGGGTCCAAGAAACACATCATCCATCCCAAACACTTACGGGACTTCCAGGTGAGTCCAAGCAGTCCTTGAAATCCTGACCCTCAATTCTCTTCCCTCTTCTTCCCCTCATAAGACATGTCCAATTATGTACATACATCGGTAGACATCAGTCATCTGAATGCCGTGTCGTACAGTTGATCAATCAAAATATTTAAAATACCAATTCACTCTCCGAGCGATGGAGAGTCCCGTTTGTCACTCCCTCGTCGCTCCCCATTGTAATATTCATCTGACACTTTCTCTTCCCGAAGGCTGCATACCATTCTCCCCCCTGCCCACCATCCCTCGAGGTTTCCCGTGCACCGTGGTTCACCACTGACCATCATTCATACATCCATCTCCTGCCATCAGCCACAACAGATTTTTGAACATAAACTCATTTCTTCGTTTTGCTGCATAGATAGTTGCCCAGCGCATCCTGATCTACTGTATCCACCACCTTTTGTCTCTCGAAACCTCATCCAAGTTATCGAAATTTTGAGAAGCCTCGCCGCTGGACACACCTTATCGTAAATCACGACTACCTACCAACCCCAGCCAGCTGAAGAAGCCTTTTCAAAGTCGTCACGAAGTTCGCCACCGAGAGGTCCGTTGAGAACACAGAGCCACGAGGTTGAGACACATCTGGGCAGATGATCAGCCGCATTATGACGGACCGGGACGACGAGCATCGATGCCAGGATGAAGATCAAGTGCGCTCGGCGAGCAGTATGAGCGGGGATGACGATAACCAGAGTGTCTGCACGTCGACCACCAGTGTCGAAAGCTCCGTTGTCCTCCCCATTACCGGCCATAAAATCTCGCCCCGCTTTGTCATGCTTCCGAAGGCTAAAACTGTAAGCCTCCCGAACCAATCCTATCCCTCTCCTTTCCCTGCTTATACATCATCATCTTCCATCCTATCACTTTTGCTGCAAGTCCTTCTCGTCAAACCTGCGTTCTTGCTTTCCCTGCTTCTGTCCTTATGTCTGGCCGACTCGCCCTTTTCACCAGGCTATGAAACATGAGCAGCTCCTATTCTTCGAGTCACCGTGTTTAGCATCTTTTTATACTCACACGTCACGTCCTCTGAGCAAGTTAGTAGCTCCCAATCTAATCCTCACAGTAGAGAAGCAGAGAGTTATGTTCTTTATCTAGCCTGCTTGAAAACTACCAGGATTTCGGCAGTCTTCGGATCTCTATCTTGTCTTCCAGACAGCTGATGACCTTTCTGCATCCTCTCGACCTGATTCTCGCGTGATGCAGTCTGTTGAGCTCTTCCTGAAAGGCTCAGCTCTTTTTTCCGCACGGAACTGGTGACAGGTCCGCGTATCTATGCACTTAACTCTAAATCCAGGCCTGACACAGACCTTTCACCAATTCAGCAACAATTCCCAAGCTTCATCACACTCTTTCCATCAGATCCCACTCCACTTCAAATTGTACCATCCCCTCTGGCTTTGCGGACACAACAGAGTGGCTTCTTTTTGATTCCACCGCAAGCAATACGAGAAGAATCTCAGGCAAAGATCCCCTAGCATTTGGTGTTAGGCTGCCACATATACTCCTCAGTTGGCCGTCTTGTGCGCTCTACTTGCTTGTTGTTGGTCTCCAGTTGATATCTACCCGGGGTCGTTGTAGTTCTATGTAGTGGGCCACCGTCCACTGTTTGTGACATCAGAGCCCTTCTTCCTTCCTCTTCACGAGGAAATCTTGAAAAAAGCAAACAACAAGAAAACAACCTCACAGCCGAAAACTGACACACGAATAACTATCCGCGCACTCAATTCATCATCCTCAATATCACATCATCATCACAAAATAAACGTCGATCGAATCGGGCTCACAATCTCACTGAACTTGATACGTATTTATTGCAGTTTTTCCCGGGAAGGCTGCAGCAGAAGCTACAAATGAACAACGGCCATCGTACGAGCCAGAGTGTTTCAGCCGTCTCAACAGCCCTCACCCCCTCGTTTGCCGACCGGCCTTTCCCCGCCCATGCCGGAAACTCGGTCGTTACTTCTACATATAAGCCCCCCACGATCAGCGCCAGGGAAACTACTGAATTCGAGGACGTTCAGGTCTGTCTCAATTCTTTCCTCTGGTTACCTTATTTCTGATGTGTTGTATGATAACTTACTCGCTTCTTTGATTTCCCCCAGGCTCGGACGTTTTGTAAATGGTTGGTGATCACTTTCTTGCATTCTGGCTACACCAATTACTTATTCATATATCCCAAATAGGCTCAACGCTAAGCTGGATGTGCGCAAGGTCCCTCCCATGTCAAACCTGAGTCAAGATCTCTCAGATGGTACGAATCTAATCCAACTTATGGTCAGCGGCGCCTCTCTATGATTATCCTTCATAAATGAATCAATCGCAAAGCCGCTTGGGATTTCGGCTGGTCAATTGTTGAGATAGCTAATTAACATCTCTGGATTCTTGTCACACAGGAAATTATGGGCGACGCTTCGTTGGGACGTTACAATCGGACACCCCGGATGCGCGTCCAGAAGGCCGAGAACGTCAACAAAGCCCTCCAGTTCATCCAAAGCCGGGGAGTCACTCTCACCAATATCGGACCCGAAGGTTGTTTCTCCCCCGCCCTCCTTGAAGACCGCCCAATTGAAAAAAAAAACTGATTCAATTTTCTTGCTCCTACGTTTGCAGATGTTATCGATGGGAATCTCAAGCTGATCCTTGGACTGATTTGGACCCTAATTCGTTGAGTCTACCCGTCGACTTTCGTCCCAGTTACTTGTTGTATGGTTTTTCGAGGCGTCACTGATTTCTTACCGTTTATTGATCAGTGCGGTTTACCATTGCCGACATCAGCGAAGAGGGTGTCAATGCTAAAGAAGGTACGGATTTGGCTAATCTCGCCTTGTGTCACTGATCACGTATGTTAATTCTCGCCTGCTGTATCTCGCAGGTCTGTTGCTATGGTGTCAGCGCAAGACGCGAGGCTATGAATCAGTCAATGTTCAAGATTTCAGTGGTAGTTGGCAAGATGGTCTGGCATTGTATGTTAATTTTTTTTCTTTGAATCTTTGCTCATGCGTCTACTGACTCGGCGTTTTTCTACTTCTCTCAGGTGTGCTCTTATCCATCATCATCGCCCGGACCTGATCGATTGGGACAACCTACCGCGGGGAGATCGACACGCTTGTACTCAGATGGCCTTTGACATTGCTGCCACCAGCTTAGGTATACCCGTGCGACCTCGATTGTCTTCTCAGTTTGATTCCACATCTATTATATCTCACATCACACTGACTTGTATTCGCTCATCTAGCAACTGCTTGAAATATCCGATCTTTGTGACGCTGTCAAACCTGATGAGCGGTCTGTGATGACTTACATTGCACAGTACTTTCATGCTTTTTCCTCTATGGGTAATTCATTTCTCCACCTCTATTACCATCCGCTTCCAATTAGCTGATCAATCTGACTGGTTTCTTCAGATAAAACGGAAGTAGAGGCGCGACGGGTGGCCAATTTTGTTGAAAATCTGAAGTCAATATGGACGTCCATGAATGACTATGAGCGACGAGTGACTGAACTGATGGACGAGATCCGGCAGACCATCGCGACACGGCTGACGAGCACCCTGCCGTCGACATACCCGCTCATCAAGGAACTTGCCGCCGATTTCCAGAGGTACAAACAGACGACCAAAAGAGACTGGGTCGCTCAGAAGAACGAGGTGGCAGGTCTTCTCGGCAACATCGTCACTAAACTTCGCACATACAACCTGAGGACTTACGTTCCGCCAGATGGACTCAAGCTGACCGTTCGTTACGCGCACTCAATCCTGCTGGCGAGAAGTTATGCCTGATATTCTATTCTTTTCCTGTATGATTAGGATTTGGAATCATTCTGGAAGGAGTTACTTGCCACTGAAGCCAAGCGATCGAGATCCATCAACGCGAGCATCCAAGAGTTCGTTCCCTTGGCATGATCTATCCTGATGTTTTGAAGAATTATCATCTCCGCATCTTCTCACTGAGAATGTTTTACCTTCTAAACAGAATTAAAGAAGGCTTGCGAGTTCGATTTGCCGAGTTGGCCAATGCTTTCGAGCACCGGCTACATCAGTACGCCCTGGAATTGGCTGCACTGACAGGACCGCTTGACGTGAGTACCGTTGGCGTATTATTTGTCAACTACTCACAACCAACGTGGCACTGACATTCTTTTTCTCTTATGCACCTTCGAAACGAACTCAGGATCAATTCGCTCGCGCCAAAGAAATTCAAATCATTCTTGGCGATGAGTTCTCGGCTTCTCTGTCCCGCGTCAAGCAGGCCGAACAGGACTGTCTGGAGGCCAATGTGGAAGAGAATGATTACACGGTTTACACGGCTGACGATCTCGAGTTCGAGACGGAAGAAGTGCGCAAATCGGCCGCGCGAAAGATCGCGTTTGTCGAGAATCAAGTTCAGTCCTTGTTTCCTCTTATCACAATCCGGTCTCTATCAGTCACAATCACCTTCTTACGCATGTAACGTTGCTTCCCAATAGATCATTTCCGCTGGCATGACGAAGCTCACTCCTGCTCAGATCGAAGAGTTCGAGACCACCTTTCGGTATTTCGACAAGGATGAGGAAAATAAATTGGGGCTGCCTGGCTTCAGTGCCGCGCTTGCTAGTTTAGGGATCGTGTACTCGGTACGAATGTCCTTGTCAAGTCTTCATCACCAATAGACTCCCTTCCATACTAATCGGGGTTTTTTTGATGGATTTTATAGGACTCGGATACCGAGCACATTCATCACCAGATAGCGGGCAGAGACGGGATGGTGACATTCGAAGCCTTCGTTGGATTCCTGGTCCAGATCACGGAAGACACGACATCGCCAGACCAAGTGCGGGAATCTTTCCGTGGGATTGCGGGTGACAAAGTACGTGTGATTGTGTCGCTTTATGTGCTGGGTCCTGGTGGATGATGTGGGGCTATGGAGAGAGTACTGACTTGTCACACTTGTCTCTTTGTTTGGTTTAGCCGTTCCTTACCGAAGTCGATCTCAGACACGCGCTGGTTCCGCAGTCGGCAATCGACTACCTGCTGGAAGCCATGCCGCCTTACACCTCCTCCTCTACCGACAAACACGACAACGGACCTTCCCATCCTTCTCCGGACCTTTCTTCGTCTTCCTCTTCTGACCATAAAAACCACGCTTCTGATTCTTTGCCTCCGTCCGATACTCTCACTTTCGATTATGAACTCTTCTTGTCGCAGCTGTTTGAGTTTGATTGACTCCTTCCTCACCCTTCTCTCTTTTCATCTTTGTTCTCACCTGAATATCTTACGTTTCCTTTTTCTTCGTTGTTCCGTGCCACAAGGAAATATACAAACACATTTAAAAAAAATTAACTGATTTTGTTTTTCGTCTTATTTATGATTCCCCAGGACGCGTGTTATATTTTACATTTTCAATCATAGCATTTTGTTCCGTTCTGTTTTTGCTGCAGTTTTTTGGAGTTCTTATGTAGAGAGAGTGGGGTCCCGTGAGGAAGCGGTTCAGTGTGTGCTCTCTTCCTTTTTCCCCTACTTGGTTTTCAAAAAGTGAAATGCAT
Organism: Puccinia coronata f. sp. avenae; assembly: GCA_002873125.1. Lineage (NCBI taxonomy): Eukaryota > Fungi > Basidiomycota > Pucciniomycetes > Pucciniales > Pucciniaceae > Puccinia > Puccinia coronata. Next base: position 119,097 of record PGCI01000019.1, read on the forward strand.
TCTCATCTCCAAAGAAGACTGCATCGGAAAACAGACAATCAGATATTTTGTATTATTGGAAAGAAAGGAACTTGTCCAATACAGGACCTAAAATAGCTACGTACATGAGTAAACTTTTTCTGGCAAGAGGCACGTAGAACCCATGCTTGTATTGTAATCCTGCAACTGCAACGTTAGACATGGGCTTTATATCAGCAGCAATCAGTGCAATATTGCACGTGGCGTGGTTGATTGGAACGTGTGTGACCCAACAAAAAAAGGACAGGCGTGATACCGGTCGAAGTAATCCTTAATATTATGCCGCAGACTCGGATCCTGAATGGAATTAGAACGACTCAACGAGCGTGATGGTAAACGGATCAGACAATTCCAAGTCAATCAAGCCAGCAGGAATACGGTATGAGTGCAGGAGTAGGAGCTAAAAACGTGGTGACATCTCGGGAACTCGCCTTCGTTACATTGCAAAAGTCAACTTGAAAAAGAATGAATCAACCAAGAATGGTCCTTCCTTTCTCTTTGCACCTCGCACATGACAATACATACTCCCTCCAACCCGACAGTCTCAGATGACCAAACGAGGCACACATTCCATTCCCCTAATTGTTTGAATAGATGTACAGTCACTCTCCAAAAAAAAAATGCCGCATTGTTGTGTCTTCCAGACTACACTACGGCAAAAACTTTTGGGGAGTGACTGTACACTATCTAAGGTCTCCATCCGTCTTGTAAGTGCGCGTGGGTCATGTTGATATGTTTCCCTATGGGTGACGACAATATCCAACACAAGTTTAGAGCATTGAAACAAATTGATATTTACACGGCATCCTGCGAACACCCAAGAGATATGACAAGTTCAGCGAGCGAAAGAAGTACCCCTTTCTCCCGCTTGAATGAAGAGCTCGTCACGTTGGCCTTCAGAGGCAGCAAGCAGAATTCACCCCGCTCCATTAACACAATGATATGCACTTTCACCTACCATGTCATCCTTATCCCAGCTTTGCTTATAGCGGCCATGAAGCGTACCTGGGGAGAGCTCGACTTCAACGCGGCATCGCAAATAGAACACACCCCGGAAAACGTCGGTTACTTTGCTAGTCATGCCCCTTCCGATGCCAACATCATGAAAGATGGAACAAAAAAACCTTTCCACTACTACGATTGGAGCTTTTTGAGACAAAATCAACAAAATGAAGAATCAGGCAAACGTCAAAAGCAACTCTTACAATTTTTCAAGGAATGCAAGCGCGGCGGCGACAAGGATGAGAAAAGTTTCTTCTTCATCAAAAGAAATCACGCAGTTCAATTCTTGAAAGCCTATAAAAAGAAACTGAGAAATTCGGGATTTACCTTACCACCACATATCACTCCCGAGCAGAGAAATTTTCATCATTATAATATCCTCAGGAAAATCTCAGATGACAAGATTAACCTTGGAAGTTATCCGCTTTTTTCAGAGGAAATTGTCCAGGCTATGATGAGACGGGTTCGACGAAGCTATCAACCCGCCGGCAAACCACCTATGAGAGATGCCGCCAACAGAATATGGCAAATCCGAAGCTTGATTACAAACGTCACCAAAGTCACACATCTCCTGATGATTTCTGTACTTTCACTTTTCAAGGAACATAAAGAAGGTGAATTAACATTGACGGAAGATGCCATCAAAGAGAAATTGAAATTCATCCAGGGACTATGGGTTCGTCTTGAAGAGGGGAAATTTCAGAACAAAGGAGATGGTTGGGAAAAGATTGTTTACAACCTTCTCAATGCTCAAACAGAGACTCGGATGATGGTCAAAAGAGAAAAATACACCCTCTGCTGGAACTTTGTCAATACTTGGTTAGAAGAAAACAACATGCAATTGAAGAAAATCAGCAGAGAACCAACCCATTCCAATACTGTGACTGAGATAATCAACAAGCTGATCTTATTTTCAAATTTCGAAATTGTGTCCAAGAAACCTTGCGCCTTAGATGAAGAATAAAAAAATCAGTGAAGAGGAAGGGTGATCATTATGTAAATAGGAGTTAATAATTTATTATTGATTCCCAGCTCCTTTTTGATAACAAAATTTGCACTTTTGAACATGTTTTCTTCATTCTCCTCACATTAGAATGGTGCCTGTTTTCAAAAGCTGATTTTCTCAATTCCAATTTGCATTGTTTCAATGAGATCTATTAAACCTTGAATCAATAATTATGAGCCACAGAAAACCCCAAGTGGAATTGGGAGAGCAACTCCTTGCAGGACTGCTGCTTGTGAGACATTTCTCCTGAAACTGCTGACATTTGGGAGTTGTTTTCCCAAAAAATTGGGAGTCATTTGTCCAGTTCCCTTGGTTTTTGAATGAACATACTTTATAATTCTTTCAATTAAAAAAAGTTTTTTTAGAGAAGAGATAAGGTGCAATTGACTGTCTAGGCATGTGACAATGGAAAACAAATCATGCAACTCTTTCAGAAAAACCTTGTTACCCTTCAAGAGTTTATCTTTGCTAGAAGATATAGACTAACAATTACTCTCTTTGAATATATACCATATGTTGATTCATAACAGATGTGAATCTTTGAGTAATTGCATAACCCACAAAAACAACATAACTGTTAAGCAGAGTAAAGAGGGCCAAACCATTAATACAGCATTTCTGATGGAACTTCCGTATGTATTTGTTCTTTCATTGAATCTTTGTGTTTCTGTGATTGATAAGGAAGATTCTGTGAACAAGTATGCTTCAATCAATTTGTGTTTTCTGCGTTGTTCCAGACGTTTCCAAAATGATTTAGAACCTGATGATACGGCTTCTTTTCAACACATCAGTTGGCGACATGTTGGACATAGGAGATTATTACCTTGATCACTATTTATCCAATCTAAAAGACAATGCTCGTGAAAAGTGTGGCTGCATTCTAAGTCTGGTGTGATTGATGTGCCAAGCCTGTTCAAGCAAATTGCGCACTTGCCTCCAATCGGATTATTCATTCGCCTATGAAAACCAGTTATTTTTGAATCAGATGTGCTTTTCCCGGAAGAAGATGATGTGGATTGCTTGTTTTTAGGGTCTGGGTTGACGGAATGATTGTCTTCTTCAGCCTGCATCTGATTGATCCCAGCCTGCTCATCATATCCAACAAAACAAATCAGCATTTTATCCTTCATCAATCCGCTTCAAGGGAAACGTAAAAAATCTCACCGTGTGACTTGATTCAGGCTCTCTCAAATCGGTGAAAGAGGTGAGAGTGAGGCCTGCTTCCTTTGAATTACTGCCACGAGGTGTATCAGGGTCAATCGTAATGACCACCTCGTGCTGTGTATTCACATCAAAGTAGAAGAGAAAAGATCAGCCAACAGAACAGATCCATGAAGTTGGTTGGAGATTTGAGAAGCTCACACGACGACTTGATTCAGGATTGTCAGATGGCAATGAACGGGCCAGTGCTTCAGCATCCAACTTCACGGCGTGAGGTTCGGTCATGGCGCTCGCATGGAGATGCGAGAGAGGTCCGTTGGATGCACCAGCGGGCTGTGCATATGGTGTTACTCCGGCAATCTGGACAAGCTCTTGCTCGGATCCCGCCCCTAAGTTTTGTCGAGCAAGCTGCTCATAACGAAGTGAATTTGGGTTCAGCAACATCGGTAGTGCCACATGCAATTAAAATGATACTCAACTGCAAGGATTAATATGACGAAGATCATCGGGAACAGCTAGCTTTACTCTTCGGAACTCTTCAAAATGCGCAAGTCAAATGATGTGATAAATATTCTTTATTCTTTACAGCTGCAATTGTAACTAATGGGATAAGTGCTGTTACTTTGAGAACGCTTTGTAAATTTTGGCCTTGGACTGCCTGGGGGTAAAGGTTTCGTGATAGGAAAGGGTAACATGAATCAACCAAATGACAAGCAGACCTGCTAAAACAAGCACTTAAATCATCACAGGCCGTAGCACGTGAAGCATGCCACCGGTGCGACATGTGATCAAATGAACGGCATGCGCTTCTGGCGCTATAACTCCTATAAGAAACGAAAAATATGTGTTAATATTTTTCGGGATAGACAGATGTGGAGAAAACAATAATGTATTTCAGATAACTAAAAACTAAATACAAACCTATAAGAAACAAAACATATGTGTTAATATTTTTCGGGATAGACAGATGTGGAGAAAACAATGAGAAACACCTGTCCAACCCCTATTAAGCAAGCTAAGAGGGGAGATAGAGGCAGGCTCCCAGGGAAGCTTCAAGCTAGCTATGTTGTAAGTTGGCAGGGGGCTTGAGCCAGGAAGTGAAACCATCCAACGAAATTCCCAAGTCGGACATGTAACCATGACCATTGGAAAAAAATAAAATTAACCATTAGCACAGATGAGCAAACCGTTGCTAACATTTACAACCTTTTCCAACTTGCCCAATGAAGAAGAACATGCTTAGCACAAAATGCATCCACACTCACATCAGGCCACTTGGCGGTGTGAGTCTTAAGAAGAATAATTGCAATAGGATTTCAAACTCGGCTCACAAAGCCCCGTCCGGCAAGCTCCTTACTTGGCGGCCGCTCCCGCATGCATGCAGCACTTTTCAATTGGGCCGGGGCACGCCACCATGTTCTTACTCTTACAAGGCACCCCTGAACCAAGTTGGCCAAGATGAGCCTTTTTCTTCCTTTTTTTACACAAGTTCTTTTTCTCACAGTTATGATGGTGCTGCAGGGCCATTGTTGTCACCGCCAGGCTGTTGTTAAGGTCTCTCCTGATGTTTAATTTCAGCGTTCTTTTTTTTGTTGGGGTTCCGTTTATGTTTTTTCACAAGTTTCATTTCATTTGTTGTGATGTAGTGGGTGATCCAACAGGAAAAAACAGAAAGACTTTCCTGGGTTTCTTTGGACAGTTTCAGTTTTGCCCCCGGAAACCCCCTATAGAGGTGGGTAATGTAAAATCTGGGTTTTTGCAAAAATTCATACATTTTTCACGCTCATTCATACACGTTTCATGAGTAGCATTTCCCCCAGGGGAGTCTCTGGGTTAGGGGAAATCCGGGTTATTTGGGGACGGGGGTCCAATATTTTCCCTTCTCAAACCCATTTGGGGGTTTTTTCACGGAAAATAGGGCTAAAAGATGAAAAAATTGGGTGAAAGTCATGTGTAATTGCAAATTCATACATCCCAGGTGAGTAAGCTTCATGAAAAAATGGGCCATTTATACACTTTTCATGAGTATCATTTTGGGTTTTTGCCAAAAAATTCATACATTTTCATTACCCACCTCCATAGGGGGTTTCCGGGGTCCTGGTGGGACAGGTGATGAGGAATCACATCTGGCTAACTACAAGGTTTTATGTGGAGAAGTGTTTGGTGGATGAGATACTAAAACAATGATTATGAAATGAGTTGTCTTGATGCGTGAGAATTATGACAATGAAACTATAATAAAAGAAAACAAAAAATATGAAATGAGTCAAATAAAATGGAATACAGTTGCAAAACACATATTACTGTACCGACCTCCCTGCAAAATTGAATCCGGGACGCAGGCTCAATCACTGTTCTGCCATTGGGTCCAAACAACAAGAAGACCACATTTTTGAGCTTATTGGACCTTGTACTTCTCAAATCTATCTTGGCTAAGGTCTTGGACCAGCCGTTCTTTTATTTTATTATTGACACCCTCAAGATTTGGGACATACCCACAAAATGTACCCTAAAAACATGATCATGTACTTATTCTTTTGATACATAGTGCCTAAATAGTCATTTAAGGTCCGGTTCAGAGCTATTTGAGACGACTGGGTGTTAGTGCCACATGAAAAAGTTGAGCAAAAAAAGTACAAAAACAACTCAAATTTGCATCAATACATGAACAAATTTCAATTTTTTCCTGTTTTGTTGGCTCAACATTTGGGACACCCCCCCCCCCCCCCAAAACCAGTACAGTATAATATGGGTTTCGCAACTGTATGAAATGGACAAAGTTGATATTCACACGGTGTAACCTTACAACTCCTCGGACATAGCGGTCCGTGGTGACAGTGTGGTCGAATGAACGTGTTCCACCGGTTCTTGCATCCATGGCCAGGATGCAGAACTGGATGGCAGTGAGGGACGATTGACGTGGGGCAATACATAAACATGTAATTTACATTAACAAATCCGCAAGGAAACGTCAACAGACTTCACCCGCCGAATGGCTGGCGCGACCCTGCTGATGATACATAGTCTTTTACTTTTTTACTTTTGGCCCATTGAGGTGAGCCGTCTTAACAGATGAATGATTGTTTTCACCAGGGAAGCCAGTCGATTATTAGGCTGATGAGGAACCCATTCTGAGCCCAAAAGGACTTGCAAGGAGGGGGTATGTATCCAGGAACCCCACTAGTACACTTCCTACACCCAAATGAGGCCTAAAAATTCTGGCATTGACCTCACATAACATGTGACGGTAGGCTGCACCCTTGGCTGAGGATAGTTAAGACGCACTTGATCTAGAGTGCCGTTCACAGTAGCAGCAAAGATCCTGCACAATGCTGGTTGGTTAGTGTTCTTGGTAGTTTCACCGGTTCCAATCAAAGAAAGCCCTAACATCTTGACTTAATGATCCACCCGTATTTGCTTGTGTTGATGACATATTCTTATTCGGCCTCGATCAATTCTACAAATATGTAGTAGACTTGACAGCACACTCTGAGGTTTCACAAATCAGTCGAAGTCCCCCCTCTCCCCTCATATCCTTTCACACATCCCCCCCGCCAGCAAACAAAATTTTCAATAATAATAATGATATCGAGGAGAACTGAGACAGAAATACGAGGGACATCATTATTGAAAAAAAAAAAAAACGTGGTTGTTGAACACGAAGGAAGAAAAACGACCGGATTCCTACGCACATATAACACACATACACACATGTGACCCAGGGAAAACATATCTCATAAAACAAGTCGGTCGAAAGCAGAGATACAGAGGAGGAGCACGCCGAGGAATAAACATAGAGAAGCACGCCGAGGAATAAACATACGAATATGTATATGGACACAGGTGTGTGGGATGGAAAGCTAAGAGACGGGCAAGGCTTTGACGGAGGTCAACCGGACGGCCAACGCCAACACTACCAAAAACAAAAACAAAAGGAAGCGTGCAAGGGTAGTCAGGAGCCAGTGTAGCAATCGGGAATAGATATCACCGATATAAGAAATGAGGCGAAAGAGCAGCAGGGACTGACAGGCAATGTTTTCAGAGGAGGCAAAATACTGCAGAGCACGCGTCAGCCGTTCATACATACAGATCCCAAGGCCCACAAGAAGGCGAGAGGGAAGAATGTAGCACAGGACCGTCAGTCCACCATCCATATTACGAGAGAGAGAGAGAGAGAGAGAGAGAGAGAGAGAGAGAGAGAGGAGGGGAAGAGAGAAACTCAACGGTGACCATGTCGACGTGCACCTGGGAATGGTGATTAAAGTTCTGCTCGAACTTCTTGAGAGCGTTTTCGGCGAGCAAGAATTTATCGTAGATAGCCTGATTGGCCGGTTTGGCGGTATTAGTCCTGGCGGACGACTGTGTGGGAGCGGCATGTTTCTTCCTCGTTTTCCTCTTGGGGTCCCTCTCGCCATCCTCCTCCTCCTCCTCCTCCTCCGCATCGCCTTCATCCACCTCTTCGTCCTCCGCCGAGTGGTTCTGCGGCCCCGCCCGTCCCCGAGAATACCCCTCGTTCAGCACCTCCCCGTCCTGGAACGCCACGTTGAAGCTGTGCGCCGACTTCGTAAAGTGTGACGTGTATGACGCAAACATCGAGCATGCTGTCGTTAGCTTCTGGTGGATCTGGATCAAGACATACACACCAGGTAAGTAATTTAGCCAACGATGGGGGAAAGAGGATAGGATAGAGGAGAGATGAATAGATACCTTTAACAATTTCGAATTAGTCAACATGCATTCCTTCAAACACGTGTCCAAAAAATCTCGATGTTCTCTCAAGAGGCCGTCGACAGTATCGACCTTATGAGCGAGCCTGAACTCGAGCTTACGGTAGTTTTTCTCGAGCACCTCGAAGCAGATGAAGTTATAGAGTGACTGCACGAAGCTGAGCATCTTGGCTCGCAGGTTAAAGATCCGGCGCTTCCAGGACTCAAGTCGAGGGTGCACCTTCGAGGACGACTTCCACGCGGTGGATTTGACGTGCTCCGTCCAGGATATCGTCAGCGATTGCTCCAGATGCTTCAGGTGCAGTAGATATCGGAAGATCAGCTGGTACCGCAGAATCGTCTTCCGTGAAATCACCAGGGAGAGCGGGAACCGGACCATATAATCAAGCTGTAAGACATCAATCCCTACATACCGTCCAAGACGTAACATCAGCCCCCGTCATATTCTTTATTTTTTTCTTTTCATGGAAATCATCAGCCCAGTCGCTAAACAAACCATTGAGGCCTTCCTTTTTAGTTTCTGCACCTCCGGAGGAGCTACCTCCTCCTCCCTCTCCAGCTGCCAGCTCAGCCAGGCCAGTGCCAATAGTATCCATAGCCTCCGCATTCTCGGCGTTCACTCCAGCACCCTCTCCACCACCACCACCACTGATGCCGCTGCCACTGGCCCCTCCACCATACATGCCGCTACTACCAAAGCTCCCACCTATGAGACCGGTGACGCCGACGATCCGGAGGAGCCAGTCAGTTAAGCTGGTCGTGGCCATAGTCACTTTGACGTCCTCTTTGTATGGATCGCTAGAGCTGGAACTACTGGGGTTACGGATCGCCAGGTCAAACTGGTTCTGGAGCCGGGAGACGTTGACGTGTCTCAATTTTTTCCCGAGCTCGTACGAAGCCGAGTCGAGGAAGGTGGTGAAACTGTCCCCCTGGGAAAGGAAGAAGTGATGCTTGAGCGAGCGTAATCGGCCCAGTAAGTCTTCAGATTTCATCAACAGCTCCAGTAGCGACCGGTTGGCGGAGACGTAGGCCCGGTCGATCAAGCCGTAGAACCAATCGTCGTTCATCTTGATCAGTCCACCCGTATCCGGCATGTCTGTTGTCGCTTGGTCGAGGTTCACTTCAAACTCGTCCGTCCGTCCTTTCACTCCGCACTCCCGAATCACATTCACATACTTGCCCGCCAGCAAAATCTTCACCTCCCACACTTCCAGGAACCGAGGCAGAACTGCGCCACCCCACACGCCCTTCTCGCGCCGCCACGAGGCTCTTCCTACTTGTGATGACCATCGGCCGTCTGGTGCTTTGGTGCCATCGGTGTTGCCCCCATGGCTGACCGGTGGTGCATGGCCATCGGTCCCGCCAGCGCCGCCGACAGCCGAGGCCCGGTTGCGAAGCACATACTTGCGCTCCCAATACTCATCGGTGAAGTCTTCATCCAGCGAGCCTCGCGTGATCGATTTACTCTCCTTGATGATGAACTCTTCGTAGGGGTCGTCGAGGATGCCCTTGGCGACCCATTGGATCAGCATCTTGCAGTAGGGCTGGGAGGCCTTCAGTAACAGATCCGAATAGAGCTTGAGGGCGATCGGATCACCCAAGGAGCGCATCACGCGCTCCTCCAGGATGGCCAGCACCTCTCCGCCTTTGACCATCGCGCCCTCGGCGACCCCACAGCTCGTTCCACCACCTCCACTGCTTTGGCCCACTCGTTGCTGCCTGCTCGTCCGCCGCTGACGGTCGGGATCGTACTCTTTTAGAACCGCCCTCAGCGCTGGATCCTTTTCCCATTCATCTTCCTCCGTGCCGTCCCCTTCTCCGCCGGCGTCTGATGACGAGGACATCAGGTCGGGCGAGTAGAGACATACCAGCTCTGTAGTGAATGAATACAGTAACTTCAATGTGTGCAACATATCGTGAACATAGAACCAAAATCGCTGTAGTGTGAAATCAGGTGATCGGTTAAACTGATCCTCCAATTGAACCACCAGCGTCATGTAATCCTACACACTCCCAAAAGGGCCAACCATCAGCTGATCTTCTCTGAGAGCGTAGACAAATCCCGGTGAACACCATGATCAACAGACCTTCAAAATATCTCGAATCGAAGCACATAGAGCGTGGTTCACAAGCCCACAATCTAGGTGACTGTGTGCAGCCACAAAGGCATCAATAGACGTGTAATAGGTAGCCAACGGGAGAATCCGTTCGACTATTTCTCGCAACGATGGATCTAAAAAAAACCGCCCCAAATTTCAACAGAGAAAAAAAAAAAAAAAAACCTCGTATCAGTACCTAGTGCATAAATCTCCTGATGACGTGGTTTGTCATTTTTTTCTGATTTGAATGTGTGAAAGGCAGATGCTGGTTGGTGTCTACTAATTTAACTTCAGGTGTTCTTTTTTTTTTTTTTTCTTGCCAGATTGCGGGGGTTCCTTTTGAATAGACTGAGATGGGCTTTCTCTCCCACGAATCGGCGTGTGCAGCTGCCTTTCCGGAAGAATGATTTGTGATGAGGGAAAAAAACGAGAGTGACTGACCCAAATCTTTATCTATTGAAAAACGCGCACCCTGGAGCCTTTCGAAAGGGTCATCGGGGGAGAAGTTTTCGTGGTACTCGATGAAGGTGCCTTCGATACCGAGGAGGATGAAGAAGAGGTCTTCGATGATGACGAGTTCCTGGTACTCGATCCCCGTTCCGTGATGATGATGATCGGGATGGTTCTTAGGGCGACGATCATCATCCAGCATCATCTTGAGTTGTTCTTTCTGTCTGGATTGGTTTTTCGACTTGGACGATGGCCGGGAGGTGTGATGGTGCGACTCGTCGAGTCGAAGCTTATCCAAGAAATCTCCCGTCTGGTCTGCGTCAATCGAGTCCTCCCCTTCCTCGTCCGAACATGGCCTCATCTCTTCATCATCCTCGCGGGCCTGCCTTCCTCGGCTTTGACTCACTCGTCGCTGGCTCGTTCGGTAGCTCGCCTTCCGTGGCGTTAGCGCTGGCAACCTCGAGTTCAACGGCGCGTGGGAAAACGAGGAGAGCTTGGAACCTGCATTCATCAAAAAGAAGCATATATATATATATATATATATATGTTTTTTTGGTGGGAGGGGGGTTCATCATTTGTCATCAATAATCCATACAGAATTCATCATAGTCAATCTTGGAACGAGAATTTGCGTTTGTACTATTCCAAGAACAAACAAATAAGCGTGTTTGTACAAGTTGCATGTCAAAACAGAAAATGGAAGGGGGTGTTTCAGTGTACCTGTTTGGTGCTTGAGGGTAGGTTTCTGCTTGTGATGATCTGCTCGAGGGTCGTGTGTATGGAGTCTGGATTGAGGTCTGGAGTGGTCGCGGACGCTAGCTATGGCGGAAGAGATCTATTGAGGGAGGATCAGCAGGAGGAAGACTTGAAGAGAGAAGGAGAAAGAGACGGGGTATTATGGAGCGCGCACTTTATCGACTTGTTTTGCGGAGAGACCACCGAAGCGGGTGGTGGACGAGGGCTGGTGGGTGGATCCTGAGGGGGCATGCTGGGCGAACACGGGGTTGCGGTGGTGGGGCGTCGGGATGGGCGTGGAGGAGAGGGAGGCCCGGTGGGTGGGTGCCGTCGGGGTGCCGGTCCTGCTTCCCGAGCCGGAGGGCGGCAGATGGATGGAGACCCGGTGTCGGTTGGAGTGCGTCTTCCCACTCGGCTCGTGTTGCTGCTGGGTGCTCATCTCGTGTCCCTGTTTGATCCCGAAGAATTATGTAAACTTCACGAAGCAATTAACTCCGCTTAAGTTAGTGGGCACGCTGATGTCAGCATGTATGCGCCCAACCAGCACTGATGGTCAACAACAAAAAAAAAAAAATCAAATCAAGAAATTTGAGTACTTTATCAACATGTAGCATAATCTGAAGCCATCGAGACCAAGGTTTGAGCTCACTGAAAAAAAAAAAAAAAAAAAAATTAGTTAAATCTTCAGAGTGGTCAAACAAATTTGCATCAATCTGCCCATCCATGCTGGTGGCAAACAATATATGGTGACCTGCCACAAATTATCTTGGGGAAATTGATTTGTCTCCTCTTCTTTTTGAACATGTTTCCTCAAGAATGTGAGACTAATTTATTGACCTCTTGTGGCATGGATAAAATTCAGCTCAAGATGACATGATGGGAGACCAGGCCCTGTAATTTTTCCAATTTTTTTCATCACGTCATTTGGGCTGTGTGGTAGAGATGGAGCGGTTCGCTTCCCTTCTGGCACAAGTTTTTTGGATGGCAGAGATACGAATAACATTATGAATTGGGTTAATCAAATTCCCCAGGGGCTTTGAAAGACCCTTTTTCTTCTTGTTGCAGTAGCAGCACAAGCTGGAGGGTCAATCCATGCCATGCAGGTGTTTTGGGATCATTTTGTTATCACTTCAGACATGAGAATCAAAGAAAGAGACAAGGAATTGAACTGCGACTCAATCATGACTTCTAATCCTCCGCAGCGTGCATTCCAGATGTTACTAATCGCTCTCGCTATCTTCTTTGTGTCCAAAAAAAAAAAAAAAAACGGGAGTCGGCATCATCTCGGAGATTCGTGCTAGCAAGAATGAATGAACGGACCAACGGGAGAACCCAAGCCTTGAAGTCACGCTGCAGGGCAGCAGAGCCGCCGCCTGTAGCGTGCAAAGGGACAATGTGGAAGGCGAATACGAGCAAAAAATTGTCAAGAGAGCTTATGGATAGTTGAATGTTTTCTCTGAGTGAGTGTATCTCAGAAGAAATGTTCTCGTCTGTTTTATAAATTATACACAGATTCTTGACGAGGCAACTGATCCTGATGTCCAATGCAGACGTCACGTCCCGTAGCGAGTCGTTTTCTTTTGAGCTGATTTCTGGATCCAATGTAAACGGGAGTTGACCGGTTGCCGGGTTGGTAAGTTGAGCATATAATAAGGGGGTATAGATTTTTACAAACTAATCTTTACAATGCGAGTACATTGTAAAGGCACTCCATTGTAAAAATACTTAAACCTCCCTCAGCAAGTAGATTTACAAAACCACACAGAAAATCACACATCGCAAAACAAGACTTCTCAAAAAACAAATTTTAATTTTTCATTTTCAATGACCCACAGGTCTGTTTCACAATCTGCTTCTGACAATGTCAGGCCATTGCAAAATTTTAAATTGTAAAATCCCACAAAAGGCCCTAAAACATCAAATAGCCAATTGGATCCCTTACAACGCCAACCCATTGTAAAATAATAGATTGTAAAATTACATTTCCCCACCGTCCACGGGCATGTTTGCAATACATTGTAAAAAAAAGCCCACAAGCCTGGAAAAAAACCAACACAAAAAAAACACCACGCGTTGGAGGGAACAAGAAGAGAGGACAGGTGAGATAAAGGGGAAAGAAAAATACAAATACACAAAAGAAATCTAAGCCCCGCACTACACTACACCCCTTGCAGATCGGCACACCCCAACTGATGGAACAGTAGCAGTAGATTTCTGCTTACCGTTGATTGTTGGCTTTCTTGTGGCAGAAGGTTTCTTACCTTTGGTCTTCTCGTTTGCTAATTGGTTTGCTTTTCTTTCCTTTTCTTTCAACTCCGTCTCGTCCCAAGCTTTCCAAATAGCACTGAAGTTTGCTGCCGCGCAGGCCTCGATCCAATTCCACTCAGCGTCGGTTAAGGGGGCAGGTTGACAACCCGTCTCTGGGATTTTCCTGGGGTCCCTCTCTGAGATTTTCCTGGGGCGTCCCCGTCCGCGCTTGACCGTCAGAATTGGATTGTGTTCAGGCTTGGGCTTAGATTTATCGGCCGGTAAATTTGCTGACACATCCACCAATTCCTTCCTCGGCTTTCCCAAAGGAGGAGGAGGATCCGTCAACCAGGTACAATCGCCAACTTTGTGTACGTCCATTGGACTGACGTCCTGAGGGGCCTTGACGTGACTCTGGTTAAGACAAAGGCAAATCCGTATTGGGTCCCGAGGTGGAGAACTGTTTCTTGCTGGAGTCGGATGGAATATGGATTCATCTTCATCTTCCAAAGAGCTGCTCTCTTGATCAGAGAAATCATGACCAGTATCTGAATCTGGCACGATTGATTGATTGGACCCTTTGTTTGATTGAGCACCCAAGAAATGGCTGTTATCATCAAGCTGCTTCTTGGTGGAATCACTTGTGATCATTGGGGAGTTGGAAGCCTTTGGAGGATTGGACATTTCCATGGTGAGAGCTCCATCATAAGATATGTTAAGAAGGTTCTTCATGTGGGTAAAAGGGAAGCCGGAGGAAATTGAGGGGTTGTCGCGGCAGATTTGTGAGATGCTTTCTTTGACAAAAGCCGCCTCATCTTGATTCCAGGTTCGCAAGTATATCCGCCAGGAAGTGTTTGGATGAGCGCCACTGATAGTTCTTGGGACCGAGTCAACCATCTGTGCGTAGCCGGCGTTTTCTAGATCGTTGTGCAGCCACACCCTGGTGACACCTCAAACGGTCCGCAGTACCTTTGCCCAGTAGTGGTCATGGCCCCAATATCCGCGGGAAATAAGAGTTAACACCTCGCCTAAAATGTTGAGCTTGAACGGCCAATTCATTTGGCCCATGAATTCCAATTTTGTGTTGTTGTCAGCGATGGGCACTGCATCAACCTGGAAGTAGACGTGGAGAGGTGGTCCAGATTGGGAGAAAGATAACAAGGAGAGTTCATTCAACCGGCTACTGGAAGAACGACTTTGTTGACTGTTGGGAATCTTGCATTTAGCCTTCTTTTTAGCACGGAGTGCACTGCACCTTTTACACACTAGGCAGGATGCACCATTGAGGCCGGAAGACGTCCATTTAGCAATTAGGGATGCTGGATTGGAAGAGGGAATCTGATTTTGTTTGTACATTGATTGGGTCACCTGGGGGGCGAATATGACTTGTTCACCATGAGGCGTCTCAACCACATGATTGCGGATCTTCAGGGGGCACGAGTACTTCCTGGTTTCTCGGATGGAGAAAATTGTTTGCAGGACGGCGGCAGAATTCAACTGGGGGTCTAAGACAAGTGAGAAGAAGTAATCACATGAGGCATATTGGCCAGAGATGAAGGTTTTTGGGTGTTTCTGCTGAGCCTCATTGAAAAGAGAGTTGAGGCCGCGAGTCAGGATTGATTTGAGGTGTTTGTTTTCCTGAAGCTCGTTGGGCGTTTGGGAGGTAAAATGAGAAACAAGCAAGTGAAAGAGATTGTTTGGATGTCCCCCAGGGCTTTGCAGCCAGAGCAGACTGTACACAGCGTATAACAATTCCATCGCTGAAGCCAACCGACAGCGATTCTTCATTTTTTTTCCTTTGAGGCGGTGTAGGAGAGGTAGGTTGTGTGCATAGAACAGTTGATATTTGTGGATTTAGGGGGCCTTCCGAGCTTGGCCTTCTTCTGAGGACAATCTAGGAGGGCTTCAGTTGTATCTGGGGGACGTCCATTGTTCACCACGGCCCTCTGCCTCTTGGTTGGTTTGATCCATCCAATCGAGTGGGCGACATCTTGCTTATTTTTGGGTACAATCCCATATCAAATAGCAACCCCGCACATGGCCCATCTCTAATGCCTTGACAAAGGCAAACAACTCGGAGAAGCCTTCCATCAACGACTTCTTACCCAAACTGATCAGAAAACCAAGAAACAATCAGTTTGGGTGATGATTTTTACAAGCTGTGTGTAATGTTTACAATCCCCCCGTTGTAAAAGAGATGCATTGCAAAATTTCATATAATAAACAGAAGAAAAACATACCTGAACATGTAGTACACTCAATGCATGCTCTCCTGAGTATTTGTTGAGATTGGGAGCCCATCATCCCCGTTTGGCAAGTCTTCAAGCATTTGGCAACGGCTGGGAAACAAAATGGCTTCCACGTCAGCCATTGTCCACCAATCAAGCCAAGCCTTGATCTTGGGGAAACTCCGCCGCATTTCATCCACTTTTTTGTCATGGGTGGGGCCATTGACCTTGCATGGCTGCAGGAGTGCCAAGCACTTTGATTCAAAAAGGGACTGAAGAAAAAAAAACAGTCAGCCAATTAATCACCAGCGAAGTGTAAACAGGTGATGGAAAGACTAACCTCCTCGTCAGCCATTATAACAGCTTGGTTGCGCTTGACTTGAGTGACTGATTGCCGGAAGTGCTCACGGCACCCTTTTAGTTTTTTCAAGGCCTCCAAGGGGTTTTGTGCGCCAAAAACCTCCATGTACGCTGCAATGAACCCGCCTTGTTGAGCCTTTGAGAAGTCCACAATGCTGCAAGCCATATTTTCACGCTCATGTTGAAGAAGAGAGGGAATCAGGAATTGGCGGAAAAGTATTGAGAAGTGGACCGTGTAATATGTCTTGCTCAGCCCTCGGATTCAACTGAGCTGCACGGGAATCCAACGTCCTATGTCTTCGCAATACATAGATGTTGTGAGAAGATAACCGGTGGCAAAGAATCAATAAGTTACGTCGGAAATTAAGCCGCCCAAGTACACATTGTTTCCATCCTCGCCGCAATCAAGAAGCCGCTCAGACATCCATTTTGTTTGAAATGTGATGTGTTCATGGTCTTTCTTGCATTACATTGATATGATTTCCATGCCATTCCTAAAATAGATTGAAAGAAAGAAGATGTATTAGCCATTGCAAAAGCAGGGATTGTCAAAAATCAAAAAGTGAGACCAATCAATTTGCTTGGAGACAGAGAGACTCAACTGTTGACATTGGAACAGGTTGTTCATGAATTTGCCCCCACCGTCTCCACGTTTTGCCGAACCAGATTTGATCTCGTCTAGGATCAGCCGACAATGATGGCGCAGCCGGTCTGAGTTGCCAAAGGCTTCGTGAATGTTGACCACACTGTTGGTCACCTTGCCGGGTCCACTTACATTGCCAATCTAAATGAAATGGTGAGACTGAGTGGTTCAGCTTTGCCTCCCAAACCAAAAAGGTAACCTATTAGTGATTTACCTTAAGCTGCAAAGCAGTGGCCTTGGGATTATTCTTGATTGCTGCAACAAGATCCTGCTTGGAAAGGGGGTTGGGTTTCTTTGAGGCTGGCCATCGGTGATTGTGAACCCTGCGGTGTCAGAGGAGACCCCAGCCAGATTTCAGGTGACAATCAAAGCGGCAGTGTGTACCCACACATTTCTTCCAGTAGACCTTCCCAGGGCATCTTCCCGCAAGCCCCTTTCACGATGGGTTCCTATTTTTATAAGGCATAATGTCAGTTTCCAGCTGCCAGATTTACAATGGCAGAAGACTGATAGGTGCTCACCTGCTGAGATATTGTTTAATCTTGCAGGGTCCAGTTGGGGGAGGGCCCGCGTAGTCACATCCTTCACGATTCCACAGTAAAACGCCTAGGCAGTAGATTTGAACGACCTTCCAATCCGCGGTCAAGGACTGGGCGCCGTTGCTACAGGTTCTGGAGAACCCAACCACTCCAAAATTGGTGATGCTGGTGCCTGCGGGGCGGACAAAGGTGGTGGATCCGTTTGGATCACTACCAGAAAATTTGCTTCAACTGCCACCAGTTGACATGCAGTTACTTTGATTTAACTTGTGTGATACTTGAATCTTACTCAAAGAATAATTCTGACAGCTATTTCTATGAGATGTTGGTCCAAAATGGCCCAAATCACTATGAATGTGCTGATAGAACAGTTTAAAGGACTATTACTAGTCCTACCCCAATAGAATAATGGGTTAGTTCTGCACTCCTGTTACGCCAAAAGTTGATATACAACAGTTAGGGTAGGAGAACAACTATAAATAGTTGTTATTTTGAAGCTGTTAAGCAACAAAAAGACAATAGTAGGAAAGCACGTGACAGAATGGCTGCAGGCAGAGGTGGTGGTCTTTCAGCTACTATTTTTAAGGAGGATTTAGGCGCAGTAATGGGGATAATAATGCAAGCTAAAAGCTCCAGTGGGAAAGGATTTAGATAGAGAAACACTACTCTAAAAGTAGGAGGAGAATACTCACTTATACTGAGTTTATAGCTAAGTATGTGGGTGAATAGGCTGAGGAATCCATCTTTGGGCGTCAGAAGCCTTCCTTTTAAGGCCTAGAGGTCCCTTTGGGCGCCATGAGGAGCCTCTGGGAGTTTAAACAAGCCAGGGAATGAGCACAAACTTCTACGTGAAGATTTGTGGCCAATTCTATGGATGTGAAAATTTATTATCCTGTCCCCATGACATCATGAGTATATTTATGAACCATTTACTCATGAAGCCACACTAATAAAGATAATGAATTAAAGAATTACCCACACTTTCATGGGAAAGGGTAATTCTATTTCTATAATGAGGGAATATCTAATAAGTAGTATATTTCCCATAGAAATAAATTCTCAGCCAAGGAAGACAAGCTTTGTATTGTTTCACAACCTTGTTTAAGTTCTTTCTCTGCGCCAAAATATGTATATACTATGTATTAGCATATTTAAATACATTACATTTTAATGTTTTGTAGTAGTTTCTCCGTGGTACTTTGAGAATGGTCAAAGTACCATAAGGAGTAATAATTCAGGGGTACTCTCAGTGGGTAACCCTACATAAATTTACATCAGAAATCCATTTCTGCAATAATATTCAAGGATTTATTAATATTACAGAAGATATAAGTGAGTTGAATATAAAATAGCAGTCCTTTGGATACGTTGGAGTATCTCTAGGGCTGACAAATTCAACCTAACTTCAATGCACAGTCACTGTGCATTGTGCACAGTGACTGTGCCTGAAAAGTTGTTTTGGATGAACTTTGAAGTAAAGGGGGTAGTAAGATGGGATTAGCCTGCATGTCAACTGGTGGCAGTTGAAGCAGATTTTCTGGTAGTGGATAGAGAGGATACCCCTGCCAATCTAAAACACAGCCATGGTCAATGAAGGTTGCAAATCCTTTCTCCATGGCATGCGGGAACTGCCAGTTTTTGGGCTCTTTGGAATTGGCAACAGTTTTTGAGAGGATTGGACGTTCTTGATGGGGGTGGATGGTGTTGGGTTTAGCGGCTGGGGAATTGTGGAGATGAGGTAATGTGGTGGTAAGGAGGGAGGCAGTGGTTGGAGTTGAATTTTCAGCAACGGTCGGAGTTGGCCTTTCACATGAGAAGTTGGGAGAGAGTGGTGGGATATCTGCGGTGGGTATCTTTCTGCGGCCTCGGGGCATTATGCGGATTTATGCAATAAGGATTTAAGCTTGAAGCTTAAATCCTTGGTTATCTACTATCTATTAGCTCAAAGCTTATACTTGTTGCTTGGGAATTTGATTGGGTCGGGGTATGTAATTATGATCTAATATCTATTTTTGATAAGGTTCGGAACTGTCCGTGAAAATGCAAGCGCGCAACAATATGGGAAAATGAGGATGCCGTGGGCAAAGAGATACTTTTTGAGTGTACACCACGGGTCAAGTTCCTGGAAACCGCCCGCGTCATTTGGACGCTTTCCCAGAAGGAAGCATCCAAGTGATGGTTCTGAAGCGTCTGAATGACGCTTTGGTCCAACTTCAGTCCCGCTCAGGTCTTGCGGACGCTTTGAAAAGCGTCAGCTGGACTGCTGCGTCAGTCTGACGCTTCTGCTCTTGTAATCAGAAGTGTCCGATTGACGTGTGCGTCAATCTGACGCTTCTGGTCTTGCAACCAGAAGCGTCAGACTGACGTATAGACCAAATTGCATCAATCGGACGCTTTGGGTCAGCGTCCAATTGATGCAATTTGGTCTATGGGTCAGTCTGACGCTTCTGGTTGCAAGACCAGAAGCGTCAGATTGACGCACAGCTCTCAAGTTGCGTCCTTTTGACGCCTCTGGTCCTGGAACCAAATGCGTCAAAAGGACACCTTGACCTGGGAGGCACCAGCTATCAGCCAAATGGTTTGCTGGTGCCCCTGTGTGCCTTCCGGTCAACCTGAAAGTGACAGGGTGACTGGTGTCAATTCCAACTGAGCGGGCAACCCATTTCCTCAACACGCTGGAACGTGATCAAGTGGAAGCAACCACCAGCACGAACACAGTCAACATAGAAAACAAACAGTCCGCGGCGGAGACGGAGCAGTCGCTCATCCAGCTCGTCTTGTCGCTCATCCAGCTCGTCTTGTCGCTCCCCCTGCCGCTCATTTCCCTGCTTGTTGTCTGCAGCCGGCCCATCCACATCACTGCCCAGCTGTCCCTTGCCCTCAACTGGGTGCATCCACTAGGCCCATGGCCCTCCTGGATCCTGCTCTTGATCATGTGGTACTTGGTCTGCTCGCTGGCACCGCTGTTGCTCTCAAACGGACTCCCCAACTTGATCTTTCTTGCTGCTTTCCTGGCTGCATCTTACCACCAGAAACTCAACTCTTCCTCTTCTTCTTCTTTGCCCACCACACCATCGTCCGAAACCACCCAAGTCACCCTGTCCACTCATCCAGTAATGGATCCTTATAGATGAAAAGATTCAAGAATTGAAGTCTTGGGGTGCTGACCATTGATCCGCGTAAGTTTTATTTCTTTTTGTTTCCTTGTATCTTGTTCAACTAATCATTGCTTTATCTTTCTTTTCACGCTTCCAGGTGGGGGAAAGCTCTCATGGACAAGGATGGAGAGTTGTTTGGCCACCAAAAAATGTTTGGCAATATCGACAAGCACACCATCTGCATGCCCACTCCAGAGGTAGTGCACAAGAGACTTGACGAGATCCTTTGATCTCAAGCCAACGCAGCCTTGACATTAACTGGCCGCCCCTGAATGCTCTGACTGCTTCCTACGCATATCATGCTCATCTCACTGCTTTCTCCCCTGCTCGTTTTTTTTCAACAACATATCCAGTCGAATTGTTCTTAACACATGTACTAACTCGGATTTGGAATCATGGCACTCATATGTCACTACAAACATTTGCAATTCTACCCAGAAGGAAAATGTGAACTTGGGATGGGCAAAACATATACCCAATTTTACACAAAATGGTCAGAAGTGAAAAATAAGCTATACTGAGCATGCTCAGCTTTTTTTTTTTTTTTACAAACTGAGCAGAAATCAATTTTATTCATTCTGGCAACTTTAGGGAATTTTGCTGAGCATGCTCAGTTTTGCTCAATTTTTATTACTGAGCCATTTTGTTGAAAAAAATTAACATTTTGCCTAACCCAAACAGTTGTTTTTTCTTTAGGTAAAATTACAAATGTTTGTAGTGTGTACAATTCGTTTCCCAAATCAACACTGCAGGCTACAAACTTTCATTTCATTTTCCATTCCTATCAACATTGTCTGATGTATTTTGTTTATATAGACGCTAGAAATACTATCACATCACCAAAAACCAAAACAAGTAAAATCAGAACCAAATATTTATGAAAAAAAGCAAGCAAAAAAAGCAAGAAAAAAAAAGCAAAATCCTCTTTGAGTGTGCCTCACAAAGCGCCTGTCGGATGCGCTTCTGACGGTTTGAAACCGTTTGCGTCAGCGTCACCTTAACGCTTTCTGCAAAGGAAAGCGTCACATTGACGCTGACGCGAACGGTTTTAAACCGTCAGAATGACCGGATTTTGACGGTTTTGCAAAACCGTCAAAATCCGGTCATGCAGAGTGGCGTCAAGATGACGCTTTCTGCAGGGCTACTGCTGGACGGATTTAAACCGTCAACATGAGCGTCAATGTGACGGTCCTCCTTGCCCATGGTGTAGCCCTACTTAGGTGAGTGATCACTGAACTAAGTAGGGCTGATGAAAGCTATGTAGCAGGGAATTGTCACCAAGTTTCTGTAAATTTAATCTTTGTATGGGACATGGGTAGTTTTACATGCATTGTTATGTGCATTGTTACATGGCTGGATGTAAAAAAGCTGGAAGCCAGTCATCTCCGTGTAATTTTCAATGGGTGGTTTACAAGGTGTTAGGTTACAATGTGGCGTAGGTACACCTTAGATTGTGAATTTAGTTGATGTAAGGATTATATAAAGTTTTGCAATGTTTCAGTTTTACATTGGGGGGACATTGTAAAACACAGTTTTTAAAAATCACTGACCCCATATAATAAGGGTCAGGCTAAATGCACTCCAAACTTTTACTACATGCACTCCAACATTTTGGAGTGGGAAAGTGTCCACTCCAAAAAAAATGGAGTGAACAGCTGCCCACTCCAAAAAAATTGGAGTGGGCAGTTGTTCACTCCAAAAATTTGACATTTTTGGAGTGGAATTTTGTGCACTCCAATTTTTTTGGAGTGGACTTTGAGTGCACTCCAAATTTTTTGGAGTGGACTTGAAGTGCACTCCAAAAATTTTGGAGTGGACTTGAGGTGCACTCCAAAACTTTTGGAGTGGACTTCAGGTGCACTCCAAATTTTTGGAGTGAACTTTGAGTGCATGATTGTTTACTCCAAGGTAGTGAAAAATTTTGGAGTGGAAAATTGTACACTCCAAATATTTTGGAGTGGACAGCTTCCCACTCCAAAAAAATTGGAGTGTACACTTTTCCACTCCAAATTGGAGTACATGAAGTAAAAAGTTGGAGTGCATTTAGCCTGACCCTATAATAAGCGGGTCAATTTCACCATTGGTGTCACCAATTGAGCCAGCTGTTTGGCACAGGTTTCATGATTGTTTGGCTCCTCTGAATTCTCTTCTTGTTCATTCCAATTAACTTTCTCTCTCCAACCGCATGTTCCATTGGAAATGTCGGACAACTCTTGAAGCATCATGTTGGATTTTTGTGCTGATACTTGCCACCCTATTTGAAGGACAGCCAAGTCAGATAACTTGAGCCATTTAATTAAATCATCAATATTCAAGATACCAGTATCATCTGAAAGACAGGAAAATTCATTCCAGATGTTGACTGATTTGCTTTGAAATTCTGAATTGTTCCGATCATCCTGACCATCCCACACAAGAATCCAGGTAGCACCAACATCGAGGAAGTGGCATAATTGTTGACGTATCATGTAATGGGTATCCGTTAGGACCCAACTGATCCTGAATAATTTGAGATCTTTCAAGCGCCAGTCGTGGCTTGGGTTGGCTAGCGGTGGCTCCATGGCAAGGGTTTCAACCGCAGATACAGTATCACCAACAGTGTCATACATGTCAGATAAAATTTTCAGACTTAATTCTGCATTGGGGTAGGGATAGGATCCCGGAAACCCCCTATGGAGGTGGGTAATGAAAATGTATGAATTTTTTGGCAAAAACCCAAAATGATACTCATGAAAATCGTATGAATGACCCATTTTTTCATGAAGGTTACTCACCTGGGATGTATGAATTTACAATTCAACATGACATTTACCCAATTTTTTCATCTTTTATCCCCATTTTCCGTGAAAAAAACCCATAATGGGTTTGAGGAGTGAGAAATTTGGACCCTGTCCCCAAAAAAACCGGATTTCCCCTAACCCAGGGGCTCCCCCAGGGGAAATGTTACTCTTGAAACGTGTATGAATGGGTGTGAAAAATGTATGAATTTTTGCAAAAACCCAGATTTTACATTACCCATCTCTACAGTTGTGGACGTCAATCCACTGTACCACTTTTTCCCATGTCTGTAATGTGAGAGGCCAGATTTTTGGCAAAATTTAGTCCGGCAGGAGGTAATTTTGGCAAGTAGCCAGTGGAGATACTTCAAATAAAGGATTTTCCACTGAAAACTAAAGATCCAGCCGCAAAAAGGTGTGTAAATTGCCCAAACCATCTCCCTAATATTAATTGGTAAGCATTTCTTGGTAATCATTTCAACAATACAAGCGGCTCATTTCTTTTAGATTCAAATGCTGAAAAACCCTTCATTTTAGAATTTTTCTTCAGAATGGTTGTCAGCAAAGCCTCACAGGGTCAAAGAAGGCAGCGTAAAAGGGAAGAAAACAAGAGGAAAAGGAATCAATCCAGCATCAAACGTCGCTGAACAGCCAACAAAAAGCTGGATGTTGTTGTGATCAGCTCTGATGAAGAGGAAGACACGGAAGACAAGGATGATGATATCCAGCTCTTAATGAACGAGGGAATTTGCCAATCAGATATGGAGCAATCTCTTGATCTACCTCAGCGTCATACAGGCAACAGTCCTGAGCTTGAAGAATTCCATGAAAACAAGATTGAAGAACGCAATCAATTGTATGAAATGGTTCAATACATGATTGATGCAATCAATGACGATTCTTTTGACAAGGAATGTCAGCTTGCTACTATGTCAGAGACAACCTGACAAAAGTAACATAAAAAGAGACATTATTACCACAGTATTAAGACCCATTAATATGACTAATAATGTATAAAAAACTTAGTTTACTTATTTTTATTCTATAAACTTAGCAAGTCCTAGCACCATAAAAATAAGTAATAAATTAAAATAAAAAACTACTTTTTACAAAAAAACTGAATAACTTCTAAACCTTGAGGATAACTTAGAATATTATATCATATTCTGAATCCTCATGCAAATTAATGTAGGGTCCCTCACTGGAAGTACCCCTGAATTCCTACTCCTTCACCTTGAACCAATTACCCGTAAGAATTGGCCACACTTATGTGTCACAGATGACATTACACACGTATGTACTTGTTATATATACATACCATATGTGAAATGACCAATTATGGACTTATAATTGAGGTGTTGTGTATAGTTTAGAAGTTAGGCCCAATTGGGGTTTAATCCTCCAACCCCGCGCGTGGATTATATAATCCAATTGGAAATTGGCCAAATGCGTGGAAATAGCTAATCCCCTAGTTACCACACGTGTACAGGTGTAACTAGGGTACTAGTAGATTCTACGTGGTTTATTTACAAGGTTTCATTAATAAAAACCTTGAATACATAAGAGTAACATAGCCAGCGTGGCCTTTGATGATTAGCCATAGCCATTTGTGGCCCATTTGCGTCATTTGTGGCCCATTTCAGATACAAATACACGTCAGTGTTGTTATGTACCTTAGTTACAATGACTAAATAGGTTATTAAGGTCATGAAAAGCACTTGTGACGCTGAATTAATGACCAGCAGTGTCATTGGGATGAGCCTTGTTAGTGCCAATCTCCCAAATTGGCCACATTGCGCTGAAAACCAGTTACTACACGCACACAGGCAGAAAGGTCCTCCACTATGAGTGAAATTAGTATATATAGAGCCCTCTTTCCACGCCAAAAGTTGTTCATCATCATCAATTATTATTACAGTCAATCAGTTACGCCGTGTCCTGTCCTTATTTCAGTTACTCTGCCCTGTTTGCCTGTTTTATCCGTGGTGTTCCTTTATAAATCAACCATCCTACGTGACCAGCTCCTGCGCAGAAACCATCCAATCTACCCAGCAGCTCTACTTCACCCCCTACGTGGCTTTTTGGCTTAAAAGAAGCAATAGTGAGTACTTCTTTTATCCTTCTGTCCCCATTCTGGTTCCTTAATTGGAAAAGCACTTTGGTACCACCTTCTGTTACGCAGAAACCCATTGTTTGCTTAATCAGATACCACCCTGCTTAGCAGATCTCTGATTTAGAGGGCACCTACAAACACCCCTGCGCCAGCAGGCCCCTCTATAAAAAAGAATTATATTCTTTTTTATTTCTTTCTTTACTACTTTTCTACGTGAAAATACCCCACTCTACCCATCATTTGCACTCTTATCACCTTGTGTAGCTAAAAGGTACTAGCCCTTGGCATCACAGAGGCTGACAAGGAACTACTGGAAATTGACAATGATCCCTTGAGCAGTGTTTGGCCGGTCTTCTTGTTTGACAACCCTAGCAAAATATCAGTTCAACAAAGGCTCTTGAATTCTGGGAAGAAACAATACAAGCATCCAGTTGAAAACACAAACTCAGAAATTGATCCCAGCACCAATCACACGCCAAACCTGACAGCTATTTCTATGTAATATTGGTCCAAAATGGGCCAAATTACTATGAATGTGCTGAAAGGAACAATTAAAAGGACTATTACTAGTCACTAAAAACATTTGCAATTCTACCCAGAAGGAAAATGTGAACTTGGGATGGGCAAAACATATACCCAATTTTACAAAAAATGGTCAGAAGTGAAAAATAAGCTATACTGAGCATGCTCAGCATTTTTTTTTTTTTTACAAACTGAGCAGAAATCAATTTTATTCATTCTGGCAACTTTAGGGAATTTTGCTGAGCATGCTCAGTTTTGCTCAATTTTTATTACTGAGCCATTTTGTTGAAAAAATTTAACATTTTGCCTAACCCAAACAGTTGTTTTTTCTTTGGGTAAAATTACAAATGTTTGTAGTTAGTCCTACCCCAATGGAATATGGGTTAGTTCCGCACTCCTGTTACGCCAAAATTTGATATACAACAGATGGGTAGGAGAACAACTATAAATAGTTGTTAAATTGAAGCAATAATGCAACAAAATAGACAATAGTAGGAAAGCACGTGACAGAATGGCTGCAGGCAGAGGTGGTGGTCTTTCAGCTACTATTTTTAAGGAGATTGATGGCGCAGAAATTGGGGATAATTGGGCGTGATCAAAGCTCCAGTGGATAAGGAAGTGGATGGAAAACACTACTCTAAAAGTAGGAGGAGAATACTCACTATACTTGGTGGGTTTACTAAGTATGTGGGTGAATAGGCTGGGGAATCCATCTTTAGGCGTCAGAAGCCTTCCTTTTAAGGCCTAGAGTTCCCTGTAGGCGCCATGAGGAGCCTCTGGGAGTTTAAACAAGCCAGGAAATGAGCACAAAACACATACGTGAAGATTTGTGGCCAATTCTATGGATGTGAAAATTTATTCTCTTGTCCCCATGACATCATGAGTATATTTATGAACCATTTACTCATGAAGCCACACTAATAAGGATAATGAATTAAAGAATTACCCACACTTACATGGGAAAGGGTAATTCTATTTCTACAATAAGGGAATATCTAATAAGTAGTATATTTCCCATAGAAATACTTTCTCAGGCAAAGCAGACAAGGTTTGTACTGTTCTGAAACCTTGTGTATTTTCTTTCTCTGCGCCTGAATATGCTTATACTCTGTATTAGCATTCTTACTAGAGTTTTATTTTAATGTTTTAATTGTAATTCCTCCGTGGTACTTTGAGAATAGCCAAAGTACCATAAGGAGTAATAATTAAGAGGTACTCTCAGTGGGTAACCCTACCTAAATTTACATGAGGAATCCATTTCTGCAATAATATTCAAGTATTTATTAATATTACATAATATATTGATGAGTTGAATAACAGATAGCAGTCCTTTGGGTACTTGGAAGTATCTCTAGGGCTGACACTCCCTACCACCAAAAAAGGATTAATCAACTGATTAATTCTTAGTATTATTATGTCTTCTGAGGTATTTCTCAGAATTGGGAATCTCTTTGGCTGGTAGCCACTCATCTTCATGCATGGGATTCCTGTACCGGACCAAATATAATTTGTCCTTGACTCCCCTCATGATCTTCTCCTTGAGTATTTTATGAACTATTTTAACTTATGGAGGTTCTAATGGGGGCAGCTCCTGTTCAGGTACTACTTTCCTCAGGGGGAATAGGCCTGTTTCTGCTTCAGTATAGTGCTTCAGAAGGCTGACAGGGAATGTTGGGTGTTTCTTCTCCAATTCCCCAGAAAGTTCAACTTCCACAGCATTATCCCCTTGCAGGGCTTTGACCACAAAGGGTCCCACAAAGGCATTTTTAAGCTTTTTGGGGCCTTTGATATTATTAAAGTTAACCGTGGATATCAGTACTAGATCACCAATTTTAAATGTAGGCAATTTATGTTTTTTATCCCATCTGTCCTTACTATATTGGAAGGCATCATCCATACACCTCATGGCATGGTTCCTAGCTTTGTCTAGCATGGATTTGAAGCTAGCAGCTGTAGGGTGTATGTCAATCAAATCTTTTCTCAGAATGTCCTGAGGTAGTCTTGGGTTCCAGCATTTCTCTAGTAAGGAGGGGGTTTTGCCTGTGGAGGCATGTGTGGAGGTTCTATATGCTAGTTCTAGTGCTGGCAGTAAAGTCACCTAGTCATGATCAAAACCATCAGATTCTTTAAATTCTAGGCCATAAGCACAGAATCTTCTGAGCATATCTTCCAGGGTCTGGATCATCCGCTCAGCTAAGCCATCTGTCTGGGGATGGTAAGCTGTAGAAAAAGCTAATTTAGTACCAAATAATTGGTATAAATTGGTCCATCATTCAGAAGTGAATTTGGGATCCCTGTCACTGATGATGGTCTTAAAAAGAATTGTCCATGAAATAACTCTATTCCAGATCATAAGAGCTGTGTCCACGGCTGTGCCATCTTTGTGACATGGGAGAAAGATAGGGGTTTTACTAAATCTGTCAACTATAACCAGACAGGCATTATAGTTCTTTTTCCCTCCAGGTGGTAAACCTGTGACCCAGTCCATGTTGACTATTTCCCAGGGCATGGTGGGTTCCTCAATTTTCATCAGATGTCCAAACTCAGGATGTAAACGGGTTGGGTTTGGGCCAAAAAACAGTGCCCAAACCCAACCCAAGACATTATGCGGGTTGGGGCAGGTCGGGACAATTTGGTAAAATTGGTGTCCAAACCCAAACCCGTTTAGCTCACAGTCGGGCTTGGCTCAGTTGCCGGCGGGTTTGGGCCGACCCTATTTTTTTCCCTCACACTCTGTCTACCTAGCCATCATCAACATCAGTCTTGTGCATTTCTCATGTAGCTAGTAGGAGTAACAAATAAAAAACATAGTATATAATAGCGAGAGAACAAGAAAGATTTTTTTTGATTTACCTTCTTATTTTTCTTCTTTTTGTTGTATTTATATTCATATTTTTCTTCTTTTTTTGTATTTGTATTTTCAACTACTTATTCTAGATACGGAAATAGAAATATTATTCAAGAGATCACTACCACCTCATCTGCATCAACTTCGTAAATGGTTTCCTTGTTCTTGGGAGGGTAGAGGCCTTCTGCACTGCAAATCCAATCTTGACCCCACACCAACGCCTCAAGGGTGTTTGGTTTCATGCGAGTTCGATAGTCGCTGAGGACTCGGCCACCTGTTGAGAAAGCTGACTCTGAGGCAATTGAAGTCATTGGCGCCATTAAGACTGTTTTCGCGAGCATTGCCAGCGTAGGAAACCAGGATTGGTTGATCTTCCACCAATCAAGGATACTGAAATTTGGGGTGTCAATTGGAACTGTTGGCTCCTGGAAATAAAATTCAAGCTTGGTCAACTTTGATCCAGCAGGAATGTTGTTCTTCCCAGCAAGAAACCGTTTGTATCGTTCCTGCTCCAAATCTTCCACTTGTTTTTTGGGATTTTGCGCGTTAGCTGTATCTTGATTATAGGACGTCGATGCCTTGTTTCCTTGATTCAAATATTTCATGTGCTCATCAAACCATGACACTAGGTTTTTCCGGATAATTTTGACATAGCTGAGCACTTTGGATGTATCAAGCTCGTTGGAGAGAAAGAATTCAAGGAGTTCTAGCTTGCACCAAGGATTGATTACGACGTTGACAGCACAAAAATCCTTCATTCGGTCCCAGTATTTGTCAAACTTCTCCTGCATTGGCTTGAAAATACTCAAAAAGTGCAACGGATTTGATTCAAGTACGTCATTGAGGTGCTTGTTGATGTTCTTCATGTACTTGAATACCAAGTGCGCAGTAGGTTTGCGTGTGGCTCCAAGACCCAACATAGCTACAGGATAGAAGAGAACTTATCAGCCGTTTGATCATGGAAGGGAAAGATGGAAGTGAACCTTTCTGCACCTTTATGAAAAATCTCTAGGAAATCTTTCATCATAAGTATTTCATCCCACTCTTTGGTGGTGGGGTTTAGGGTGAAGTTCGCATTGTTTGAGGCCAAGTTTTTAAACGCGTTGCGGTAGGGAATTGCCAATTTAAGCATGAGAAAAGTAGAGTTCCACCGAGTTGGAACATCAACAGATGGAAGGGCTTGATCCTTCAGGTTGGCCTCTTCAATTGCCTCCCTGAAGAGCTGCTTACGAGATGACGAGCTCTTGGTGTAGCAACCACTGTCTCGAATCTTGCTGATTGCAGGGGAGAGAGTACCAAGACCATCCTTCATGATGAGGTTGATGATGTGTGCCAAACAGCGCACATGGAAGTACTCGGCATTCATGTCAGGAGGTCAAGTGCTGCGACTTTCAAGAACCGAGGCTAGACGAGTCACTGCGACATCGTTTGATGAAGCATTGTCAACCGTGATGAAGGTGACTTTATTGATTATCTTCCACTCAACAATTGTGGAGATAAGCTGCTCAGCAATCACAAGGCCAGTGTGAGGGGAGGGAAGCTCTTTGAAGGAAATCAGGCGCTTTTGAAGGGTCCAGTCATTGGAGACATAGTGGCATGATACCACCATGTAAGGTGACTGGTTAGAAGAAGTCCACAGGTTGGTTGTCAACGCCACACAATTGACTTTAGCAATATTGGCAAGGAGTTTTCCCTTCATCCTATCAAAGAGCTTCATGATATTGTTCTTGATTGTCGCATGGCTGAAGAGCTTGAATCAAGGCTGTAAGGATCCAACAAACGCCTTGAATAGTGGTTGCTTGACAAATGTGAAAGGATGCTTGTGTGCAATGATCATCTTGATCAAGATTTTGCAGGAGGTTTGTTGACAGAAGACCCACGAGGCTGCTTGTGATCCGCCTTCGTTCGCAACAAGCTTGAGAAGTGATTGCTTGTTCTTGGTGATGTAAGAGGCGCATCAATCAAGGTGGCGCCAGAGGTGGTTGGTCCCATTGATACTCTTGCCTTCCAACACAGCTTTACAATAATTGCAAGTGGCCTTCACATCCTTGGGCTTCCCATCCTTGGGCGCTGCGCAAAAAAAAGAGCAAACCGTCAAATCAAGTGGAATAAAGCAGTGGAATAAAACAGTACATACAAATAACAGTCTTGGTAAAGTGAGTCCAAACGTCGCTTGTGGTCTTGTGTTTTTTCGCCGGCTGCTCCTCTTGAGTGCTTGAGACGTCCGGTTGAGTCTGCTTGATGGTTTCTGCGTCCTTGTTTCTCCCCGTCCTGGTGTCCGACTGCACGGTGGATGGAGGTTCCCGCTCAGAATTTTCAGCACTTGCAGCAGGTTTGGTTTCCGAGGTCAACGCACTCGCAGTTGCCGGGGCCACTTTTTTTTTTCTTCTTGATTTTTGATTGGACTTGGGTGTCTCAGGGGCATCTTCCTGGGCTTCGCTTACGTTGCTATTGCTGTTGCTCTTGGAGGAACTGGCTGGAAGGTCTTGGCGTTGAGGGATGTAATTGGATTCTTTGATTGCCCTTAATTTTTGGGATACCAATAACGTAGAGGTAGAGCCTTGGCTGGACCAAGTTGTTTGCGGTTTGTTAGGTGGCATAGTGAGTCCGAGTTGTGATGCCGGCGGATGATGGATCCTGATCAGTGAGACTGAAGCGCAAGCGTTGGAACTTGGAACTTGGAGCAAGCAGATGTCTGATGTATTGTGAGTATATACTATATGTTTAGTATATACTTAAATACATATTATAGCCTATAAAAGTAAATATATATATATATATATATATATATATATATATATATATATATATATATATATATATATATATATATATATATATATATATATATATATATATATATATATATATATATATATATATATATATATATATATATATATATATATATATATATATATATATATATATATATATATATATATATATATATGGTTACTACATCTACAATAACGGCATAAAGTCAGGCCGGAATTGGGTTTTCGGGCCGACCTAAATGCCTGAACCCCTGCCCAAACCCGACCTGACATGTGACTCGGGTCGGGGCAGGGCGGGTCAGAAATATCAAATCTGGCCTAAAATGCTGCCCGAACCTGACCCATGACCCGTTGGGTCTCGGGTCAGGTTTGGGTCGGCCCGCCCAATTACCATCCTGACATGCCATACTACCCATTGTGATTTTATTTTTATTTTTTTTGGAAGATTATTAAAGATTTTGAAACACTGTCAATAGGGGGTATCAAATATATGCAAATACAGACTTATGTAATTGACTGGTTTTCAGAAATCCACCATTTTTAAAACATGTTGGTTGCTCATCAATCACTGTTTTGGATCCATTCTTGAAGAAAACAATTTTTGGATAATTGACTGGTTTCTAATGGTGGATTTGGTATATTTGATACCCCCTAATTGATATGAAAAAACATGTAAACTTTTTGTTGACACAAATGATTTTTATTTTGTGATAATCATTCTTTTGAAACCATGCTCTATGATTTTGCCAACCCACCATGACTTCAAACTTATGTTTTGAGTATTGGGGATCAAATGAAGTTGGCCATAAACATCTGGTAGGGCACCATACTTGTGTTCCCCACTTTGTTGTAAGAGCTGAAATTGTGTCTCATCCCACCATTACAAAAAAAAATGCACCTACTCACAATTCACGTATCTATGTATATATGTACCTCACAACCACTTGCTAGATGTTACCCTGTGCACTCATTAAATTTCTGAACTTGGGGGTGCATGCTTTGGCTCACCCTAACTTGTATGGGGTGTGATGTGGGTATGAATGCACCATCCTTCCGGGTGTGTTTCCTGTTGTACACACACCAACCAATTTGGAGTGCATGACCAATGGTTCCCTTTTCAGTGTACATCAAGTATAAATTTGGTGCATGCCTCCAAGCTGCCAAGCTGGCCCTTGAGCTTCACGGGACAACCATTTGTCAAGTTTCTACTAGTTTCTTTTGACAAGTGAACAGATTGACGGACTCATGTTCTGATCTACAGTGTTGATGATGATACAGAAATCTTCATTGCAGAGAAAGGTTTTTGGGCATCAGTCCGGGTCCCTGAATGAGAACACATTTACACATCAGCCCTTAGCAACGGTCTCAAGGTACAAGCGCGCCATGACTTGAGTGATTGTTTTATTTTTATGACTACTGAAATATTTGCTTGGAGCGTAATCCCCTTGTTTCAGAGGGCTGGAGCCCACAGTGCGCCGGTGCAGGAAACCCCTCTCCATCATGAAAAAAACATCAAATTTTCATCCTTATAATGTACAAGTTACCAATTGACTTTCTGTGTCATCCCAAGCTAATCCAACATTAGTCAGCTTGGCTGGATATAGGTCAACCAGGTGATCTGCGGCGTGGTTGCTTGGCCATTGGAAGGGAGTCACATAAATTGGTTTAATGTTCTGGTGGAGTAGTGTTTCACAGGCTTGATGAGCTCCGCCAAACCATCTGAGGCGCATCTCCTACCCAGCGGCAAAATTACAGTTGCACTGAAAACAATAATGGAAGGTCTATTATAAATACATACCAGCAGCTTATACTTTTAAGAAGAAGTAGACTAGATAGGTGCAAGGTCAAACTCTTCTTCTAGGATATCTTCTTGCGGCTTGACAAGAGTTGATTCTAATGGGGGTAGTCCAGAACTTGCAGGAGGCAAAGGGTCATTAGTTAAGGGCAAAGCGTCACTTGTTAGATTCCTAGGTATTGATGGTTCTTGATAGCTGTCGATGAGACAAGTAAAAAGCACAAATGTCAATTAATTTAACGCTAGACCTTTCTTCAGGCGAAGAACTAAAGTGGTACAACTGACGAGACATTCATGCGGTTTTGCAAAGACGGAATTTCGCTGGGCCACAGGTAAATCTTGAGCCAAGGT
This sequence comes from Puccinia coronata f. sp. avenae, assembly GCA_002873125.1. Lineage (NCBI taxonomy): Eukaryota > Fungi > Basidiomycota > Pucciniomycetes > Pucciniales > Pucciniaceae > Puccinia > Puccinia coronata. The sequence continues at coordinate 152,653 of PGCI01000019.1, forward strand.
GTGTGCGATTGTCGAGGCCTGTTGGATAAGAAAATACGCCGAAAAGGCAATTAATGATTATGAAGAATTGGATAATTTGAAAAAAAGGGGGGGGGGCTCAAGCTTACCTCTTCCGCTCTTCGTGCAGAAATTCCTGCATTACTTTGGTTTGATGGGCCAATGAACGGGCCTGTTTCTCACTCTGCGAAATCTCACAGCCTTTGGACCGCTCCAGGATGAGGCTTTCCAGAGACCCGTATTCGTTGTATTGATGAAGTGGACTGGAAGAGACGCGAGTGGAAATCTGAGACTCAGTTTTCTGACGTTTGCGAGCCCGATCATTACCGTCGCCAATGAAGTCGCGTTTGATGATTTCCACAATGCTGATCAGCCGACCCACGGCATTCTTATCCGGGTTCGATTTCGACAGCGCGATTGTTTTTTCGATCTCTTCAATAGGTGTTCCAAGGGGCGGGAGGGTATGCAGACATAACGGTCGTTGGTCGGTCTCCTGCCACATTTTCAGAGGGGGTCCATTCAATTTTAACTGCAGCGAACAAGTGGCTAGAGGTATTAAACAAACTCACTTCCAGTAGTGACAGTGATGTTGACACGCACTTGGCTACCTTCGTCTTGTGTGAAACGTGCACCAGCCGAAAGTCGATGTCAGATGGATAAGATGTGGTCATATTTTTCTCTTCGCCGCCTCCACAAAAACACGCGCTCGAGTATGTATGTACCAGGGCTGCGCGCGGAATTGCTGCGGACAGCGAGTGGTCAAAAAGCCCGGAAACCACCATTGGGTCGGGCCAGCCCACGGACTGTTAGGCCCGTGGCCTCCCAAATGAGTCAATGACGTATTTACATAAATACCAAGTGACAACTTTCTACAACTTCACCCAACCAGAATACACAAAAAATTCTTGCGACGACGAACGACGTGTTTCGCAAGGATGGCACGATGGAAAAAACTGCTCCAGGAGTCACTATCCAAAAGGTATTTGTTGTCTGTACACCCAAGAAAAACAAAAAGCATCCGAAAAGTGTCATTTGAGAACATGTTTTTTTTGAGGGGAAACTGATGAACCACTCCGGAAACACTAGTATGAAGGAGGATAAGGATTCTATCAGCTATTGCCTAAGCACAATCTCGCGGGTCGAGGGTCGATCAGTTGGCGCGGAAGGCTCTCCAGCGAGGTATGAGTACCGACCCGAGTCACGAACGGTCGTCCATCGCGGGTTCGTTAATGAGCGACGCAGACACGATGACCATCGAGGAGCGGCACCAGATCAAGAGGAACATGACGCCAGCGAGACGCTTTTAGTCTGTACGGACGTCCGAAGTCCAAAGGTCAACCAACTATTATCCCTCGGTCGTGCCCCGGGAGAAGCGTCCTCTCATGGCGTCCCTTCCCCTCAATCTGGTCCTTTAGCTTCAATATGCTGGTGGTTTGCTCCCACAGGTGAACAAGTTGAGCACTAAGCTTATCAATGTCGCTTTCAATTCTCTTTGACCAATTTATCAACCTGCTATGGTATCCTTGCCTGTCGATCATGCAGTATAGAATTCAAGCCCGAGCGTATGTAGTCTCTGCGGAGACGGAGCGAGACAGAGTCGCCGGGCTGACGGCCGAGCAAGCGAAACGACTGGGGCCGCGTGGTGGGGCCGATTTTGAGTGGGAGGCGGAGCGGGTGAGGATATATGAGAAGCTATCGTGGGAGCTGAAGGCCTCGTTTGTTGGCCCGAGTGCGCCGGGCAGCAAGTGGGATGGGAGCGACGCCACCGCGAAGCCTGCCAATATCGAAAAGCGGCTGGAAATGGGCGACAAGGAGCTCCGGGATACGGCTCTGCGACACTTCGCCTTAATCGCCTTGGAGCCCTTGTCGATTGACCTGTCAGTACACCTTTCTCTTTCTCTCGCCCTGCACGACCCCAATCTGGACACCCTTCAACTCTTCATCTCGCCCTCCCCATTTGTTAACCAGTTTTTTTTTCTTTATCTCTCGGTCTTCAAATCCCTTCTAGTGTCCGGTTGAAGACTGACCCACACCAAAGGTTCTCATGGGAGAAGACGGCATCTGGAGATTGGGAAGAATCTCAACTTGTCCCATAAGTCCTATCCACTGTCGGCACCTGTTGATGCTCTTATGGGGCCTTGTATTCTACTTAAACAAATTCACTCGTCCTTTCTGTTCAAAAATGACATATGTATAATCTAAACTTGTAAACAACTTTTTTTGTCTTCCAAGCATTCTCTCGATACTCCTTTCGACGATACACCACCGGTGCACTTTGGGTGTCCCAGGGACAGCACACAAAGTGATGCCCCAGAGGAGTCCATATCCTTTTAAAAATGAGATCCTCTATCACAACAACATCGCAACAGGCTGGTTTTGATGCTTTTTTGGTACCTGGGACAGCAGTGTCCCAGCGCTGTCCCAGGGCTGGACCTGCACTCGCAAAGTGCTCCCGCGGTGTAAGCTCCTCTTCCGTTACCACATTATTGTATAAGCACGAAGGGCTCAGATAGTGGAAAAAGTCTCCCGCACCATGATCGTAACCATTTCACCCATGTGCATATCTATAAATAAATATTTATTTATTTCGTCCCACGAAGGCTGAATAGATGATATTTGTCCAACAAAGAGAAAGCTTTTTTGAAACAGGATTAATCAGACGCTGAAGACATAAGGCTGTTTTTTTTTTCATGAGAGAGAGAGAAAAGAAATATTGCAAATTAATCCATGTATTGTGTGTGATGTCTGTGGGTGCGGGGATGTGGGGCCAAGATTATGAGATAGATGGTTTACAAGAACAGGGTCAAGATGGATAGAATAGGAAAGCTCTACAAAACCGTTCAATTTCTTTGTCATTTTGGCTGTCTGTGGGCTCAATCCATTGGGTCACATAAAGTGATAGATAAACAGAAATATAGGATGAGGGTTGAGCAAAGGACGGATGAGCTTCAGAGAACTTTAGGGAAAAAAAAACAGGGGCAGGGATGGCCGTGTAAACGGATACAGGATTCCCCATCCGGATCTCAAAAGCGGTGAAAACTGGACAAAATGCCCAGCTCCCCTCGGAACAAATGATCCCAAACCCCTTTGCCGAATACGGGAGAGGGGGGCTGCTGATAATGAGTATGATGTGCAAAGAACTGAGGGAGGCTCAAGACGTGATCTGTGGGTGGTTGTTGGTCTGAGGGAGGTTGTGGAGGAGGTAATGGTTGCTGTTCAAGCGGCTGAAGATGATGAGGATGGTAGGTGTTACTTTCATCACGACCATCGGTGTGAAGGACGTATGGCATAAGGGTGTTTAGGTCAGATTGCTGGAAATCAAGACGTCGCGCATTATGATGGGTATAAGTATGGGAGAGATTAGACGCCTGATCAATGGTAGCGAAGTTCTTCTCGCTTTGATAGTTTTCGTCGGGAGGGGGTGCAGTAGGAGTCGGTTTGTGGTGATTGAACACTTCGAAACCGGGAAGGTTTGGCCCAAAGAGCTGAGGAATCGGCTGCGTGACCCAATCGAATGATGAAGATACCAATGGGGGCTCCGGAGCGAGTGCAAATTCTTTGGACACCACCGGACTTGTGAGCTTCTTCCCGGCCGGATGGCTCGGCTTCGTCGCTGGACAAGACTGATGGCAGAAGTCTGTTGGAACTGTCGCTAAGCCCAAGCCAACCGAGTGCTGGTCCTGGAGCTCGTTCCCACTGGGCCTTCCGTGGCCTTCCCCGTCGGCTTGGAGAGGTGCCTGATGTCCATCCCGTGCATTGACTACCGCCTGGTCCATTATACGCGCTCTGGCCCATTTCTGCTCTTCGTCGTGGGGATTCAAGTTCGTCACTCTGATACTATTAGAGCAACATATTTCTGGCTGGTGCACGAGTGATAATCGACCACTTGCAGGTTCATGGAAAGTTCCAGTAGCGGTAAGCCCAACAACTGATGCGGAAGAGTTGAAGAATTGAGCTTTTTTCCAACAAAAAAGCCAAGAGGAGCTGCAAGGGAAAAATGACTCACAATGATGATTTTCTTTGGGATTACTACGACAAGGGTTGCTTAGAAGATCAGGCTCAGATTTCCTGATGAGCAGTTTGTTCATCAAGCTATTATCAGCAGTGCTAACTTCGGCGCTACCGGAGGAGGACAGGTCGACATCTTGCTCGTTCCTTGCACGACTGTGGAGGGTGGAGACCAACCAACCTACGCCTCTCCAGCGGGTCTGTATCTTCAGCAAGGCTTCCGAGCAGAGCTCGAATTCTCTCCAATCGGCCGCTTGGGCAGGCCCCTGATTCGGAGACTGACTGGTTTGGCTCGGTATACTCGCCAGTCCGGCGATCAGGATCGGCTGGCTAGCAAACGGCAGACTCGGGACAATATCCGGATCAACCAAATTTGCAAACGCAATCTGACGCCACACAATACATCCATCCCAACAATCCTCATCAGCAGTTGGCCACTGGGGTCAAGAAGAACAGGTTTGAAAAAGGCAAACCATGTCACTTATTGTCCGTACGCTACTCTGACTTATCTCCAGAAGCAGAGGCTCCGTTGGTCCAACGTCAAGTGAGCTCCAAGCAGAACCTACACTGTTAGGATTATGAGTGATGATAACAAGTGAATGGAACCAGAGATGTAAGAGTAGAAAAGCTGGTCCGTTCTTCACGTTGATATGCCGTCGAGCTATATCGACCGTAAAATGAAGGATAGGAGGTAAGCGGGCGTAAAAGTCATGAAGCTCAGTCTGGAATTATTTTCCAAAGGAAAGAGAAGATCACTCCATGTTAGCTTCATCGAGACAGCTCAAAAGGAAGGGGAAAAGGATGTAGACCCACGCGAAAATGCTCCAACGTTTTAACTTCTGGATCGGAAGTCGGCGAGGCAGGGAGCGAACAAGAGTTTGTGGCAAGTTTGCTACGATTGAACGCGTTGGAAATTTTTCCCACGAGGATCAATATCTGAGTCAAATGGTGAAAGGGACACAAGAGGGTTGTCTGCGAAGGGTCGTGGATCATTTGATTCTGAAGTGAATCCCCAGGGCTAATGGCTTGTAAGCTAGGAAGATCGATTTCGATTTCAGAATCGAGTAAGGTGGCTACCCGGCCGGTTCCACTAGAGATCAAGCGATCGAGATGATAGCAAGACCAGAAAATTCGTTTTCGGAGTCCGGCCTCGGATTCGTCCCACACGGTCCCGTTAGGCAACGAGGAAGTTGATGGCTCATGGAGTGCTTGCATAGCGGAAGGGGATTTGTGGAGACCCAGGTCAGTGGCCATCCTGAAAGCGAGCCCACTCCACATCCACAGGCCGGAATCCTTCTCCCGTCCAAACTCGCAATAAGCCAAAAGAAGTAAGGTAAAAGTTGTATCCAGGCTGGGTAGGGAGAGATGCGGGAGACAGAGCAATTTTGCCCGATGGGAGCAGATCTCGGCATAGTCGACCGTCGACGAGGACGGTTGAATGCATTCCGCAAGAGCTGAGATGGCAAGCTTGAGCGCCTCGCTGGCTTTTCCTTGAGACAAGCTTTGCAAAAGATCTTCCTTTCTGATGCATCCCAAGTACGAGCCCATATGGTCATAGAACACATCCGCATTTCGGCGGAACTCTTCCTCCGTCAGATTGAATGAGCTGTTCTGTCCAACATCAGCAGCTAGCTGAGCAGGAATACCAGTGAGTTGACTCCCCATCTGTGTCGTCGCGGCTGCTGTTAAGGATGCCATTCGATCCAGGTCATTTTGGTGAATCGTCTGCGGTACTGTTCTTGCTAATTCGGGCACTACTTTCAGGCTAATCTCGCGAAACGGCGCCCCCGGCGCAATGGCAGTGGGTCCCAAGAACCTAAAGTACGGTATTCTGGAGAGATTACCCGAGGGACAGAGAATCAATCACAATTAAGATGTCAGTTGATACTGAAAAAGTATGCTAAGACAGCTTACCGAGTTGGATTGGGCACTGGAGACGATCGATGATCACTGGAAAACTCCGATGAGTTAGTATGTGAGAGCCCACCGATTGAGGGGGATTTGTTTTTGTGATACTTGAGGTGGATCGGTTGTTCATAATCTGAAAGATACATATTCAAGTCCTCATGAGCAGAGTAGTCAAAAGAGGGCAGGATGATTTTTTTCCAAAATGAAATCTGACTGTGAGTGAAAAGGAAGTTACAGACGAGAATGCTTGGATGAATGGTAGATGGCGGCGCTAGACTTTCGCCTTCGTTTTGTTCTGGCTTGGTCAAAGACTACAGATTGTGATGATGGATTCACAATCACCCAACGGAACGAAGCAAGATGAATAGGAAAACAGAACAGGGGAAAAGACCAGAAGGCCCGAGCTTTTAGTTTCAATCCACAAGTCTCGCAGGTTTTCGATTTTTTCCCTTGTTGCATGAAAAAAGGGGAGAAGGGAAGTAAGAGATAGAGGAATGCAGAACAGGATCACCAACAGCAATCTCGATTAGAGGAAAGACAAGAACTACAGGGCGATTCTCCATTGCAGCGCACCTTACGTGATCTGGGGGAAGTGAGAAGAAAATGATTACAGGCGTAAGCAGCGGAATGAACCACCCCGGAAAAGGGGAGAAAAATTTGAATCAGTCTTTCGGAGATAAACCTCAAATAATGTAGGAACCTTTTTTCTGTGGAATGCTGGTTTTCTTTCAATTATCAATAGAGGGATCCACCTACCGACAGGTCATGCAAGCCAAGCTGATGCGTGCCGGGCTCTCGGACTTTAAGCTGGGTCGGGCCGCACGACAATCAAGTTGAAGGTTGAAGGTCGGCGCAACGAGGGTTGAACAATCCGGAATCATGTCTAAAAAGACAGTGGGCTCTCTAGAAATAGGAATACGAGAAAGATTTTTTTTTGGACTTTGTGAGCACCCAGCTTGCCAGTGATTCGACAACAATACAAGCAGATGGCAAGGGTGAAGAGAGTAAAGAAATGATTTTAGAGTCTCGGGACAGACAAGAAGCTGCTAGAGTAGGATGGAGCGGAGTGGAGATGATTCAGGGTATATGCAGTATCTATACCAGCAACTCAGTCAAGTTGAAGCTGTCAGGAATTGACCGGAGACTTTCTCTCTTGCATCAAGAGAACCTCTAAAATTGAACCGTGGCGGATACGGAAACAAACAACAGCGATCGACGAGGGCCAACCAAAAAAATGGACGGCTCGAGAGGAGCCCGCTGGAGTGTGCACGTGAGTAAACCTTCCCAAAACCACCACTTCTTTTCTGTTACGGCCGATCAGGGTAGGATTGAGGATGATCCGAGTTGAATATATTGCTCCACTCGGAAGAAGGAAGTGGTAGAAAAATTCAAAACAAACAAATGTATCTTTGATATAGAAATAAATCAGATTGGGATTTTCAATGACAGCGGTCTTCCACTCGCTCGAGTAGATCACTGGATATGTTGAAGAAAGACCGCGAGTTGAAAGTTGCTTTTCTTTCTGCTGTTCTTTTTTTGCCTCTTTTCTTTCTTTTAGTGTTTTCTGTTTTGTGGAGTGAAGTTGTTTTTTGGCCGATAGATGTGAGATAAAGAAATCTGGAAGCATCGACTGATGATCATTGCCCATCTGCCACGACCATAGCCATATTGGCGTCTAAATTATAAGGTTAAAATCTGAGATATCAGGCGTCAAGAAGGGAACTTGGAATGATGGTCACCAGTACCGCGATGGAAACAATTACAGTTGCGCAAGGCATTGCGCTGTCACACCTTACCTGCAAAACTTTTTTGAATGCGCGGCCTGGATGTTCAATCATGACTAGGGCCATGCAAACATGCTGACCCCATTTTTGTGCATTTCAGACCATGTACATTCTAAATCTAAGTCCGCTAAGGTTTCTGCCCAGCGGTTCTTTTTTTTTTTTTTTTGAATGGTCACATTTCGGACACGCACTGTAAAGAGGGCACAAAAACACATATTCATGTACTTAGAGGGCTTTTAGTCATACTTGAGACATTATGTATGCATAGTATTGACTCCTGCATTCATTGAAGATTGGCATTTCAAAGGGTTTTATGCATTTTTTGGGCAATTTTCAGAAAAAATATGGCTTTATGACACAGATTTACAGAGGAAAATTGAAAATTTTTCGGCCAAAATTTCGGACATAGCCCAAAACTGTTACAGCGGAATGCCTTGCGCAACTGTAGAGAGTTAGAAACCAGCGTATCTGCATATCTTCATGCACACCAGACAAAGCAAATATGATATCTACCCCTTTGTTTACACCGACAGAGCTTCTGAGAAGCAGATGATAAGCAGATACCTACAGATCTTCTGTATCCTGACATAATGCAACCCAATGCTTTACCAGTCCTTATTTATCGCAATCTGCAATTTTGACTCATGAAACTTGAAGGTGGGTTTGCTACATAGGGCTCAAAACCACGAAGCTAGAGCATAAATAAAGAAACGGCAAGGGGGCAGCGAGTGCCCTTTAGGCCTACCCAAGCCCAAGAAATCATATTGAGAAGAATGAAGCGCATGGGAATCGAGGGCATCTGGACCAGGTCTCATTTTACGTAGATTGGGAAGTGCCACCAGTCATCTCAAATTCTACTAATTTGGTGATGGTATGCTTTGACGCGCGAGAAGGGTTTGGTTGTAGGAGTATGAGCGCAATGAAGTACATGAAGTAACCTGATCTGCACTCACACGGTTTCAGGCTTTGAATCAATAACCAGACGTCTTCTGGAGTTTGTCACGGGCAGAGCTCCTTCAGAAAAGAGCATGTATGATAGGGGGGTTGCCCCTTGGTTGGTAAGTCCAATTTAAATACTTTATCAACGCCATGCTGGAAACTGCACAATGCTTAGAGAAAAAGACTAAGGCTACAGCGGAAGGCCAGAGTCTAAGATATTCCCGTTTGTTCCTCCCAAAAAAACAGAGGCGAAATTCAGCCCTATGCAGTCTTGTTGGGCGTTTTTGAGCACTTTCGGCTCGCGTCGGTCCATCAGATTTATTCCCGGGGGGAGCCACTTGGAAGAAATCGCCTCAAGTAAACGAAGCGGCACACAATCAAGATTTGTTTTTTCTATTCATGTTGCTGGATATCCGTTTATGCACTTGATGCATTTCTGATAGACCTGTGGCAAGTCACCTATCACATGAGGGATGGCGAGTCTTATGATACGCGACAAAGCGAAGGTGCAAATTGCAATGTGTCCGCTGCCACCTTCTACTACATCCTCGGGATCATTGCTCATAAGTTGCAGATCTGATACAGTTCCGTCTACAGATCAAGGCAAGGTACATCGATATATACCTACTGCATAATCATACGCACACGCCTCATCATCAAAAACGTATTCTGAGGCGGTTTGAGTTAGTGAAGCCCAGCCTGAGCCTGTGATTTGATTGGCGGATTTGGATAGTAGGTCTAGATTCATAGAAGCTCAATCAGACAAGCGATCTATGCAAGAGAGTGGGGAAATGAATGACAGGAAGGAAGAAGAAATTTAGTTGAAGACCTCGGAAAACAACTAAATAAATGACGGGAAGGATGAAGAAATTTAGTTGAAGACCTCGGACATTAGATTCTTTTGAATTGTCTCAAGAACCAATATGTAGTACAGCTTGTCTACTTTGCAGCGTAGAAGCAATTTCACAAGAGAGTCCAAGCTTTTTGCGAAATAGAATCAATAATTACAAAAAATGATTAGAAGCATGATCTCTTGAAACTTCAAATAAAAATTTCCTCGAAGAAACTTTGGTGAGTCGCAGCCCAACTGAAATGGTGGAATTCCCAGTGCAAAGTTGAAAGGAAGCAAGAATCATAGAAAGCAGTTAGGAGGAAAAGCGCGATGGCGGACATATTGCCGTGGTCAAGCCGGGCAATTCAAAAACCGAGAGAATGGTGCATGATTTCTTGTTTGTGATGAAGAGTCCAATCAATTGAGCAAACCGGCACTTAATGCCGCTTGGCTCAAGTATTTTGCCGGTGCATCATTGCATTCGTACAATTGTGGCCGAATCCAAAAATCATCCTGTGAAGAGAAAGTCACGCAAGGACATGTAGGTTCACCAATGGATAGAGTCATAGACTGCCATGGTGGCGTATGTGAATGAAACAGCAGTTGATTCGAAGTGCTCTTTGCATCATCCGCACTCGTATGAGTCGAGGAGGACCTCCACTTGATTCTGTCAATACACATTCAAAAGAGGAAGCGTTCATGAACTAGAGTTAATCTTGGTTGCTTTTGCATGAGGCTGCTGCTGAGTTTAATGAGAAATATATACAGAGAAATTATATAGGATGCTAGTCCATTTGGCCACAGTTTTGAGGATTCCAATTCCCTACTGTATCCATCCGCACACTGTCTGAAACTACTGTCTAAAACTTTATTGGAGGTTTAGGGGTGTTAACCTTCTGTGCACATTCTTAAATTCAAAAGATCGCAGGAAGAGTATGCTTGCAAAACTCAGTTTCGGGACATGTGAGCTATCAAGGCAAGGGTGGGACAGCAGGTGAAGAACGAACCAAAGAGTTTCCAAACCATCTCAGAATCACCGATAGTGATATGCTCTGGATGTGTGGTTCATGTTCATTATCATGCTCCAGCCCAGCACCCTACCTAACGTATCGGCTATCAAGGAGGGGACAGGGCGGTCCGTAAGGATGAATATATTCTCTCTCTCCAAGAGGGAGCCATCAGAAGGCACGCAACATATGCGTGAGACAGCCAATGCAGCTTCATTGAGGTTGTCCAACTGAGAACTTCCACGTACACCCAGGCCCAACTCAACACTCCTTCCTGGCATTTCTAGCTATTCTTCAGTCAAACATCTGGTGCAAATGTCAATTTTTTAATGGCGGGTCAACACAAATTGAATGTGAAGCCAAGTATTCGAGTACTGATTGACTTGCAATTAAAAAGCAAAGTCTGTCTCTTTTTATTAATGGCCATTCTGATCTGGGATTGATTTCTAGCTATCAACAGACTGATAAGCATGCCATGTTTCTGTGTTGGTTTATTTCCTCACCTCTTTCGTATAATCCCTGAGCAGGCTGCATTGTACGCTACAAATTTTCAATAATGAAGAACTGAACTTTTTCATGACAAGTCTACAAGGTGGATTGACCTTCTGTGAGGCAGTAAGTAGTATATGAGCAATCTGCATGGACAACTGCATGTTTTGTTGAAAACAGATATCAGAGGATAATTTGGCTGAAAGATAATTTACGGGCCATTTTTCAGGTTGACTCGGTTGATGATGATAGATGTCAAACTATCTAAAGACAGAGAGCCACCAACTGCTCGATATTCTTCCTCATTTCGTCTATTTCCTCGAGGTTAGCGGAAATTTTGTCGGAAGCGATCGGGAGATGGTAGGCCATCATTTTGGAATGACATTCGTGGAGATGAGGAAAATGGTCGGGTAGAGAGGACGGATAATAGTTTGATGATTGAGGGTCATATTTGAATTGTAATGTCGGCCCAAATCGGTTTCGCTGTAGTTCGTCATCTTGCAACTTGTGCTCATGAACTTTTCAAGTTGATAGGAAAGCCAAGATCAGATATACATTCACAACAAGAATCTGATTTTGATGGATTGCTAGCCAGGACTGACCCTTCATGGCACTCAAAAGTCGCTTTTCGTCGACAAATGGTAGCTTGGCAATTGCTTGCCAATCGCTCCTCTTGCCATTGAGATCAGTTTCGAAATCTGATGGATATAGATCCAGAATGGGCGATTCGGGTTTCGTCATTAAATCCTGAATTGAAGTTGGAGAGATATTGTTGAGAGGCCATACTGCGGGTAAGCATTATGACCAGATAAGAAAATAGTCACGACTCTTGAGACCATTTAATCAACACACTCTAAATGCAGGAGGTACATGAAGAGAGCTCAGTCCGGGAAGAACACTCATGAGTTGTTCAAATGGCTTGAATGGAGTTCCAAGTTCGAAGGAAGACTTGTATGCAGCTACATTATTCAAATCTAAGCAAAGTTCATATGAGGAGGTAAGTGGCAGCCACCTTCAAGCGGAACAAATTAGGGTTGAACGAGTCAACGTGCCTCACCGGAAATCATCGGTGCATAATGATAGGGGTAAGCCCAACTCCACGAAGCAACACCTTTGTAGTAATACTGCAAAACCCATTGCAAGCCCTCAATATAGGCATGAGTAATTTCATGAGGCCAGTCCGAGCGCACTCCCATTTTATTCTAACAAAAGCAAAAAAAAGGGGGAGGTTGTTAGCACTGGTGTCTGAAACAGTCTCTGCATTAAGTTATTGACTGACACGATAATAATTAGATTTCCATTGAGTCAGGGCATTCGTAAACTTATTGTCGTCAAGGTTCATAGTTTGCCTCCGGATCAACCATCTGCGTGCTGTTGGTTTGTACTTTTGAAACAGTTCTTCGGTGTGGACGTCAAGAGTATAGTTCTGAGTTTGAGGTTGGATGGTTCCATTGAGCTGCAGATTTGTTAAAATACCGTGCATGGTGTCCACAAGTGGATCAGTCGAGATCATAACATCTTGATCGAATCCCAAAGTGATCAGGGGCGCATGGGTATTTTCATCATTATCAAAAGAAATCCATAGATTTAGCTCCTCGGCCAAATCTCTGAGTAACCTTCTATCTTGACCATTCTGACAGCCCGGCAGCACCAACCTGGCAGCGGATCTGTTCGGTGAATATATGTTGGATCTGACAAATTTTTCTACCTTCTCAAGAAGACTGCACTGCGTGGGATCTAGCGGATAGTCAACGCCAGGTCTGCCGAACCGTGTTGGGTAAAGGGCGGCTGAAATGCTGAAATGCTTGTACTCGTGCGACACTAAATCATCCAGAATGAGTTGTAATCGATGGGTATGAAGGGTTCCGAATTTGTTCAAATATCCGCCAGCTTGCGGTAAAACCTTCTTGTAAATGTCGAATAACACTCTTATTGCGCCATCGTCGATATGCAAATTGGGAAGGTGTGGTAAAAAATCGTTACCGACAAAGATGCATAGCAGGATAAAGTCATCGATAATCCGCGAGATATTGTATTGGAAGTGTGTCATTGATTGTAAGCTAGAAAACTCCCAATTGAGGTAGTCGCAAAAGAGGGCGATGTCAAGAAGATAGAATTGTTCGTCCTTCATTGATGCGGTTGACCTTTTGTTGAAAGAAGGTCGATTTTCTTCCCTCAGCAGACAAAAGTGAGGCTCGTGCGAGAGGAGACCCAGCATAATTAGATCGGCATCCAGACCATAAATACAGTGGCGAATGTGAGGATTGTAATCTTTTTGTGTTTTAGCATGGCGGATATATTCCATGATCTTGTGCTCGCCTTCTCCAGGTACCTGTGTTGAAGAAGTTGGAGGTGAGAGGAATCGGCAAGCACATTTAATTCCGAACAATCTTGTGGAAAGCTGGTGATTTGATCAGGAAGAAGTCAACTAACGTCATGGCCACTAAGTATCACCTGTACTTCCTGCCAAGCGGGATCCTCTGATACTTTTTTGTTGAGGAAATACTTCAACTTTTCATGTAATCGAGCCATGAACGGAGTTCCTGAATCAAGGAAGAAGCCATCTTGTCAATCTAAAAAATCGCGTAATTGAGATAGATCATTTAATCTACAAACCAGGAGTGATACAATTGCCATCAAAGTCGCTTGAAGCGGTTTCTTGACCCAATTTTTGAGCACGGGCGGAAACCCTGATAGCTCTTTGCAGGATAGCCTGATTAGCTTTAGCGGCTTTGAATCTCCGAGAGCGCTGAGGATCAAACACAAAGATGAAGCGACCGTTGAGGAAAGATTGGAACAGATGCGGATAGCAGCAAAAGAAAACAGCCAGAATGATCTCTAACCTGCTCGTTCATTTTGGCTCGAGGGGCAACACCATCCACGGCCAGGAAAAACAATTTTCGAGGTTGGGCAAGCGTAAACAGATGTTCCAAAGATGCGAATATGTTTGAAAAGATTTCCGGTTCAGTTCTGGATTTGAAGAGCAGTCAAATTGTTTAGCAGAAGTCGACAAAAATGCATGGAAGAGTCTCGAAAGATACTCGATCGAGAAAGCTGCTGGTGAAAACCAGGAGCATAAGAAGCAAAGGTAAAAGAGTGGAGCAGGGAGAAGTGGATAGGGTACTGACATTTGGAAATCGATTCTTGGGTCGCTCGGATGGCTACAATGGTGAATGATTCCATTCATGTCCAAATAAAGGTTATCTGATCGCGTCAAGTCGATAAAATGTGTGAGTCAAGTCGATTCAAAGCCAACAAATAATTTCCTGTTCTTTTTGTATCGGGATGAGTCAATCTGGTACTAACCGATGTCAGGTATGCAATCTCCCTTGACTACTTGGTGGAGTACGACCGGGTATTTCTGGGTCATCCATCTGAAGAACTGGTGGGTTGATTATCAAATGAAATCCGAATCAGAATGTCTTGCTCAAACTTGACTGAGTAATGACTTGTCATTAGATAGAAACAGTTGCGTGCTCACCTTTGGAATCCCTGTAGTCAAATTACAGGATATTCATTAGCTAAGAAAATGTCGGGCAGAAATCAAAGAAGAGATGACGAACCCATGATGAATCTGGTGCGGGCTGTATTCTCCGGACTCCGGGTTCAACCACATCAGATTGAGTCCGTACTGTGGAGCACCACCCTTGGGGTATGTACTTGACCGCGCCATCCCGCGCGCACCAGTGCGCCCAATCCTCAAAAAAGGGGCGTGGCGCGCACCCGCGTCGATAGCGGAAGTAGTTTCCCAGGAGCCTGGGGTCTTGCGCTCCTTGTGCCAAGAAATGGCCAATTATTTCAGAAACTCATGTTCCAAAGGGGACTTGTTTGAAATAGCAAAAGACAACAACCACACCAGGGGGAACGTTATTGATTGTCCATTTTCTTAACGCAAGACCAAGGAGAACTGATTTGATTCTTGACAAATGTTTTCTGTCTGTCATGGCAGCAAGTCCAACCATCAAGGTTAAAATTATTATGAAGCCTCCAAAAGTAAGGTCCATACGTAATGACTACATATTGATTTGGGAATGGGTTTCTTTCAATTTTTGAATATAACATTATATATGGAAAATTTATGATTTTTCTGTTGGGTTTGATTTCACTCTTTTGGAATTTTGAGCTACTGGGCATTGAGGTTGAGTTTGATTCAACATGTGACAGGTATTTCATCAAATTCCTACACAATCTAGCCTCATGCATCTAATTGGCTTGTGGAGGAACAATTCGAATGAAAATTTATCTTCATTTTTTGTTGGAGTTATCTTCTAATTCTTGATTTTTTTCCCAAGCTTCTCTTGAATAGTTATTGTGAGGTTGGCTGGGAAATTCATTTGGTTGTTGTGGATAAGGTTTTCATGAAGGAGTAGAAATTCTCTGAGAATATTTCCTTTCTGAAGAATAATTAAGTTCAAAAATTGGGTTGACTTTTCCTTTTACCTTATTGGAAGTTGTAGTATCGTTGGATTCCGATTTAGCAAAGGTTGTAGCTCTTGCTCACAATGAAGATATAGTTTTCATTTCAAAGCAGAATTTATAGCAGAAGCACATGTTTAGCTGGAGTACGAAGTCTGATGGCCCGCTCAAAGAATAAGGATGATGCGGTGTAAATCAAAATATAGGTCTTGCCATGGGGTACCTGAAGTGCCAATGTGATTTGTTTTTTTTTTTTGTGTTCCGGATTTTCACAACTGGATTTGAAGCTGAGAACTACATATTAGCAATATTGGTTCATGAGATGGTCAGCATAAAATGATCCAAATAGTATGTGTTGTTATCAACGCAACTACCATGTGAGACTGATTTTCTTTAGACCATAATAGTGTTGGGTGGAGGACGCCCTCTAGGACGCAGAGCAAAGAAAAACTCTTGACAGTCGTGTGCCCACGAGATAGTGAGGTACCGGAGCAGATCGTTATCGGAAGCAAGGGTCCAGAACACGTTCCTCTTAGCACCCATTCGTGCCCTTATCCAGACGTCTATGGCCTCTGACCATCCAAGCAACCTCAGCGTGATGTCTGCTTCATGTAGGGTGATCGGCGGCATTCCCAGGGATGATTCTGCAATGAAGGTAATCCTACGTCCCCTTGAAGTGCTACTGCTGGATGAATTCTTTCTTGACTCGTCGCGTTTTGGTGATGGGAGTATAGCTGTCATGATCTGAGGAGATAGAGAAAACATGAGGGAAAGGGGAGAAGAAAGAAATGGTGAGTGACAGAGCGTCACTTGCGCGTGGAAGGAAATATGAGTCAACCAACTCCGACGGCAGATGAGATACGTAGAGATGGAACAACCAAGCTCGATTCGAGTTCAATCGGAAAATAAGCTGGGATAACCGGGCAGCAATGTTGGCGCCAGCGTTAGTGCGACCAACAGGGAGAGATCTGGGCGTGCCCTCTGTACAGCGAAGGGCATAATCGAAAGACATTTCCTGATGTGAATCCAGGTGTCGATGCCTGCCGACCCAGAAAATTGCAGTGCGGGACTAACATGGACTAGCAGTAGCAATTCTAGGTTCCTCTGGCACATAAAATCGATTACGAAGATGATCAAGGGATCTGCATACGTAGTTACGACGTAGTACGATAACGGGAGATAAAAAACGGATGCAAAAATATGCACAAGTCAACTTTTACCCGCGCAATTTGTATTCTTTCCAGGTACAGCTTCAAGGGTGGTTGAGCTCGATAGCATGATCATCATCCACTCAAGCCTACCCCGTACCCTTCTGAACCGTGCGCCTTTTCAAGGCTATCTTATGATAGCCGAGTCGGAGATTTTAAACGCGTGTGGAGGAGAGAAAGCATACAAAGGGGAAGAAACGATACGCGTGACCTGCAAGTTAATTATAGCCTGATGGATAGCTTGAAAAGCAAGATCCTAGCCTCGCTGATCATCGACGTATTGCAAGCGGTAAGACAGTTAGGCTTGCTGGTGCAAACTCAGCATTGATGTAGCTCAACAAGTCCAATCATAGCTCCCCTCTGGACATATCGAAAAAGAAGTAAATAAGCTTCATGTGATTATTTCCACGAAAGCAAAGCATTTCTAAGTTATTCACCTTGTTTTTGATTGATTCGCCAACGTCTCCTCATCAATCCAAAGATGTTGACGAATGCTATTTTCGTTGCGGTACTTCACGGGGGGTGAACAATTGGTGAATGGATTCTTGCTTGAGATTCATGTCCTGAGTATGTCAAGCAACTTCTGATGCTTAACTTCATGTCTCGACAGTGCAACATCCGTCGTTTCCGACTAGTGCTGCAAAAACAGAGGAAAAAGATTTCAAACGACAGAAACAAGAGTGACTCATGTTGACCGTTCGGTTCTAAGATCCTGTATCATATGGCCATTTGGAGTCCAAGGTTTACCCTCACATGGTATCAACAAGAAAAGAAAATTAAATTTGCCCTCCAAGAAAAATCTATTGGAAAGGATGCTTCATAACAGACCGTTGGCCTCACATAAGTTGATGAGACCCACCAATTCTATCACTCGCAACGGACGGAATAAAATCCCCGACGTTCGCCCAGTTGTGGAGTCCCGGTGATTCTATGTAGTATGTGATGCCTATTTTTTATTAGGAAGGAGGGAACAATCTCCTCTCTGGCTCCGAAGCCTCGATCTGTTTCCTTGATGTTGTGTTTCTTTCTTCGATCGGAAAGACTCCGCAACCGTCGGCACCTACATAACCATCGGAGACAGCTGGTCATGCAAATTTATAATTTCGCAAGTGATCAGGAGAAGTATATTGAGAACAGAAGAGAAAGAAACGCGTAGGCGGCGGGGCCTAATATCACGGCGAATTGCAGCATACCGTGGTACTGATCAACGGACCAGATTTATCAAATGGTTAATTGAACCATCAATCCATCATGTTTCCCTCTCAAAACCTAATGATCAGATATATAGTGCGGGGTATGATTGCTAATCACCAGCAGCTTCCGGGCCACTCTGGCAGCATTCCCACTTCTATAATTAAGCCGGATTGGAATTCTTAAAGACACGTCTCGAGCTGAGCAATCACGGAGGCCGCCTTTTCAGCCTCCTAAGCATCGCGTTTTCGCAATGAACGGTGCCTGCTGAGCTTGAGTAATGAGGGAGGTTGCTAATTCACTGGTTCGCCCTTTCCACAGCTTCGCAACAGGATAGTCTGGGCGGTTTGGTAAGCCTGACCAACAGGGCCGATGATGGAGGGAGAAAACCAGTTCACAGGTTGCCGATCAGAGAGGCTGGCGGGTCAGGCAAGAATGGACTGGGCAAGTTGCTCATAACTTATTGCAATAGAAACAGAGCCGCCTACTGAATCACCTCAGCTTTGAAATTGCACGGACCAAGCCAATTCGATGACCGGCTGCACATAAAAAAAAGGAGCTAATTAAAATCCTTGCCTGGTAGGATCTCCACACGTGAGGGACCGGACCATCAGCCATCTCCAGCAGTGGACTGACTGGGTGGTCCTCCTAGCAGCTTTTGCGGCCGTTAAGGTTGGAGAGCAAATTGTGCTCTTTGCTGAGATCAGGCAAGCCATCGTCTGAAAGAACGAAGAGATATATGAACGAGGATGAGTCTGTCGCGTCTTTATTGTTGAAAGAACTATTCCTATCCTGATACTCAACAAACTCTCAAACTCCTCCAGCCTCCAAAGCGTCCCTTAAATCCTCATCTTCGCTTACCCTCACTGTGATTACATCAACCAGAACTGCGGTCGCGCTTGTGGCTGCTAACCCTTTGACCGTCCTGACGCAACTGAGCATAAGACATCGTTGCTCTCTCTCTGGCCCGTGAGACCTACTATATACCATTACCGTTCTTTTTTTTCTTTCTTCCGGCATTTCCAGAGCATAGAAGGAACAAGCTTACTCCTCAGTCATCTTTCCTGGCTGTGTAAGCTCTTGGTCGTCAATCCTCAATCGGCCGCTAAGCCAGACCGCATTACCAAACTCAATCGGCCTTTCTCAACTTTCTAATCTATTATGGCTGACGGCACACAAACCCAGATGAATCAGCCACCGTGTCTGCCAGAAAACCCGCTGGAGCAGCCGCAATGGCTTGGTCATGGCAGTGCCATAATCGAGCCATTCAACGAACCTGATGGCTTACTCACCCCCAACCCGTCATGCTCCACTAGGACCTCAGACGGGCAACCGAGCTCCGATCAGCCTTTATCATATCCTGCGAGTGACTTGAGCAGCTTCCTCAGTCCTTATGTTTTCAACCACTCCGCCTTCCCATCCGCCCCTGCTTGGGTGCCTGACTCAGCACCGCAGCCTGACACCAGCTTTGGTGTGAATACTTCCCATTTCCCCCAGTCGCCTCAACCGATACCGGCCCGGCCGACCTCCGTGGCGCGTCGCGCCACCGTCTCCTCGGTACCGTCGCGTCTGAACCATTTCAATCAAGAATATCCTCCGGAGTGGACATCTCTTTACCCAGCCAACTACTCTCCTCCCACTCTTGATGCTGCACACAGTCTTCTTACTGGCTGGGGCAACACTGCAAATTTCTTCCCATCTTTCAATCAGCCAACTCAGCAGCAACTGGCCGAGTCCCCATACAAGAACAACCAGTTTACTATTGTTAGTAGTTACCCTCTGGGAACATTCCTCGTACAGCCAGGACCCATTTTTTCTGACTGCTTTCCTTGCTTAGAATCATCATGATGACCGTTTACTCGAGCAACCCGTACTCCCTAGCGGCTCACAACTCTCCTGCACCAGTGAAGTCGCGGAGATGGCCCCTTATGGCGCGTCGTCCGGGACCGGTGGGCTGGACCCACCCTTTTCCTCTACTTATCACCACCATCCGAGCCCGTGCCAGTCAGAATACCCTTCGGGAGACCAGGATCTCTCCCAGATACAATTGAACGCGCAAGGAGACCTGAACTTTTCTTCCGACTTGTCTTTGTGGACACCATCCAATCCTCCCCCTGCCCATTCCCTTCCAAACTCACATCAAAACAGTCCTTCATTTGCCCATTTCGATCTTACCCAATTGCAATCCACCGGGTTGTCGCCGGAATGGAATCCGGAGTCCTCTTTTGCCCCTGATCATGACCCCGGCCACCGTGTTGGACGAGTCACTTTCAATCAAAGCTTTAATCAAAACTGGAATCCATCCCCAGAGGCTCATCCTGGCCTAGTCTGCTTAAACGGCGGAATGCCGTTCGCGATCTCGGTAGGGACTCCTTTATTGACATTAGTCTTTTCTCTCCTCATTGAACTCATCAATTTGAATACCATCCTTGCAGAACACCTCTGTTCGAGATCTCTCTCACTGTGATCCACGCCGCGTGTCGGATCCCTCGCCTGTTGCACCGATTGCGCAGCGCCCTTGGGACCCTCAACACCGCTATTCCATTGCCAACATTCCATCTCATGAAGGGACGGCCGCTTATCATCAACATTTCGAACCCGCGAGACTGCCTCACGATCTTCCCGCGTCGTATGCGGGGTCGTCGTGTCATAGCGGAAGTTTTTCCACGACTGCGTCTCACCTCAATTCGGGTGACCTCCCTACTCCCTCAACAGCAGGTTTCCGGAACGAGGTTTGCGATGAGTGGGCCCAACTTGCGCTGCAAAATTTTGTTGATCAGGCGGCGCTTTTCGGAAGTATTACCATTCCCCCAGATGAACCTTCTGCTCCCATGGATTCCTCGCATCAAAAGTCATCTTCTCGCCACTTCAAATCTAGCAGTTTAGATTTAGCACCCGACGCAGCCCTATCGCTCACCGGTGGGCTCGGTAGCTCTGGCTCTGAGCTAGATACAGAAAGCAACGAAGCAAATCACCAAACATCTAAAAAACGTGGTAGAGCAGGCACTCTTTATGAGACCACATTGCCTTACTCTCCACTGCCAGAATCCCTTACACTGTCGCATCGAGCACGCTTTGCAAGTGAATACACGAACATTTTCAGAAATGCCGGGCAGCTCCCGTTCGATATGTCGCCCCATCCCGATCGCTCCACGTCTCCCTACGGCCCATCGGCGGCCTTTCCCTCACAAGTCGATCTTGCGGAACTTAGCCAGGGCAACACTCCTGTTGGAGATTTGATTCAACATCCCGCATCAGAGACCCCGAATCAGCGGGAAACGCATTTCCAGCAACAAAATCGAGGCCGGAGAATGACTCTCATGACTCTTCCTCCATGGCCAGAAAGTCACACAGCAGGCAAGACTATTCAACCACCCCCTTCGTCTTCTTTTCTCAGATATCAGGAGCGACCTCTATGCGATTTGAGCAGTAGTCCTGAAAAACCACTGATCGGAAAGAAAGGGAGAAGCGGAAGCTTGAAGAAACGAAAAAGCATGAGCAACAATCACCCTTCAAATCAAATGGCGGTAACGGGGGAGCTTGAGCAGGATCTCTATGGAACCGAAAGGGAATCGCATGATATGTTCTCCGGGCCTCGCTTTCGAGAAACCTCATTCGAAACCGAGGACCGGCTCAGCCAAGGATCTGGTGACCCGGCGGGGGGATGTTCACAGGGGGTCCGCTCGAGCCCGCCCCACACACTCATGCGTTTCGGCGGCATTGGCCAAGGCCCGTCGCCGCATCCTCCGGGCTTGACGGGTGCGGTGAGGCCATCGGACGTCGATCTAGCCGGCGTTATGGATGAGACGGGCGAGATGATGATACCATGGAAGCAAGATCTGAGATGTGATGAAGACCTCTACACCCCGATGTGGTGCAGAGGCCAGAACGATAAAAAGGAAGGGTTCTGTGATATGTGCGACGGGGGGGCTTGGTTTAGGCTGAAGAATAGTGCTTACTGGTGAGTGAGACATGGATTTTCTTGGATAAGTTTTTGTGAGACTGACTCTTCTGTCTCTCGGGCGCACGCACTACAGGTACCACAAGCAATATTTCCACGGAGTGAGTTCGACGACCGGACATTACTTCTACCCGCCAAAAGAGATCAAGCGCGGCTTCTCGACGGCCAACCGACAGCAGATCCTTGGCTTTTGCCATGAGTGCGAGCAGTGGGTTGGCTACTCATCAGTTATCGGGATGGGAGCGATGAAGAAAAACGTGCAGCTTCGGAACGAGCTGGCCGACGAGGAGGGCGCGGGCGGAGCAGGCCCTCGACCCGAGTGGCTGGATTGCGACGAGCCGGGGACCCCCAAAGTCCCCACACTCTGGTTTAAGCATGCCCATAAGTGTCATCGCCATCAGACGTGCAAAGGCGCCAAGGGACGTAAGAAGGCTAAAAGAGGTTGAGAGGTCTTTTACAGCTTGTTTCATTTTCTGTTTGCGGTCATGCGGTTTCAATTTCTACTTGTTTCATTTTCTGTTTGCGGTCATGCGGCAAAATAAGGTGTTCTTATTT
Organism: Puccinia coronata f. sp. avenae; assembly: GCA_002873125.1. NCBI lineage: Eukaryota > Fungi > Basidiomycota > Pucciniomycetes > Pucciniales > Pucciniaceae > Puccinia > Puccinia coronata. The sequence continues at coordinate 174,948 of PGCI01000019.1, forward strand.
GCTTCAGAGACTTGCCAAAAAAAAAGTTGCGTGGAATCCTATGGAATGTAAACCCCAGTATCATAAATGAACACCAGCAAGCGTCACAGCTCCAACCTTGCACTGTTGCAGATCCACAATGGTAATGGGAATACAGTTTGGTGTGTCTTGTCACAAGGGTAGATTAGGGCAGGCAGTTAATATGCTGTTTTTGGCAGGTTTGCTTATGGATGGCTTTCACAAGTTTGTTGGATCAGTGCGCTTCAAAATGGCAAGGTGAGGACACGCTGGCATTGTGATGTGGTGAATTAATTATGCACAGCCTCTGCAATGCCGGGTTAATTTTGGGGCAGCCTAAATGCACACTAAGGATGGCTATCGGGCGGGCTCGGGCCGCCCATGGGCCAGCCCGATGCAGCCCGCGACCTTAATGGGCGGGTCGGGCCGGGCTGAAATTGGCTAAAGTGCTGCCCAGCCCAAACCCATTTATGAAATGGGCTGCCCATGGGCCGCCCATGGGCGCCCGTGTGGCCCGGAACCCGGTGGGCACCCATGGGCAGCCCACGGGCCACTGGTGGGCCTCAGTGAGTGAAGAAAAATGTTTGGAGAGGCGGCGTAGGAGACATTTATATTTCAAATTTCATATGCTGGCTACGTGTATATATATTGTAAGTAGAGACAAAAAACAAGCACCCGCTGGCCTATGTATGATCTCCGGGTCTCCCGCCTCCGGCAGCCCAGGCCCCCGAGGGGTCCCCGGCGGGGGGACTGGCCCGATGGGCACCCGTGGGCCGCCCAGCCCATTAACAGCTGCGGGCCGCTTGGGCCGGGCCATCTTTCATTTTTTCCCGCAAATGGCAGCCCGAACCCGGCCCAAACCCGACAGGGTTTGGTACTTCATGGACACCAAAAAGGGGTACATTAGGTGTGCACACCAAAATGTTTGGTGTGCACCTTGATGCACACCAAGGCTACTTTGTGCATACCATAGTGTACACCAGTACATTTGGTGTATGATATGATGCACACCAAAATGGCCATAATTTCAGGTGTGCAGAGTCAAGATACACCAAATATTTTGGTGTGCATGGGCACCACACACCAATTTGAGATAAATCACTACTTTTTGAAAGGGTTGTAACCTTCTCTACCCCAGATATTCTTGGTGTGTCCACACCCTTGAACCAAGTTTGTCACTAAAGAAAAACACTATTGTTCTCTTCAATGCAAATTCAGGATGAAACTTTGACTGAACTTAATTCACTTTGGGTGTAAGCCACTTGTACACACCATAAAATGTGGTGTACACCACCCTGCACACCAATATCCTTGCTCTTAACATACTTTTTTGCATTTACACCAAAGCTTTTGGTGTGCTCACATGTGCACACCAACATTTTTGGTGTGCTCAAGTGCTGTACTCCAGGTTTCTAGGTGTGTGAATGTTGGCACACCAAAAACTTGGTGTACATGTAGTAAATTATTGGTGTGCATTTAGGCTGCCCCTTAATTTTCTGGGTTCAGGCAAGTTAACTTAACCTCACCTGGATGGTTAATTGCATTTAAAGTAGGTTTAATTGCCAACCAACTAGCCTCAAACACATTGGCAAGTTGGCTTTGGTCACTTATAATGGATGAATTTTATAAATTTACTTGAGCTAAGGATACTCAAGTAAAAAATTAGAATCAAGTGAGAAAAAATGTTAAATTTGGAATCAAGTGAGAAAAAATGTTCAATTTGGACTACATAAGAATTATGAGTTCTGGTCTTGCAAAGCAATCCTTCAGGTACCTTGGTGATCAAGCAATTCAAGTTCAAAAGCACATAAGGTTGCCAAGCTTTTTCCTTGACCAAGAAAGGAAGCCTTGCATCCTCTTGATGTGAGGTTCAAAAGATGTATTCTATTGTAATTTGAGTGTTTCTGGTGAGAAGTAAAAATCTTTCTGGAAGACCCCCCAATATCTTTTCAAAGAGGGCATATGTTTGAAAGAATTGTTTTATTGTGACCCCCCGATATTTTTTCAAAGAGGGCATATGTTTGAAAGAATTGCTGATTTTATGGTTGATTTCCTGAACATAAGCCAACATACTGAAGAAGAAACAATCAGAAAAAAATGAAGACCAAAGAAAATAAGATGAAAAACCAGTTTCAAACAGGGAGGCACAAAGAATTAGTAAGGAAAGGAAAAGGTGGTGAAGGGGAAGATAGTTGAAATTTTTGAGGACTGAATAAAATCAGGGGAGCCTATCAGTGAATTGAGAGTTCTAGAAGTTCTGAAAAATCTCTCAATAGTGTGGCATGAGTGATGTTAGTTTGAACCAATCTCTTCAGGCTGAGAAAAAAACGCTGGTTGAAGAATTGAAAGAAGGAAAGAAGAAGAAAAAGGAAAGACATAGAGGGAATATGAAAGAAAAAGAAAGAGTTGAATAGTTGAGTGTTTATGTGGGGATTGAGTGTTGGGTTGTTGAGGGATTTGAGTTGAAGAGTTGAGGTGTAAGTTGATGAAGGGTTGAATTGAGCAAGCAGACAAGTTGGAGTGAATTTCATTTCTTAAGAATGCAAGCGTTTTTTAATTCTAGACTTATCCTTGTGATGTAAGTAGTATGTTTTGGATTCTATCATCTCAGTTATTATCTTTTCATTCTTCAACTTTAAATTTTCAAGCTCATCAGTCTGAATATAATCTTCCATTCCTGGATTGGAGAAAATGTGGTGATTTTTGGAAACAAGGAGATTGAAAAAGTTATAAACCATCAAGATTTCTTCTCCAAGTTGATTTCTGACAACTTCCTTTTTGTTGTTCATATTCATAAGTTTCTTAATCTCATGAGAATAACAGATAGTTTTCTTTAATTCCACTGATAGTTGGATGCTTGTTGACATTAATCTCATTTTTTCTTCCATTTGTTCTTTCTTGCCAATTTCCATGAACTCCAGGCCATAATTAGCTTTTACAAAGTCTAAAACCACAAATCCTGCTATCCTTTCCTTTCTTGCATTCTCATTGTCTTGACAATTTTGAAATTGATTAATTGATTCTTGAAAAATGTTGATGATTTGTTCATGATTTTGGCCTTGTTGATGGTTTGAATTGATTTTTGATGAAGACTTTTCTGAAAGATATTGTGCATATTTTTCAAGTGTGTTGAATAATTGATCGTCTTGAAACAGTGAATCTGGTATAAGATTTGTTTTCAAACTAAAAACACTCTTGCAATCCTTGAGATGTAAATATGAACAGTATCTTTTGTTTCTATCATCAAGAGCTTTTGTTGTGAATGGAAAGGATTTTGTTGGTAATCATAATATCAGCTCACTTGGAGGAAGTTATTTTTGATGAAATTTTTTTATTTTAACTTGCCTGAAAAGAACCTCCTATCATATTGAGAATGCCATTCATTCAGAATAAATATAGATTTTGGATTAGGAATTATGTAATAACCATAGCCGCTTTGAATATAAGATGAAGAAATCCTATTCAATGAAGCAATCTGAAGTGTGTCCTCAGATTGTAAAATTTTTTCATAAGCATCTTTTGTGATGATCTTCTGGCTATACATGAAGTCAATTGTTTGAAGTATATGCTGTACAAGTCCCTCAGATGTAGGTTTATTTATGTCCCAAGGGTCTTCCTCTTCAGTGAATGAAGGAATATCATGTAATATAGTTTTCAATTTTTCAACATCCCAATTCAAATGAAAGAGACTTATCTTTTCCCTTATATCCCAATGCAGATTTTTTATTTCTGGTAAAACAGAATCTTTTGTGAACACGTTGAATTTCTGTTTCTCAGTGATTTCATCCTTGTTTCCTTGTTTTCCTGGCCATCTGTAACCATATATTTTATTGTGTATTTGCTCTAAAAGGATGTTTTGAAAATCTTCCATCTGTTTTAAGCACTCTGATAACTTTTTGTTTTTCTGAGATGGTGGGTATAGTTTACTATGTTCTCCTTGCAGATCATCCAGTTGTTCCTTCAGATGAAGGTAACCATGCTGAAATTCATTTTTTTGATCTCAATGGTAGACCCCAAGTGAAATTGCAGTTTGATAAGAGGACCGTGAATGACAGCACCAATCACAAGAATACAACGTAGTTTAGCAAATTTGACAACCTGTCTTTGAGTGGCCTTTTGACTTACCTAAATCTGTGAATATAGTTGACTGATGTTGATAAAACTGAGGGAGTGTAGCCAACCATTCTTTGAGTGATTGTTCAGGAATTTGCTTGGCTTTAGCCTTCACATCATCAACTCCTAGCCAGGTATATTCGTTGGTGGGGAGGTCAGGAGCTGACATCCTAGCATGGCAGAATATAGTACTTCCTGGAAAATGTTGGAGTTTGTTATCAGTTACATATTTTAGTCCATGTTTCCCACATGCAAATGGAAGGGATCGGATTACCGTCTTCCAGTGGCACGCTGCAGCGACTTTGCCATAAGAAGCAGAAAATGGATAATCCAAAAAGGTTGTATCGGATTGCAATTGTCATGCTTGTTGGAGAGGGAAGCTTCTGTGAATCACAATCAAAACCGTGGTTGGGTGAAGACGAGCATGGCTAAATATAACTTGAGCTGAACGTGACCCAGGGCCGCGTAACAGGATTTGATGTGATGGGTTCAAGGGAGGAAAGCTCTCACATCATCCAGCTATTATAGATGTTTATGGCGAGTGGACGCTGGCCGCTTGCCATCCTGCAACATCATACATCCGCATGATACGATGCAGCGAGGCCGACTCCCGAGGATGCACCTCACAGTTTCGCCGATATCGCTAAAAGGGAGTTGTGACATCTTAACCTTTCCAAGCAGCCTTCGCCCCTATTTGAGACTTGTACGTCAATCGCTCAAGGCCTCCTGAGTTGCTCCACGATGTTCTACTGACATCCGACCGACTCGCGTCGTAGAAACTGGTACTATTCAATGGGAATGACCAATTTTGAAGTTGCAAAGTGGTGCTTCTTCCCTCAATGTCACAACTCTGGAGTCTCGACGGGGAGCACTTGTGTAAACTTGTCCCAAGTTTGTGGCAGCGATTCGGGGAAACATGAGAAAATGTCGCGCAGACCCCTTGGCAAACGGGGTACTACGAAGACCTAACACGACTATTATGTACCCTGGCTGTAATTTGTTAAAGAAAAAAAAAGTTACATTATGGTTTTGAGCGTCCTCCATGCAAGTTTGATCAGCCTTCTTGGCAGTCTTACTTGTCCCAGGGAGCCGACACTTCAAGTATCGCCAAGGCGGCTGGCGGATGAGCTCGCGTCTCTTGCAAAAAGCCTGACTGCTTTCCTTACTTAGAATCATCATGATGACCGTTGACTCGAGCAACCCGTAATCTGACCAACCGAAGCGTAGGTCTCGTAGAGATGTTTCATGGGTTCCTGATGATTCCCGAACCCCACCCAATGTGCCTTGTGCCTAATGACCTCATTGGCCTTGTTGAGCTTGCGAGACAGGACCCACATGCCGCCAATGACCTTCTCGTCCTTCGGAGCCAGAACCAGATCGCCTGTCAAGTGGGCAAGTTGCGACGCATGTTCATTTGTCATTGCCTCGAGCCACAAGGGCTTTTCCAACACGCTCCCCAGAGCCTCAGTCATCGTGACCGGCTGGACCAGATTTACTATGTCGGGTTGTTCATCCAGTCCACCCGGCATCGTAGGTTGCGGACGACGGCGACTTGAGAGGATGTTTGATTCGTCAACTCCCCCTCTGATCTCATTTGGCGGACGATAATCATCAGGGGCCCACTCCCAGGTAGGACGAAGCCTGGCCAGATCCGCACTTGGAATAGAATAATGACGACCTTGAACGCGGTCAGTTTCCAGAGCCACAGTGCCCGATAAGCGCGCCTGCTCCCGGCGTATCTCGGCCCGCATGCGGTCCCGTTCCTCCGAGTTCCTTCCTAGTACCCTCAAGGCCTCCGTTTCCAAAGAAACTTCCGACTCAGATTCATCATCAATTTCTTCAATATAAGGCGGGGACCGAATCTGCACAGATGATCCCTGGCTGGCCACTTTATTGGCTTTCGAGGCTTTCTTGCTGGGAAAAGACGGTAATACAACAATGGACGACGTCTTCAGAGTAACGTGAGTGTCCGATGCTGAGACTTCAGCTGGAAGCGACTTTGGATCTTTATGGATTTGAAGATCCTCCGAGGCAACAGTGACAGACGGAACCACATAGTCCCGACTGACGACTACTTTGTGAGATGTGGGGTCCATGAACCGCGCCGCATCTGAGTATGCTTCAAAGCCAAGGAATAGCATGTCGACCCCTTTGGTTCGACTTTTAGAGTGGTAGGTCAATGCACCACCACTCGAGCACCAAACGGAATAAGTGGACACATAGTTCTGTCTGGCTCGATAAGTGCTCTATGGTGAGTTAATACGGAGGTCGGGGATTGCCAGTCGAGAGCAGCGTGGGGCAGTACATTGAGTAAAGTCAAGGCATGGAGTGCCGCTTCGTGCCACATAGATTGAGGAACCCGTGATTGAAGGAGCATACATTTGACCTTTTTCGAGCAGCACCCCGTTGAATTGTTTGGCAACCCCGTTGGTCTGAAGGCTATCAGCAGGACCACGCTCAATAGATACACCAAACTCCTTGAGTTTAGCAAGGAAACTCAGGGAGCTAAATTTGCCCCCACAATCGCTGTGAAGGTAGGCTGGAACACGATTTATCTTGTTCTTTAGCTCCGCGCAGAACTCGAGCAGTTTTGACTCAGATTCCGACTTTGCCTTCAACAAATAGATTCGATTGAAGCGAGACGCATCGTTGACGATCACCAGGACGTATTTATAGCCGTATTTTGAGACTGGAGAGAGCTGCAGTACATCCGTGTGCACTCGATGAAACGGCATGGCGGATGACAGCAATTTTCGGCTATGGGGTGATCGATGGATCTTGGCGTGCATGCAGACTTTGCATGTTGCACTCACTGTGTAGTTGGAGTGTTTGAGATTATTATGTTTGATAAACAACTCCACGTACTTATCCGAGGCGTGGCCAAGTGCAAAGTGCCAGTCAAAAATGTCCGGAATCGACATATTGACGACATTAATGTATTCTGACACAGGGGTCAAGAACAACTTGCCAACGCGTGCAAAAGATGCAAATATCTTGTCCCCATTCTTGATCAAAAACTGATCGGTCTTGAATTGAGGTTTGAGACCATGATCAAGGAGCTGGGTAGCTGATATAACATTGGCGCATCCAGAGGGTACAAAGTACACCGGACTGATGTGAAAATCACCAACTTTGAGCGTTCCCGAGTGCGTTGCCTTGATGGGGGAAGAGAAAGTGTTGAGGAAGTGCCCATTGAGTGGTTCCAGGTTGTGCAAGAGTTTAAGGTTCATGACACAAGCTTGTGTTGCGCCTGTGTCAAATACCAAGAACCTGGAAAAATATTCACGGGAGGCGTGCTGGATTGTGCTGATGAAGTACGCTGATCTTTCGGAGTTGTAGTCAAACACTCCGGAAGAAGAAGTTGACACCGGTTCAGAACTATGAACCATTCCAAGCATATTTGAGGCTGAGAGTTTCTTCATGAACTCAGCAATTTCGCCAACCGTGTTTTCCAAACGTTGGAATTGTAGGAATTGTAGGAATATGAGAAGAATCACTTTATTGCAGCTAATCACTAAAATGCTAATAGTAGTAACTACGAAAAACATTCAAAAGAAGAAGAGTCAAAACATAAGAATTGAAGGGAATGATCAATGAAAAAGAATGAGATTGAGCAATACCTTCTTATAGTTCAACTCCTAGCAACAACAAGTGAGAGATAATAAGAAACAATAGGAACTATAACGGTCAAATAACAATCAAGCCTGAAAAGGAACAAAACGTCAACACAAAAAGAAACAAAACCAAAAACACTGAGAATGAAAAGATAAGGAGGAAAGATCGGGACTAGGCTATACCTCCACTTGAGTTATTGCCTTGCTCCTCCTAAGTTTCTTGACTCTTCACTCGAATGGATGTTCGGAATTGAACGTGCAAATAGGACGTATTCGACAGTGAATTGAGGGCTGAGATGTTTGACGGTGAGCGAGATAAGGTGGTTGCGGGCAAGTTTCTTTGGCTGGGCTGAAGTTTCAAACCCTGAGTGCGGGTTCTCAACATCGGTGAAAATTCTCACATGCATACGGTGACTTTGCATATTGCGACCATTGCCCACAAGGGGCTTACCACTTAGGGTCATTCTACGACAGGAATCGTTGATCCACCTGATCAAAAGAGGAACTAGACTTGTTTCCCAAGTTCGAGGGGAATTTACCGGGTTTGGAGGAGGAGACGGTACTCGCCTGAGGCGGATTGAGCGTGGGTGCGACAGCTTTTGGCTTCAGGCCATCCGATTGCTTCGATTTCTTCTTAGCATTTTTGGATTGGGATTGAGGAGGTGGGCCCGACGTAAACATCACAGTTGATACATTTTCAGCGCGGTTGATTTGACAAAAAGCTTCATTCTGGACACAATTGGTAACCAATTTTAGATTAAACGGTTTCAGATTGCAGCAGGTCTGTATTACTGCGGTCAGCTCGGTGTCGTTCTCCAGGCTTTGGAGAAATAACGCAGTAGCCATGTACGAGGTTACTGTGCCGAAATCATTGCGTTGCGAGGCCGTTTGTTCTATCAGCGCAGTATACGCCGCTTTGAATCTCTTAATGTGATCGCTTAGAGATTTTCCAGCTTGATAGACCATACGGGTGACTCCGCGAAACGCCGTGCAGATTGAGGTAACTGAATTTTGGCCACACGCTGATGATAGTGCCGCCCACGCATCTCTGAACGAGTTGTCATTTGCTATAATGTTGTCGTGCAAATCTTTGCTCACTGCAGGAAATAACGCAGAAAGAGCTCGATTATTTTGCAGTTTGTACTTTTTGCTGTTTGCTGGGTTTGATACCCATTTGTCGTCAAAGAGGCAGTAGAGGTTGTTTGCCTTCAGGTAGAGAGTGAACTGGGATTTCCAAGATACCCAGTTTGAGGTAGTGAGTTTCTCTACCCTTGGATTTGATGGTTTGTAATCCAACTCTGAAGACGACGACAAAGCGTAATCGCTATTGAAGCGGGGCTCTTCAGTTAATAAGAGATCTGACGCGGAGTGCGCAAAAGACTAAGGAAATAGAATGTATTTCCGACTAAAAGGAATTGAGGGAAAAAGGGACAAAGTCCTACAAGAGAGGGCACTGGATATAGTGCCCGCGATACAAGAAAACAACGCAAAAACACACAGAGGCATAGAATGTACTATAGGAGTACCTGTATCAGCCCCTGCGGCTGTACATGACGGAAACGGTAAGAGGAACCCGAAGTCCTGGATCTAGCCCGTGTCTCGACACGTGGTGAGCATACAGGGCGGGTGTACCCCTGGGCCCCTGTAGCCCGGCTACAACCATCCCCCCCTCTAACTGGGGGCTGTCCCAGCACCCGATGGCGGCGGCCCAAGGCGGAGACGGAGCCTTCTGCCGGGTGGATCGTTCGGCGGGGTAATAGTTGGTTCTGCGGCCGTGCCGGCAGCCTTTTTTGGCTGTTTGGTCTTGGCCAGACAGTTGGTCCTCTTAAGTAGGTCCCGCGCCACCTTGGCGTGGGCCCGCTTCTCCCGCAGTGCAATGGCTGGCGGGACTGCCCACATCTCGTTCACTATCAGCGAGCGTAGGGAGACCGGCCTGAGGCTGTTGCCGTTGACTGGTCGGGGGTATTCTACTCCGTCGTGGTCCACAAGAATGTAAGCATTCTTGTCCAAAACTTTAGAGATCCCAAAGGGGCCGTACCAACGTGGGCTGCCTTTGGTATGTTTCTCATTGCGCAGCTTCACAGCTTGCCCGATGACGAGACTATCTAAGTCTCTGGCAAAGGCGGTCTTGCCGTCGAACGCTTCTTTGTTCTGCAGAGCTCTTTCCGCTGTGTTTTCCGTAGCGGTGACCCTGGTCTTGTTCAGGGCCTCGATACGGTTTCTGAGTTCTTCCCGGCCTGGCAGGACCGGGTCTCCAGCAATTATGCGCCGGCGATCCTTCGGAAGGCGGGGCCTCACACCGTAGAGTAGCTCGAACGGGGAGAATCCACTGCTGTCACTGGCATGGATGCGAGCCGAAAACAAAGCTGCGGGTAGATAGTCTTCCCAAGTACTTGGGTCACCCGAGGTGTTCAATCTGAACAGAGCGGCTTCTAGGATGCCATTGAAGCGCTCACTCTTTCCATTAGTCTGCGGGTGGTAACCTGACGTATGGACCGCTTTTGACCCGGCGGCTGCCAGGAACTTGCGAAAACCCGAGGAAAGGTAATTCGCCCCTCGATCTGTGAGGAATTCTTTCGGTGCACCAAATGGACACACGACATGCTCAAATATAGCTTTGGCCAGCTCGGCCGCGGTGGCTTCCTTAAGCGGGATTGCCACTGGCCACGACGTGCAGTGGTCGATTGCCGTCAGGATCCACCTAAATTTGCCTTTACGGCTCTCCGGCATCTGTATCAGATTGGAGGACCATCGTTCGAATGGTTCCACCGCCGGTAAGGGTTTCTGAAGTCCTGTTTCTTGAGAGGTGTGTGGCCTCTCATTCAGCTGACAGGACGTGCAAGTTTTGATGTAACTCTGAACGTTGTCGTATCTTCTAGGCCACCAACCCCGACCCCGCAGGACCTGCAGTGTGCAGTCCCGCCCTCTATGGCCAAGCTCGTCGTGGACCTGCGTGAGGAGATCAAACCAATACGCAAATGCTACGAACGGGGAACGCTCTCTCAAATTCTTGCGACCAAGGTAGAGAAGTGTCTTGTCCTGTGGGTTGTACTCAAAAAACCGGCGGTTCTTTGTTGCTAGCTCGATCAAATGGTTTGGGATACCTGCTGGTAAGTCTCTTCCGTCTATCAAATAAGGTATGATGAGCGGCCAGTCTGTCTCATGCAGTTTATCTGTTACTTCATCCAGCAATGCTAAGTCGCTTCTCCGCGACAGCGCGTCCGGAACAACATTGTCCGAACCCTTCTTATATCAAATCTCCATATCCATCTCAGCGAACTCCTCAATCCAACGGAGAAGACGCTTGGTTGGCAACAACTGTGTAGACAGGTACGTCAATGACGCATGATCGGTATACACGACTGTTGTTTCCACCGCCCCATCTAAGTATAGGTGCCATTTTCTCCAGGCATAAATGATCACTAACAGCTCTCGTTCTTGTGCCGGATAGTTCTTCTGTGCTTTGTTCAATTTGCACGATTCAAACGCGACCGGATGGAGGAGCGCGTCGGTGCCGTTCTGCAACAAGACTGCTCCCACTGCGAAATCCGAGGCGTTGGTCTCCATAATGTATGGCTTGGTTTTGTCAGGCATCAGCAATACTGGTGCGCTGACTAACGCTTCTTTCAACTTCTGAAAAGCTAACTCTTGTTGTGGGAGCCATTGAACTGACTGCCTCTTTGCGACATTTCCTGCCGTCAAATCGTGGAGCAGCGAGGCTATCATAGCAAAATTCTTTACGTATCGTCGATAGAAGCCACACAAACCAAGGAAGGACCTGACGTCGAAGACGTTCTGTGGTCTAGGCCAGGCCTTTACACTCCCCAGCTTTTCCTCCATTGGTCGGATTGAGTTAAACCCAATCACATGACCAACGTACTGGATCTCGCGCAAGCCAAAGGAGCACTTTGCTCCGCTGCATTTCAATTCTTCCCGCCTCAGGACGGAAAGCACAGATTCGACATGCTTGACGTGGTCAGACTTGTTTTTCGAGTAGATAAGGATGTTGTCCAGGTAAACCTGGACAAAAACATCAATATACTCCTGAAGCAGCTGAGTCATCATTTGTTGAAATGTACTAGGTGCATTCACTAATCCGAATGGCATCACGAGCCACTCGAAGTGGCCGTACTTAGTCCCGAAAGCGGTTTTAGGTACGTCCCCATCTACGATCCGCATTTGGTGAAAACCCTGTTGCAGGTCGATCTTTGAGAAGAATCGAGCTCCCCGCAGTGCGTCGAAGCACTCTTGGATGATTGGCAAGGGATGCCTGTCTTTCTTTGTAAGTGCATTCACTTTCCGGTAATCCACGCAGAGGCGGACCTTCCCCGAGGTGGGATTTTTCACCATTACTATAGGTGAGGACCATGCGGAAGTCGACGGGCGGATAAATCCGGCCTCTTGAAGACCTGCAAGTCGTTCTTTTAGGGTACCCAACAGCGCCGGCGATAACTGACGCACGGGCTGAGCATTCCCAGTATCAATCAGGTGCTCGATTGTTCTTGGTCTACTCAAGGCTTGATCGATTGGCCCAAAGAGTTCTCCAAAGCGGCTCACAAGAGCCCGCAACGACTTTTCTAGCGTGGCATCTTGGCCGAACGCAGTGGGTAGACCCACCGGCTGCTTGTCTCTAGGGCCAGCTACCCCTTCCAATTCCATCAAACAGAGGAACAACTCCCTGGCGCCCTCGTAGAATTTGTGGCGCCGGATTGATCTAGGAAGGAATACTTCATCTTCGTCAGTCATGCTGGCAATCTCGTGAGTGAGAATGCTACACGCCGAAGACGAGGTTATGCAAAACTGAACCACATTACCGTCCAAACTTTGCAGATGCCACGTGTTGCTATCCCAGTCAGTGGAAACAACTTTGGACGCAATCCAATTGCGGCCGAGAATTACGTCGTAGCTTGGTAATGGCGCCAATCGACATACTACGGAGAAGAAAATCCCCGAAAGATTGAGGCAGATAGTGGCTAATCGGTCATCTGATATCCGGTCTCCAAAAGCTCCGGTAACCCTGAACGACTCGGAAGAATGGCTAATCAGTAATCCACGATCTGAAACAAAACTGGAAGATACATACGACGAGCCAGCGCCGGTATCTAGGAGGATCCTGACCAAGCGACCCTCACAATGATGGTGGAACTCGGCACAAACCCCTCGAGGTTCGTTGTGCTCAATGTTGATTAAGTGGCAACCATTGGTGCACAAGCAATCACTCACAACATCGGTGGCGTTATCCGTATCAACGGGATTCAACGCGGGTTCCGACGCGGCTGTCCCCATGCCTGGGCAATCAGCATTCAACTCAGCTGTAAAATTCTCACGGCAAAACTTCTCACTATGAGGCTCAGGTAGGTCATTCTCAACAAGGTTTAAATTTCTAGCAGAGGGAGGAACTACACTAATTGTCGGTGAGGGAGACTTCTCCGCACCGACTACTCTTTTTTTTCTCTTAATTTGGCTGCGTTAGCCTTTTCCCACGCCTTCTGCTCCTTGGTCTTTGGCTTGGGGCACTGGCGGGCGGAGTGGCCCTTCTTGCCGCAGTTGTGGCAAGGCCACTTCAACTTTTTCTTCCCGGCGCCACCACCATCTCCTTCGGCGGGACGCTTCGAGCTGCTCGCAACAGGAGCAGCCTGGGCCGTTTGGTATGTACGATCGTGGGCACACGCCGTCCAGAAGACCTGTTGCATGGACATAGGACGCTGACTGACTTCTTCGATCACCATGGCGTCGTTGACTTTCCTGCTGAGGCCCGGTGTGAGACGCTTAACAAACGCAGTGCGCTCGTCGTGGCCAAAACCGGTGGCCTTGGCACGGACTTACCACTCGCAGAAGCGCTCGTAGAAAAGCTGACACGCCTCATTGGGTTCCTGCTTCAGCCGATCAAACTCTGCGGCTACGATGTCAGGCGTGACACCGAGCGGGCACATCTTTGCCAACCACGCTCTGAATCCGTCCCAGGTGGTGGGGCGGGTTCCTTCGACTGCGGCGTCGGTCCAATCCTGGAAAGCTTTGCCCGTGAGGCGCTGACCGGCTGCGATGTGCCAGACCCCAGGGTGGGCCTGGCGATTGGCGAGTAACACACTCATGGTGCGTAACCACTCGGCGGCACTGATACCCACACCACCGGCAAACTTTGGCGAATCCTTATCCGTCCAACTACGGAGCACTTTGCTCACGTCGTTCTCTTGGTAGAGAACCGGTTCTGGGGCCCGAGCTCCACGGAAGCCAGCATAGGCATGACTGGCATGGGGGTTGGGTTGGTGCTGTCCTGCTCCAAGGTCAGGCTTGTATTCGGTTTTGCCCCGACTATCCTGGCGGGTGGTGGAGAAACCGGAGTGCGCGAAAGACTTCTCGGGGTCCACATGCATCTGTTTGAAGGCGCCGGTAAGTCCTTTGCTGACATTTCCCTGCTTCTTGGGACGGGGATCAGGAAAGGAAGAACGTAGTTCTTGGGCGTTCATCGCCGCGACCTCCTCCGGAGTATAGAGCTCCTGGTTGGCGGGCGGCTTCGGACGAGCCTCGGTTACCGGTGGCAAATCGGTCTTCCTAGCCGGTGGGCTATGGGCCACTTTTTCAATATTCATCTAGATACGCTAATGAAAAGAAAGGGACACAAATAGTAAGCTATCTGCGACTTCTGTTTCGAGAACTCCCGAGCACTATGCTCTGGTCAGACCTCAACCCCAGAGGTGTCAATCCCGGTAAGGAAAAAGACTCCCAAGGAAACTTTCAAGGCTACTACGATGCTAATCTCGGCCACTACGGCTCCGACAAAAAACAGGACGGAGATTTAATTAAGCTACGACTAACGTCTAAAACCGACAACGGAGAAAGGCGCTGACGAGGGGTACGGCCGAGTTTTTATACGGAAGAGATAGGCGGGTAAGGTTAATAGCTTGGATGTTCAAAAAAAATTTTCTTTGGGAGATTTGGTCAAATAGTAATATAAGCTCTCGCTACCACTGAAGCGGGGCTCTTCAGTTAATAAGAGATCTGACGCGGAGTGCGCAAAAGACTAAGGAAATAGAATGTATTTCCAACTAAAAGGAACTGAGGGAAAAAGGGACAAAGTCCTACAAGAGAGGGCACTGGATATAGTGCCCGCGATACAAGAAAACAACGCAAAAACACACAGAGGCATAGAATGTACTATAGGAGTACCTGTATCAGCCCCTGCGGCTGTACATGACGGAAACGGTAAGAGGAACCCGAAGTCCTGGATCTAGCCCGTGTCTTGACACGTGGTGAGCATACAGGGCGGGTGTACCCCTGGGCCCCTGTAGCCCGGCTACACTATTCTTATCGTTTGAACCTTTTGACTGAGCAAACGAGCCTTTGGATGCGTTGTTTTCGCCCAACATGACCTAAGGTTCACTCTGTCTTTATCTGATAGTTCCTCTAACTATGAGCTGCAAGATTCAAGAGATGACTCTTGCTACCATGTGATGATTGGCAATGAGTCTCTTTATTGAAAATCTTAACGCAGCCAGTAGTAGTAGAACTATCAGACAAGATCAGAAATGAAAATAAAGAAATCATAACAAAACATTCATCAGATGAGAATGAAACAGAGAAAGATCAAAGAAACATTAACCAACAGATGAGCCAGATAAATCAATATGAAACAATAGTGATTTTGACAGCAATGATGTCAGCCTCTGTGATGCCAAGGGCTAGTAACTTTTAGCTACACAAGGTGATAAGAGTGCAAAATAAGGGTAGAGTAGGATAATTTCACGTAGAAAGTAGTAGGAAAGAACTAAAAAAGAATATAATCCTTTTTTATAGAGGGGCCTGCTGGCGCAGGGGTGTTTGTAGGTGCCCTCTAAATCAGAGATCTGCAAAGCAGGGTGGTATCTGATTAAGCAAACAATGGGTTTCTGCGTAACAGAAGGTGGTACCAAAGTGCTTTTCCAATTCAGGAACCAGAATGGGGACAGAAGGATGAAAGAAGTACTCACTATTGCTTCTTTCAAGCCAAAAAGCCACGTAGGGGGGTGAAGTAGAGCTGCTGGGTAGATTGAAGGGTTTCTGCGCAGGAGCTGGACACGTAGGATGGTTGATTTAAAGAGAACACCACGGATAAAACAGGCAAAACAGGGCAGAGTAACTGAAATAAGGACAGGACACGGCGTAACTGATTGACTGTAATAATAATTGATGATGGGGAACAACTTTTGGCGTGGAAAGAGGGCTCTATATATACTAATTTCACTCATAGTGGAGGACCTTTCTGCCTGTGTGCGTGTAGTAACTGGTTTTCAGCGCAATGTGGCCAATTTGGGAGATTGGCACTAACAAGGCTCATCCCAATGACACTGCTGGTCATTAATTCTGCGTCACAAGTGCTTTCCATGACCTTAATAAATTATGTAGTCATTGTAACTAAGGTACATAGCAACACTGACGTGTGAATGTATCTGAAATGGGCCACAAATGACGCAAATGGGCCACAAATGGCTAAGGCCAATCATTTAAGGCCACGCTGGCTATGTTACTTTTATGTATTCAAGGTTTTTATTAATAAAACCTTGTAAATAAACCACGTAGAATCTACTTTTACCCTAGTTACACTTGTACATATGTGGTAACTAGGGGATTAGCTATTTCCACGCATTTGGCCAATTTCCAATTGGATTATATAATCCACGCGCGGGGTTGGAGGTTTAAACCCCAATTGGGCCTAACTCCTAAACTATACACAACAACTCAATTATAAGTCCATAATTGGTCATTTCACATATAGTATGCATATATAACAAGTACATACGCGTGCAATGTCCGTGTGACATATGTTTCTGGCCAATTCTTACGGGTAAGTGGTTCAAGGTGAAGGAGTAGGAATTTAGGGGTACTTCCAGTGAGGGACCCTACATTAATTTGCATGTGGATTCAGAATATGACATAATATTCTAAGTTATCCTCAAGGTTTAGAAGTTATTTAGTATTTTTGTAAAAAGTAGTTGTTATTTTAATTTATTACTTATTTTTATGGTGCCAGGACTTTGCTAAGCTCATTAGCCCAGTTCACATAGATGCTCGACCCAAGTTAAAAAAAAAAAGACGAGCAATGCATGTAAAATTTAACTGCATAAAATCATCACGTAAGTCGTGAGATTTTTGTTCATAAAAAATATCTCACGAGCAGTCCAAATTTTATCAACATGCGTAAAACAGCCCTACGTGAACTGGGCTATTGGATAAAAATAAGTAAACTGAGTTTTTTGTACATTATTAGTCATATAAATGGGTCTTAATATTGTAGTAATAATGTCTCTATTTATGTTACCTTTGTCAGGTTGGCTCTGTCATAGTAGCAAGCTGACATTCCCTCCCTTTAAAATGAGACTTTAGAAAACAAAATTCACTCTATTGTCTGTAGTGAAAAAAAAATGCACAATTTCTCTTGGAGGCTCTATAATTTCGTAGATGTATGGGACCATCTGGTATGTTATCTTCAGGAATCCATTCATCTTTGTCTGCTGATTGTCCTTTATACCTTACCAAGTAGAGTCTAATATCTTTCCCATTGATCCTTTCTTTCTTATCCTTTAATATCTTCTGTACTTTAAAGTTAGAGGTGTCTAGAGGTTCAATTATAGGTACAGGTACAGATGTTACTACAGGGGTATCTGTGCCTCTACTAGTGTAAGGTGTGAGAGAAAAGAAATAAAGCTTTAGACACCATACGGTGTGTGGGGTGTCAGCGAGGGTAGGAACAGGGGCGGGAGAAGTTAGGTTGAACCTTTAGACACCATACGGTGTGTGGGGTGTCAGCAAGGGTAGGAACAGGGGCAGGAGCAGTTAGGTTGAACCTAGGGGTAGAACGATAAGGAGGAAAACAGTATAAGAGTTGATTTCTTAGGAAGAATCAGAAGTGGAGAATATAGATGAGAAAGAAAAGAAAAGACAGAGATAATGACCTTTAGACACCATACGGTGTGTGGGGTGTCAGCAAGAGTAGGAACAGGGGCGGGAGCAGTTAGGTCAAACCTAGGGGTAGAACGATAAGGAGGAAAACAGTATGAGAGAAGAAAAAAGAAAATAGAACACAGAGCACGCGGACAAGACTAGTTACAAGACTATCACACAGGGTTCCCCAACATGTCACACTTTTCTTTCTCTCACACACGGCCTCACTTATTATTCTTCTGATAACTTGCATTGTTGTCCCATGAGTTTTGTTCAATGTAAAGTTGTCTTTCCTTTGGTGAGATTCTTGGTTAATAAATCGGCTTGCATCTTGTCAGTTTGGAGATATTTAAGGGTGATGAGTTTGGATTCGACATGATCCCGGATGAAATGATACCGGAAGTTGATGTGACGGGTACCATGGTGGTAGATGGGGTTGGATGCAATGGAAATTGCACTTTGATTGTTGGTACAGAGAGTGAGCTTTGGCAATATGCAAAGTTCTTCCAGAACATTCATACACCACAATAGGTCTTAAGATGAGTCAGATAGGGAAACATATTCCCCTTCAGCTGAGGAGAGTGCGACTGATTGTTGTTTGTGACTGCGCCATCCAATCGTACTGTGGAAATAGATGATGGATGCGGAATAGGAGTTCCACGACTTCGACCTGTTCCAGTCAGAGTCAGAGAAACCAATAAGTTTGTTTGGGTCCTGTTTGAGATCATTCTGGCCAAGAATGAGATGTTGATCTTTTGTGGCACTGATGTATCAAAGAGTGTGGCGCGCCGCTTTGTAGTGCGCCTCCCGAGGGTCCTCTAAAAATTGAGATAAGAAACATAAGGCAAAAGCAAGATCGGGCCGAGTGCATTGCACTAGCCACTGGATGAGCCCAACCACCCGTTGGTAGTTGAATGGAGGGACACAAGGTTTTTTGGACTAGGGGACAGTTTTAAGTTGTTTCCAGTTGGACGGCAGAGGAATCATGGTAGATCGGTCATTGGAAATATTGAATTCCTCTAGCATGTTTTTGATGTATTTATCCTGAACCAGCGCTATGGAACCTCTGAGCTGATTTATTCGGACGCCAAGAGCGTATTTGGCTACTCCTAAATCCTCCATGTCAAAGATGGCAGATATCTTTTGTTTGAACAGTTCCGGCCATGATCCCCCGAAAAGGAGATCGTCGACATGAACAAACAGAAAGAACGGTTTGGACTCATCGGCAGAGATGTACAGGCAAGGATCGGAGTAGGTGGGTTTAAGCCCAATGGACTTAAGGGCGGCAGTGAGAGCCTTTTGCCAGCAGACGGGGCTCTGTTTGAGACCATAGAGCGCTTTGTGGAGTTTAAGTACGGTTTTGGGGGGGTGTTTAGTCCAAGAGGGGCGTGGATGTATAGGTCCTCTTCTGGGGTGCCATTTAAGAAAGCACACCGGACGTCCATTTGGTGGACTTCGAATTGATTTAAAGCGCATATTGTAAGCATGATTCTTAGAGAGGTAAGTCGTCCGGTGGGGGAAAACACATCCTGATAGTCGATCCCTTCTCTTTGATTGAAGCCCCAAACGCACAGTCTGGCTTTGTATTTGGTCAAGTTCCCATCTTGATTGGTTTTCTTTTTGAACACCCAAGTGGTAGTGAGAGGACGGATGCCCTTTTCGGAGATATCCGCGACCGACCAAAATTTGAGCCGGTCCATGTTGCCAAGTTCATTTGAGATGGCGCCCTCCCAGTTTTCACTGTCGACAGAGGTAACTGCTTGATGGTAACTCTTTGGATCATTGTGCGAGAGGATTGCAGCATTTGCCAAGTGACGAGTACGTCGACCAGACTCTATGATGTTAGATGGGTCAATGTTGCCGCGAATTTCCCGACTTGCTGGTTTGTCTTCCGGGACCCACGCATAGAATTTAGCGGAGGGATGAGACGGGTCAGGAGTCTTGTCAGCCTTAGAGACAACAATGTTGCCCAAAAGGCTTCAACAATGTTCTCTTCTTATTCCTCTTTTCAATACAAGTATTTTCATATCATAATATCCCTACTTTGTTGTGTATAAGTGTGGAATAATATAAGTGTGAAGTAATTAACATAGAAGTCCACATAACATCTACTTATTTTCTAAGTTCAACTCTATATTGCATATTCATTTTGATAAACATGGTTCATCATCTTCAGAGTTGGGCAGATGAAAATTTTCATCATCACTCATCAACCAACTTAGAAGAAAAACAGAACTACTGGACAACACTCCTCACTACTCAGCATCCAAGGTCCCATCATTTCCCCTCGTCGTACTGTCGTGGTCATCTGGTGTCATCTGTCTGACTAGTAAGCAGCTTTGCCAACTTCTCCTTTTCTTCAAGTTCCTCTTGAGCTTGATCTTTCCAACCATCTTCTTCCTCACTCTCTTTCTCTTCATCTCAAAGAGGCACCTTCATCACTTATCCTTAAAGGATCAATCATCTTCATCTTAGTCTTGTGGCACTTTACACCACACAGGTTTCCTTATAAGTATCCTTTGCCTTTGGCATAAAAAATAAGGCAGTCTCTGACTGTACCTTCTCCTGTTTCTCAGGTTGAAGAGACTGTGGCTCTGCCCGGTTCTATTACTCTTGCTCTCCTTGAGATTGAGCTCATTACCAGTCTTTTCAGACTCATCTTTCTTCTTCTTAAGCCCTCCCTTTTTATCCTCATCTTCCCTTGAAATATATATTTGTGTCCCCCATATCTTGTGCCCTGCTGTCACATAAGAGACCCAGGCTCACAAGTCTTGACCGTTTCCTTGTTGGTTTGCTGGTTGTTGGGATTTAACATTTTGGCGACATCCTGGTCGGAGTCGGATGGGTTGAGATTGGAGTTTTGGTCCTCAAGCTCTTGAAAGCTCTCTGACTCGTCTGGATTATTGGTAGTTTCAGAGTTTTGACGTTGATGTGATGATGAAGGAGAATCAGGAAGTGAGGAGATGGGGGATTCGGAGGATGAGATGAACAATAAGTCAATTTCCTGATCCCGGTCATGGACATCCGAGGTTTGGAAAGCGGGAAACACATGGTCATTAAACTTGACATGGTGGGTGATGTGGACATTACCTGTTTCCTCATCTAGCACCCGGAACGACCTGTGTCCCTCCCCGTACCCCAGGAAGATCCCAACTGCTCCACGGCTCCTGAACTTCCCTGCTGACCTGTTAAGCAAATAAATAGCTTGGCAACCAAAAGGGTGGAGATAAGTAAGGTTGGGTGGTCTCCCAAACCACATTTCGGAGGGGGAGGAGAAATTGATGGATTTACAGGGAGAAAGATTTTCAAGGTAAACGGCGCAGTTCACCGCTTCTGACCAAAAGCTGAAGCCTAAACCCGAGTCTTTGAGGATACAACGGGCCTTTTCAACGGTGGTCCTGTTGCCCCGTTCAGCGAATGGATTGTTTTCGGGGTGGTAAGGGGCGGTGGTAAGGTGAGTGATTCCCTTGGAAGCATAGTAGGATTGGAGGGAGCGATTTTTGAATTCCGTGCCATTGTCCGTCACGAGATGGCATATTTTTTCTTTAGATTTGTTTTCAATGATGGAGAAGAGCTCCCGCATGATCTGGTTGACTTCCGATTTATAGGTAAGAAATCTGACCCAGATGTAATGGGAGTATCCATTGACTGCGCGAAGGAAGTATTTGAACCCCGATTTGGACGATGGAGAGATCGGTCCGCACAGGTCAATGTGTAGGTAATCAAGCTTTCGTGAAGCACTGGGAAAACTTCCGAGAAATGGTTCCTTGTGTCGCTTTGAAACGTCGCAAATGGGGCAGGTGAAATCCTTGCGGGGAAGCTTGGGATACATCTTGTAAAAGTATTCTAGTGAGGTATGGCCAGCCACTTGGTGTTTGATGTTCAGACGGCTGATATCAGACTTTAGATCCACATGGTATGCTTTTTGAGTCTCGGACGCTACAATGAAGTTCCCGTAAGCTAGGGAACCGGCCAGGACAATGGAGTCAGTCTTGTCGCAGAGTTTGAAGAGGGAAACACCGTGGGAGCTGAGGGTATAACCGTTTTTGAGGAAAGTGCTCAGACTAATCAGGTTGGAGGTAAGTGAGGGGACGTATAAGGAGTTTTTGAGGGTGACGATGGCGTGGGGAAGTTCGATCCGGGCGGTTCCAACTCCTTCGCGTTTGTTTGAGATCCATCAGCCAGGTAAATGGCTTCGGAGGATTTGGAAAGGGAAGGGAAAAAGCTTAGATCATTGAACATTGAGGTGGTGGCACCGGAG
Organism: Puccinia coronata f. sp. avenae; assembly: GCA_002873125.1. Taxonomy (NCBI): domain Eukaryota; kingdom Fungi; phylum Basidiomycota; class Pucciniomycetes; order Pucciniales; family Pucciniaceae; genus Puccinia; species Puccinia coronata. Next base: position 196,851 of record PGCI01000019.1, read on the forward strand.
TCTAGTACGCATTTGGAGAATTGTCCGTGGTGTGAGGTGTGGAGAGCCTTGGTTGGCTTCTTGGTCTTGGGGGTGGAATTTTGAAGAAAAGAGCACTCGGACTCAGGGTGGACGGTCTTTGGGTTGTGAAAACCAGGGGAGCATTTTGGGCCTTCATAGGGTTTCTTTTGTTGCTGTTGTTGTTGTTGTTTGTACGCGGCTAGTGCCTTGCTGGATTCCTGAGATTCAGTGTTCCCTTGAAGGAAGTTTCAAACATCTTCAATCAAGGATTTGAGGGAGAGGGTCTTTTTGTCGATTTGACACTTCTTTAGAAGCAGCTCACCGGTTGAGGTAAATTTGGGAGGGAGATTAAATAGTACCCACATTGCGATGACTGAGTCAAGAAGCTCGGAGGGGGTGGTGGTTTTGTCATCAATGATGGAGCACAGCAGTCGACAGTTGTCAGAAATAGAGTTCAGGGTGGTCTTGAGATTGGTGGAGGAAATAATGGTCGAGAAGATTTGGTTTAAGTAGGTAGCTTGGTTTTGGACGGTCTTGGGTTGGTAATACTCATCCAGGAGTTTCCAGAAGATTTTTGGGTCCTCCTTGGATTCATGTGAGAAACGTGCGGAGATTTTTGAGTTGCAGTTTAGAACCAGAATTGCGAGGGCGTCTTCATAACAATTGGGATCGACACTGTCTCTCTTTTCAGCTTCCTCAGCAGATTCGGGTCCATTGACAAGTTTGAGAAGGTGTTTGAGTTGAAGGATGGCTGATATCTTGATCTTCCATTCCAGATAGTTTGTACCGGACAACTTGGCGTTCTCCTTGAGTTCCACAGCTAGGTCAACCATATTGGGATGATCGAGCACGGTAGTAAATTCGGGAGCGGATGGGGTTGATGAGGAAGCTTCGGGCGAGGGGAGAGTTATGTGGTCAGGTAGATCAGTAGTGTCTTCAAATGGATCAGCGGGATTCATAAGAGGATTCCGGTCTCATAATCTGTGAGAGAAAAGAAATAAAGCTTTAGACACCATACGGTGTGTGGGGTGTCAGCGAGGGTAGGAACAGGGGCGGGAGCAGTTAGGTCAAACCTAGGGGTAGAACGATAAGGAGGAAAACAGTATAAGAGTTGATTTCTTAGGAAGAATAAGAAGTGGAGAATATAGATGAGAAAGAAAAGAAAAGACAGAGATAATGACCTTTAGACACCATACGGTGTGTGGGGTGTCAGCGAGGGTAGGAACAGGGGCAGGAGCAGTTAGGTCGAACCTAGGGGTAGAACGATAAGGAGGAAAACAGTATGAGAGAAGAAAAAAGAAAATAGAACACAGAGCGCGCGGACAAGACTAGTTACAAGACTATCACACAGGGTTTCCCAACATGTCACACTTTTCTTTCTCTCACATAAGGCTTGATTAAGCTAGCTGGAAAGACAGGGTGTTTTCTGGAAAATTCATCTGTTAAGATTACTTCCACTGCATTTTTTCCGTGTAATTGCTTAATGGTAAAAGGTCCAACAAAGGAAGGTTTAAGTTTACTGTTCCCCCCCAAGTTATTATAATTTACAGTGGACAATAAGACTTTGTCTCCAATTTGGAAGGATGGTTCTTTATGACTTTTATCCCATCTTAACTTATTATATTCAGCTGCATCTTGCACACATTTCTTAGCATGTTCATGTGTTATATCAAGCATTCTTTTGAAGTCTAAGGAAGTGGGATGTACATGTGGTAATTTGTTATTAATAAGGTCTTTGGGCATTCTGGGTATCCATCCTCTTTCCAAAATATAAGGGATTTCTTTGGATGAAGAATGTTTACTACTGTTATAAGCTATTTCTAAAGCAGGGAGTAAGCTAACCCAATCATGAGTATAACCATCACTGTTCTTGAATTCTAAGCCAAAAGAACAGAATCTTCTGAGCATATCTTCCAGAGTTTGGATCATTCTTTCAGCTAATCCATCAGTTTGGGGGTGGTAAGCAGTAGAAAAAGCTAATTTAGTGCCTAACATATCATGTAAATTTCTCCAAAATTCAGAAGTAAATTTGGGGTCTCTATCACTAATGATTATTTTGGGTATTCCTACATCAGCCATAATTCTGTTCCAAAATAGTAAAGCCACTTCCATAGCTGTATCATCTTTGTGGTTGGGAATAAATCTGGCCCTTTTTGAATATCTGTCTACAACCATTAGTACAGAGTTGAAGGAGTAAGACCCTCCAGGAGGTAAACCTGTAACAAAATCCATGTTTATTATTTCCCATCTTTTGGTAGGTTCTTGGATGGTTTGAAGTAGCCCATATCTCTTACCTGTTTGCTTATTTGATTTCTGGCAAGTTTCACAGGATTTTATATAAGTAGCTACTTCATTAGGCCAATTATTCCACCAAGCTGTAGTTCTAACTCTTTCAATAGTCCTTTCTTCTGAAAAATGTCCAGCACCAACATTGTCATGGCATTCTTTCATAAGGGCATCAATCTGAAGTTGATCACATAAGACTATTACACTGGAATGTCTTTCTTTGAAGTATAATATTCCATCTAATAGGGAGAACTTACCAGAAGAGTAAGGTTTGGATAACCAGGGAGGTAAACTAGCAATCAATTCATGGGAGCTGTTTTCATTGCTAAGTATGTCTATTAATTTGACAAATTCAGGATTAGACTGGTAACTATCTTTGATAATAGTATAGTAGGCTTCATCCAAATCACAAACATGTATTCCTAAAATGGGGAATATATCTTCATCTTCAGGATCCCAGGCAGGGTTATCTGGAGTGTTTGGTAAAGACCATCTGCTTAAGCCATCAGCATTACTATGATTTTTACCAGCTTTGTGAACAATAGTCATATGTCCTCTGTATTGCTGGATAGCAATTTGCCATCTTAACATATGCCTATGGGGGGTCTGCATGTTCATAAGGGTTTTAACTGCTGTGCAATCAGTGACTACAACAATTCTACTACCTTCAAGATAATAATGTAACTTTTCTAGGGACCATACAAGAGCTAAACATTCCATTTGACTGGCTCCATACCTCTTCTCTGTTGGCTTAATTTGTCTTGAAATAAACAGGACTGGTTTTTCTACCATTTTATCTTCAATTAAGAATTCTTGGTGTAAGGCAGCACCTAAGCCATCTAGACAAGCATCTATGTATAAGATAAAGGGTAAATTATAATCTGGTTGAGCTAGCACAGGAGCAGTAGTAAGGGCTAGTTTCAGTTTTTCATAATCTAGTACTCTAGGGTGAGTCATTTCATAAATGGTTTCTTTACTACATAACTCATACAATGGCTTGGCTAAAATAGCAAATTTCTCAATATGTTTCCTAAAATAACCACAAAATCCAAGGAAAGATTGCATTTCAGTGATATTCTGAGGCATAGGTTTGAGCATTACAGCTGCTACTTTATTTTGGTCAATAGCTAGGGACAGACCAGAAACAATGTGTCCTAAAGCTTTAAGTTCACCATATCCAAAATTGCACTTTTTAATAGACATTTTTAGACCTGCTCTAATGGAAGTTTCTAATACTATTTTTATCTTTTCCACATGTGTTTCCCAGTCATCTGAATAAATGATTATATCATCAATATATATCATCATCCAACACTGACGGATACAAGATCCAAAAATAGAGTCCATCATTCTTTGGAAATGAGAAGGTGCATTCTTAATTCCAAAGGGCATCCTGAGGTATTCAAAAACACCAAGATGGCAGATAATTCTCATAAATTGGCGGCTATTAAGTTCAATAGGTATCTGGTGAAACCCTTTAAGAACATCCATACAGGTTATGTACTTAGCTTTGGATAAATTATGCAGAGAATGGTCAATTCTTGGAATGGGATAATTATCAGCTTTAGTGTAATTATTTAAAGCTCTAAAATCTCCAACCATCCTAGACTTATCATTATGCCAGGCAATAATAACTGGGGTAGTTATTTCTACTTGTTCATTATGGCCCACTTTTCTAAGTACACGTAAATCTATAAGCTCTTTAATGTGTGTTTCTAAGGCTATCCTAGATTTAGGGCTAGAAGGGTAGGCTGCTTTTCTTAGAGCAGGTGGGTAAGGAGGTTCACAAGTTAATTCTAATTTAATATCATGTCCTGTAACATTGCCAATAGGCTCTTCAGTGGTACAGAAGGCTTCTTTATTCTTATGGCATACTTTAAGAATATCTAATACTTGAGCATTGGTTAGTATGTCACTTATAGCAGCTTGGGACATATATTCTTGATTAAAACCTTCTAATTCCGTGGGGTCAGGTTCCTGAGAAACAGGGGCAATAGTCTCAGAATGAATGTTGCAAATTTGGTATTTCTTTTTCCAATCTCCTCCAATGGTAAAATATCTATCTTTGGACTGGAAAATGTCAATGCCATACATGCAAAAGGTATCATTACCTAGTATAAGGTAGTCACAAATAGCATCTGAAAGTACTACAAATTCTACACTTAATCTGAGGGATCCCTTAGTGTGAGGGAATATTAAGGGCAAATTTATGACACCAATGGGTTTCATGGTGGAGTTACAACTGCTAAATGTAGCTTTGGGAACAGGTAATAAATTTTTGCGCCATTCAGGGTATATTTGTTGCAAAAATGTTGCACTGGCGCAAGAACAAAAAGCTCCTATATCTAATAGTGTCTTAACTGCTAAGTCTCTGAAAATAACCTTAGTGTAATTGGTTTTTCCTAGAGTGTAACACCTTCCTTAAAGCTCCTATATCTAATAGTGTCTTAACTGCTAAGTCTCTGAAAATAACCTTAGTGTAACTGGTTTTTCCTAGAGTGTAACACCTTCCTTCCTCAGGTTTGTTAGTTAATAGCTTAGCATCAGATATATGACCAATATCCATATTGTCTTCCCATTTCTGGGGTAAGTTAGATTCACCATGGATGGTATTAATACTGAAGTCATTGCCAATATCAGCATTAATTACCATCACTGCATGGCCACTAGATTCCGAGTCATCATCATCTTGACCATAATTTGTATTAGAGGGTTCTTGTTGTATGATATCAAAGGTACTTTCAGAATCTGAATCAGGGCTTGCCTGCACATTATTGATTTTTCTCCTAGGTTTGGTACATTCAGTACTTCTGTGGCCAGTTTCTCCACAATTCCAACACGTAGGAGTCTTTTCTTTTCTAACAGGTTCAGCTGGCTTAGATTCTAACTTTTTGGGAGGATCTGTTCTAGGAGTGTAATCCTTTTTATCAGAAGGATTGTGCTTCTTATTGATCCCAGTCATTTCTACCACTTCTTCCATAACACCTCTAAGAGTGGATAAGTCACAATCCATGTCATTGATTCTACATCTGACATTATGTTCTAGGATGCCTTTAGTTTGATTAAGAATTAAATCATTTATTTGTTCCTGATCTAATTTAGGATAAATGCATTCAATTCTCTTTTTCTGGTTCAGGCACCATTGATGAGGATTATGTCTGACTGGGTCAAAATAGTCATTCTCAAAGGCTCTGCGCATTTTCTTTTCCCAGAGTCTAGTGCCAAACTGTTGTTTGATCAATTCTTTCCAAGCTGGCCAGGATTGTTGTCCCATGGTAGCTTGTTTACTAATAAACCAGTCAAAAGCTACTCCTTCAAACAATCTGGGCAATCTTGTAAGGATAGCTTCATCAGGAGCTCTGTAGACTGTTAATATATGATCAATATATTTAATGAAGTTAATGTGGTCATAATCTCCCTCTCCTGAGAATTTGGTCCATTCTTTAATTGGTGGCAACAATTTATTCAGAAGGGAAGGGTCTATGAAGTTGTTAGTATTTTTACTATATGCCTGGTTACGTGAGGAATGAACATGACTCCCTTGGCTCCCATTATGGTGGTTATTATGAGTAGGGGAATTAATAGGATGGCAATTGTTATTAAGAGGCATGGGTGGACTGCTATTATATTTGGTATAGTTGGTTTGACTATTATTGTTTTGTTGATGAGGATAGTTGTTATTATTTCCTCCATTATTTTCAGGTATGGTTTCCATATAAGGGTTGTTATATTTGGGCGTGGAGTTATTAACAGGAATAGCTCTGGTAGGAATTTCTTTAATTAAGTCTGCTAATTCAAATTTCACGTCTAACAGATGCTTTAATAATAGAGTCCCATTAACATTCTTGTTGTTTTGATCAGATATTAAGGCTACTTGAGCTTGTAGTTCAATCATCATTCTTTTCAAGTCCATTTGTTCCAGTTCTAATTTAACATTTTGGGTGTGTAAAGTGTTAATGACATTTTCATTAATTCTGTTAATTATATGTTCAGTATTAGCATGAAACATGTCTTCTAATCTGTTAATTTTATCCGCCAAATCATCATTAGAATACTTGGAATGTTCATCTTCAAGTTCTTCTAATTTTTTGGGCACATTAGGGATCTTTGGCTCAGAAGTTTTAGCGTGAAAATCAGATTCATTATGCGTAAAGACAGACTTAGGTGAGTTAAGAAATTTAGACAATTGATTTAAAATGAGAGAAGAGCTAGACATATAATTCTCTAAAGATTCAGGCGGAGGAGGAGCCTTATTTAAAAATTCTAAAACAGTTTTGTGGCGTGTTTTAGCATTTTTATCTAACAAAAGAATGTTATTATGCGCAATTGTAAGAGAACTATCTAGGACAGAAAAACCTAATCTAAGCTGTTGTAGAAGCTGGTTATGGCGCTGCTGATGTTGGCCAATTTCTTCCACTTCTGGGGATTGTTGTAATGACGGTTGTTCATAGAAAGACTGCTCATATTCTTTCCCTTGTTCTTGTTGGCTGTGTGAGGAAACAATACTCTCTTTTCCTCCCAAGGGTTCCATCCCTTTGTGTACTCCTCCACTTCCTTTTTGGAGATAAACTTCTGTAATTCTTTCTGACTCTTCTGGGCTAGTCCTAAAAGATTCAGCATCATCTCCTGGGTGGCCTTGGATTTCTGGGCTTTCACAAATTTCTGATGGTTGGCCACGTGTATCTTGACCAATCTGGCTATTTTGTCCTCCTTGGACATACCTATCACCTGGATTTCCAGGTCCTCTTCCTCCGTCTGGGGTTTCTGGGTACTGGCCAAGGAGGTGGAAGGGGTTGGTTCCACGTCCACGTCCATGGCTTGAGGGTTGGGGTGACTGGGGGCTTTCTTCTTGAATGCCAAGTTCTGGGGCAACTTCCCTGGCTCTAGGTTGCCTAGTGGCCGGGGGTAAGGAGCCGTGGAGATCAGGCTTGTGAGCCCTGGTAGACTTCCTGACAGGACTATTTTCACGTGAAATATTAGTGAAAAGGGCCACAAAATATTAAGTAGGCGTAATTAATAAACTTACTGGTTGGTGGAGCCGTAAGTGGAGTAATAGAATTGGCCACAGAGGTAGCTGGGGCCGTGGTAGAAGAGTTGGAAGTGCTGGGAGTAGTAGTGGAAGACACTAGAGGATATTCAGGCGTAAGAATAAGTATTTTTGGTGATTTTAATAATTTTTATTACGGATAAAAAAGAATTAAACTGACTATTGTAAAACTGTTGTTTATATTCCAAAGTGCTTTGAAGATCTGCACGCCTCTTGTTCTCTTGATTTCTTCTGTTGATGGCGTTGAGTTTGATGAGAAGTTCAGTGTCCTTTTGAGCACGTTGGTGAGAGTGAAATAGAGCTAGTTGGAACTGTTCTGTAGGCGTAAGTTTTTCCCAATCAGAAGGTTGATAGTTAGCTATTTCCTCTTCTTTGCGCAATCTGAGGACTTTGAGATAGTGTTTGATTAATTCAAAGTGGGCAATTTGATCAAAAGGAGGATGAATAAATTCAGGAGTGGAAATGAGGGATTTAGTGTATTGGTTCACTAAAAGAATGCATAAAAAATAAAGCAGAAGGATATTTTTTAGTGGATTTATTTTATAAATGATTTTTAGTTGGTTTGGTAATTTTTTGCGTGAGTGAAAAGCAAAAGTAGACAGAATAAGTACCAGGAGTCAATTACCACGAGTGAATATTGGTAATTTCCCGGCCAGACCCCCAATTGTCAGCCTCTGTGATGCCAAGGGCTAATACCTTTTAGCTACACAAGGTGATAAGGGTGCAAAATAAGGGTAAAGTGGGGTAATTTCACGTAGAAAAGTAGTAAAGAAGAGATAGAAAGAATATAATTCTTTTTTATAGAGGGGCCTGCTGGCGCAGGGGTGTTTGTAGGTGCCCTCTAAATCAGAGATCTGCAAAGCAGGGTGGTATCTGATTAAGCAAACAATGGGTTTCTGCGTAACAGAAGGTGGTACCAAAGTGCTTTTCCAATTAAGGAACCAGAATGGGGACAGAAGGATGAAAGAAGTACTCACTCTTGCTTCTTTCAAGCCAAAAAGCCACGTAGGGGGGTGAAGTAGAGCTGCTGGGTAGATTGAAGGGTTTCTGCGCAGGAGCTGGACACGTAGGATGGTTGATTTAAAGAGAACACCACGGATAAAACAGGCAAAACAGGGCAGAGTAACTGAAATAAGGACAGGACACGGCGTAACTGATTGACTGTAATAATAATTGATGATGGGGAACAACTTTTGGCGTGGAAAGAGGGCTCTATATATACTAATTTCACTCATAGTGGAGGACCTTTCTGCCTGTGTGCGTGTAGTAACTGGTTTTCAGCGCAATGTGGCCAATTTGGGAGATTGGCACTAACAAGGCTCATCCCAATGACACTGCTGGTCATTAATTCTGCGTCACAAGTGCTTTCCATGACCTTAATAAATTATGTAGTCATTGTAACTAAGGTACATAGCAACACTGACATGTGAATGTATCTAAAATGGGCCACAAATGACGCAAATGGGCCACAAATGGCTAAGGCCAATCATTAAAGGCCACGCTGGCTATGTTACTTTTATGTATTCAAGGTTTTTATTAATAAAACCTTGTAAATAAACCACGTAGAATCTACTTTTACCCTAGTTACACTTGTACATATGTGGTAACTAGGGGATTAGCTATTTCCATGCATTTGGCCAATTTCCAATTGGATTATATAATCCACGCGCGGGGTTGGAGGTTTAAACCCCAATTGGGCCTAACTCCCAAACTATACACAACACCTCAATTATAAGTCCATATTTGGTCATTTCACATATGGTATGCATATATAACAAGTACATACGCGTGTAATGTCCGTGTGACATATGTTTGTGGCCAATTCTTACAAGTAATTGGTTCAAGGTGAAGGAGTAGGAATTTAGGGGTACTTCCATTGAGGGACCCTACATTAATTTGCATGAGGATCCAGAATATGACATAATATTCTAAGTTATCCGCAAGTTTTAGAAGTTATTTAGTATTTTTGTCAAAAGTAGTTGTTATTTTAATTTATTACTTATTTTTATGGTGCCAGGACTTTGCTAAGCTCATTGGATAAAAATAAGTAAACTGAATTTTTTGTACATTATTAGTCATATAAATGGGTCTTAATATTGTAGTAATAATGTCTCTATTTATGTTACCTTTGTCAGGTTGGCTCTGTCATAGTAGCAAGCTGACACCAAAAGCCTGATTGAGAAATTCTTCCCCCCTGTCTGATAAAATCTCCCTGACCTTGGTGTTGTGATTGTTCTCAACAAGGTTGAGTAATTCTTTGACCGTGCTCATCACATCGAATTTTGCCTTCAGAAAGCGGACAATTTTGAAGGATGAGAATTGGTCAACAACGGTAAGGAAATATTCGAAGCCGGAGACAGAAGCAGGGGTGATTGGGCCAACGAGATCCATTTGGAGACAAAAGAGAGGAGATGGAACAGAAGAAAAGTGGCCAGAGAAGGGTAGGAGAGTCATTTTTGAGCATAAACGTACTTTGCAAGGGTTGCCGCCGGGGGTCGGCAAGTGCAGATGTTTGAGGGCTTGATTTCCTGGGTGGCCGAGGCGGTTGTGCCACAGAGAGGCACTCATGTCCCCTTTCACGGAGACAGAGACCATGGCCTGTGGCTTGGATGATTTGACCAAGAGTAAGTTGTCCCAAATGACACCTGTCATGAGAGTGTTGGACTGGTTCCCAAGAGAGAAGCTGTTCCCATTGCAAGTGATGCAGAGCAAGTTGTCGAGGATCTGAACTAGTGACAACAGCTGTTGGGATATGGTTGGCACAAGTAGGCAATTTTTCAGAGTTAAGGTTTTGCCGTCCACATGAATGACCGCAGTTCCGTGTCCCTCCGTGTAGATTGGGGCGTTGGGGTTGCCGGTTTTGACCTCAGTGATCCCAGGAGTCAGATTAGTGAAGAGACTTTTGTTGCGCAGCATGTGATGAGTTGCGGCGGAATCAAGGATGAACAAATTGTCAGGAACTGGCGTGGTGATCATTGTAATAGCAGTGGTGTGGGCGTAGATGGCACTGGCGTTCTTCGGGACTTTCTGTTCCGTCTTTAGGTGTGGGTACTTCTGGAAACACCTTGACTCGGTGTGATTTTTGACGAGGGGATTGTGTTGTCCATTGCCGCACAAAGGAATTAACTTGGAAGGAAATTGCAAGGATGACAAAGAAGAAGCAGTGATGAGAGCCGTTGTGGTGTTCCATTCCCGCTCCAATGCCAAAGAGGTACATTTCATATATTACAAGTTCACTTACAAGATGTACACTAGAATAGGATACAAGAGGAGGAAGATCAGGGAGGAGTACAGAAGGAATCCGGAAGAATACACAATACACCAACATCACAGAATCAACAACAAGGAAGAGTTACACCAACAGCAAGCAGGAAATACGGACGATGGTAGCAGTACAAGGAGCAGACATAGGGGGAAGAAGGGGAAGAAGGACCAGGAGGAGGAGAGGCCTAGACCCTGAACAGGATGGAAGCTGGAAGGATTGGAAGAAAGAAGGGGTGTTGATGGAAGGTGTTTCAGCCCCTGGATGGAAGAATAGAAGAAGGAGGAAGAACGGGCTGTATTGTACACAGTACAGGGGGGGAGTGGGCACAGAAATGATGTCATTCTGTGCAGATATGATGTCATGCTGTGCAGACATGAAGTCATGCTGTGCAGAAATGATGTCATGCTGTGCAGCAATGATGTCATGCCGTGCTGAAACCATAGCAACAAGGAGCAGGCTGTGCAGCTGACCAGTTCACCTGCAGCATAAATCCCTCAAAGGACCTTCCCTCGGAGCTAAATTGCCTCATCTTTTCCTATATAAGGAGGTCATTTCCCCACCACTGTTGTTTTTCTTTTTCCTCAGCCACTTACTAAGAGAGCATAGTGTGTCTCACCAGTCATCAAGTTAGTCATCAAGTGTAGTCATCAGTGTTATCAGTCAATAAGTCAATCAATCAGTTATCAACCCCAACAATAAAAACATTTTTCAAACCCCCAATCAATCAACAAACAACCCAATCAATCAACAAACACATCAATCAATCAACAACAAACTCAACAATCATCAACAATCACCTGCAATAGTCCACCACACTATTGCACTTTCACATAATCAATCCCACGGTTCAATTATCCATATCATTAGTTATAAGCGGTCTACTCAAATACAACAACAAATAAGGTCTAAGTCTGATTGAGATTACTATACTTAGTAAACTTAATCTTGAAATCAGCCATTTCTCTTTTTATATTGATTTTAAGATTCCTTACAAAGGGTATAGTATTTATAAAGGGGCAGGCCAATAAACCACCCGTAAACTGACTGTTTTAGCCTTTCAACCTAACTCACCAGTTTATTTCCCCCAGCCGGATCTTTACCAAATATTATCATTTGTCCCACAGGAGTCCTACACCGTGGCCAGGGAGTTTTGTTCTCCATTCATGGTTTTGTTCATGTTGTGCGTGTAGTAAGTTTGAAGTGCGTCCAACATGAGATAAGGCGTTTCAACAGAGTCTTTGGAGAGTGCGATTTTATCCACAATCTGATCCAATTCCTTGGCTTTCATGAGCTTGCCGAGGACAACGTAGGATATGATGGTAGGTGGGATGACAATTTTGACAGTTTCAATGTCACGCAAGGCGCTTTGCATGTTGTTGATGAAGATCTGAAGGTCGCCATCGTAAGTGAGGGCAGACCACTTCATAAAGACTCTTCCGCGGTTGACAATGGACTGGGAGGCATACTGGCTGGCGATTTTCAACCAGAGTAGATGAGCACTGTTGGTAGTTGTTGTGTCAACGACCTCATTGAAGCACCTTTCATTCAGTCGAGAGACGATGTAATATTGCTTTGTTGTTCGCCGAGAGGTAGGCAGCTTTGACATCCCCAGGTGCTTGCTCGTCCCATCTGTTTGCGCATGCAAAGAAGAGCTTCTTTCCTTGAAGAAAGATTTTCATTCTGGAGCTCCAGGCCGTGTAGTTATCCCCATCAAGCATGGGAATATTGAGCCTGTGTAACTTGTCTGAGTCGTTCATTGATTCACCTTTTATTATCAAGGTTCCAGTCCGTGAGTGTGAGACTGTAAATCTGTTTGGTTTCAGGAACTAAAAGAATATCATTTTAGTGAATGAAGACAAAAAAGAAAGAAACAACAAAGGAATGAAATCTACCTAAAAGGCAAACACAAGTGACTGAGAAGAAAAGTGGAGTGGAGGAAAGAAAAGAGACAACAACAACAAAGAACTAGACAAGTGAGCAGCGAGTTCAAGGCAACAGATGATAGAAGGGGGAGTGAGGCAATACATACAACCAGGAGTCTTCTAGAGTACCGATGTACTGACTGATGGCAATCTTGGTGAGATTGGTCTGAGAGTCAGGTGGTGAAGAGAAGAGTGGTGGAAATAGGAAGTGGGTTGACAACAGTGATTGTATTGAGTCAACAGGTTGGAGGAACGTCTAGGAAGGATGAGAGATCTTGACGAGACTAGCTAGATGAATGATGGAAGTGTTCCCCGAGGAAAAGTGCAAAGAGGGAGAACGGTCGAGTATTTATGAGCAAGAGAAAAAGTTGGGGAGTTGTCCAAGGAGGTGTGGTCATCCGTGGACGTTTGCGATACAAGGAGTTACTTGACGGAGTTTGTCGAGCCAAGGGTCTGAGGGTTGAGAGACGCGGAGATGAGCTTCGTTGGTGAGCGAATGAGTTAGGCGAGCGAGTTCATTTTGGGGTTAGGGTGCGAACTAGAGGAACCGGATGCTTGAGTTCCAACAGTGAGTGGAACAATCAGTCAAGAGACTGAGACACAAGACGCGAGCACACCTTGGACAGCAACAAGGGATGTGGGTGGAACGATCAGTCAAGAGACTGAGACACGAGACGCAAGCACACCTGTGGGCCAAGACAGGGATGAGGTGTTGGATTGAATCAGATTGTGATGAATGAGAAAGAGGAAACAAATGATGAGACAAAGAAAGAAACTAAGCGGACCTTGGACAGCGACAAGGGATGTGAGTGGAACAATCAGTCAAGAGACTGAGACACAAGACACAAGCACACCTGAGTGAATGGTGAGGAACACAACAACTGAGAGGTGAGTGATAATGAAACAAAACAAGACGGAATGAAAGGAAATATCAGGCTAACCTGTGGGCCAAGACAGGGACAAGGTGTTGGATTGAATCAGATTGTGATGAATGAGAAAGAGGAAACAATGAGGAGAATGAAACGGAATACAACTGGGACAGAAGGTTGGATTACGTAAACAGATCATCAAGGTTTGCGACTCTCATCAGATAAGATTCGAACCTAACCAAGTGTGTTTGTCATGGCGCTGTCAATGAGAGGGTTACTGCTCTAGACTAAGCTCAATATCAATGACCGTGACCGGTCATCCAGGTGTCAACATCTCAATGACTGTGACTGGTCATCCAGGTGTCAACATCTTGATGACCGTGACTGGTCATGGAGGTGCCAACAACTTGATGACCATGACCGGTCATGGAGGTCTTGACACCTCAATGACCGGTCATCGAGGTGTCAACATCTCAATGACCCTGACCGGTCATGGAGGTGTCAACAACTCAATGACCCTGACCGGTCATGGTCAACACCCCGATGATCAGTCATCTAAGTGCAATTGACACCTCTGACCAGCTGCGGGGGTGTCAACACCTTGATGACCAGTCATCTTCAGTCATGGAGGTTTTGACAACTTGATGACTGGCTCAATGACCGGTCATGGAGGTGTTGACACACCAATGACCTTGGGTCATCAAGGTGGTGACAACTCCATGACCTGTACATCCTTGATCCCTTAGAGGCTGCTGGTGGGGGTTACCAAGAAATAGCGTGTAAGCATGTAGCTTTGCATGTTGTGTAAATTCTGCAACCAAGCTATGGAAAATTCAGAACCGCAAGCCAAACAAAATAATTTTACATGTATCTTTGAATGCATTGCAGCCAGATCCCTGTATTTTTAGTTACATGCCAGCTGGAGCAGAATATTGCGGGGTAGTGTGACATGGTGTGCAAATACAGCAGTGTAAATTTCTGTTCCAGGACTGCATGGGGAAAAAGAACATGCATTTTTTTCAAGGCTTTCATTTACAAGGCTACCTTTGCAAGAGAAGCCCTGTAAAATTGCCATTCCTGACCCATGTCAGTAATTTTGCAAGGCATCCACTTTGCAAGGCTTATGACTTGTAAAAAATGACTTGTAAATTTCTTCTACCCCATTAATTATGCACAGCGTCTGCAATGCCGGGTTGATTTTCTGGGTTCAGGCAAGTTAACCCAACCTCACCTGGATGTTTAATTGCATTTAAATTAGTAGGTTTAATCGCCAACCAACTAGCCTCAAACACATTGTCAGGTTGGTTTTGGTCACTTTTAATGGATGAATTTTTATAAATTTACCTGAGTTAAGGATACTAAAGTAAAAAATGAGAATCAAGTGAGAAAAAATGTTGTATTTGGACTACATAAGCATTACGAGTTCTGGTCTTACAAAGCAATCCTTCAGGTACCTTGGTGATCAAGCAATTCAAGTTCAAAAGCACAAAAGGTCGCCAAAATTTTTCGTTGACCAAGATAGGAAGCCTCACATCCTCTTGATGTGAGATTCAAAAGATGTATTCTATTGTAATTTGAGTGTTTCTGGTGAGAAGTAAAAATCTTTCTGGAAGATTTTTATTGTGACCCCCCAATATCTTTTCAAAGAGGGCACATGTTTGAAAGAATTGCTTTATTGTCACCCCCCAATATTTTTTCAAAGAGGGCATACTTTTGAAAGAATTGTTGATTTTATGGTTGATTTCCTGAACATAAGCCAACATACTGAAGAAGAAACAATCAGAAAATGAGGAAGACCAAAGAAAATAAGATAAAAAACCAGTTTCAAACAGGGAGGCACAAAGAATTAGTAAGGAAAGGAAAAGGTGGTGAAGGGGAGGATAGTTGAAATTTATGAGTACTGAATAGAATCAGGGGAGCTTATCAGTGAGTTGAGAGTTACAGAAGTTCTGAAAAATCTCTCAATAGTGTGGCATGAGTGATGGAAGTTTGAACCAATTTCTTCAGGCTGAGAAAAAAAACACTGGTTGAAGAATTGAAAGAAGGAAAGAAGAAGAAAAAGGAAAGACATAGAGAGAGTATGAAAGAAAAAGAAAGAGTTGAAGAGTTGAGTTTTTATGTGGGGATTGAGTGTTGGGTTGTTGAGGGATTTGAGTTGAAGAGTTGAGGCGCAAGTTGATGAAGTGTTGAATTGAGCAAGCAGACAAGTTGGGGTGAATTTCATTTCTTAAGAATGCAAGTGTTTTTTAATTCTAGACTTATCTTTGTGATGTAAGTAGTATGTTTTGGATTCTATCATCTCAGTTATTATCTTTTCATTCCTCAACTTTAAACTTTCAAGCTCATCAGCCTGAATATAATCTTCCATTCCTGGATTGGAGAAAATGTGGTGATTTTTGGAAACAAGGAGATTGAAAAAATTATAAACCATCATGATTTCTTCTCCAAGTTGATTTCTGACAAGCTCCTCTTCTTTGTTTATATTCATAAGTTTCTTAATCTCAAGAGAATAACAGATAGTTTTCTCCAATTCCACTGATAGTTGGATGCTTGTTGACATTAATCTCATTTTTTCTTCCATTTGTTCTTTCTTGCCAATTTCCATGAACTCCAGGCCATAATTAGCTATTACAAAGTCTAAAACCAAAAATCCTGCTATCCTTTCCTCTCTTGCATTCTCATTGTCTTGTCTATTTTGAAATTGAGTAATTGATTCTTGAAGAATGTTGATGATTTGTTCATGATTGTGGCCTTGTTTATGTTTTGAATTTATTTTTGATGGAGACTTATCTGAAAGACATTGTGCATATTTTTCAAGTGTGTTGAATAATTGATCGTCTTGAAACAGTGAATCTGGTATAAGATTAGTTTTCAAACTAAAAATACTCCTGATATGCTTGAGATATAAATATCAACAGTATCTTTTGTTTCTATCATCAAGAGCTTTTTTTTGTGAATGGAAAAAATTTTGTTGGTCATCATGATATCAGCTCAATTGGAGGAAGTTATTTGTAATGAGAAAATTTTATTGCCACTTGCCTGAAAAGAACCTCCTATCATATTGAGAATGCCATTCATTCAGAATAAATATAGCTTTTGAATGAGGAAATATGAAATAAATATAGCTGCTTTGAAAGTAAGATGAAGAAATTCTATTCAGTGAAGCAATCTGAAGTGTGTCCTCAGATTGTAAAACATTTTCATAAGCATCTTTTGTGATGATCTTCTGGCTATACATGTAGTCAATTGTTTGAAGTATATGCTGTACAAGTCTCTCAGAAGTAGGTTGATTTTCGTCCCAAGGGTCTTCCTTTTCAGTGAATGAAGGAATATCATGTAATACAGTTTTCAATTTTTCAACATGCCAATTGCAAATAAAGGGACTTCTTATCTTTTCCCTTATATCCCAATGAAGATTCATTATTTCTGGTAAAACGGAATCTTTTGTGAACACGTTGAATTTCCGTTTCTTAGTGATTTCATCCTTGTTTTCTTGTTTTCCTGGCCATCTCACTAAAAACATTTGCAATTTCACCCAGAAAGAAAATGTGAACTTGGGATGGGAAAAACATATACCCAATTTTACAGAAAATGGTCAGAAGTGAAAAATAAGCTATACTGAGCATGCTCAGCAATTTTTTTTTTTTTT
Source organism: Puccinia coronata f. sp. avenae (assembly GCA_002873125.1). Taxonomy (NCBI): domain Eukaryota; kingdom Fungi; phylum Basidiomycota; class Pucciniomycetes; order Pucciniales; family Pucciniaceae; genus Puccinia; species Puccinia coronata. The sequence goes on from PGCI01000019.1 coordinate 213,889, forward strand.
TACAAACTGAGCAGAAATCATTTTTATTCATTCTGGCAACTTCAGGGGATTTTGCTGAGCATGCTCAGTTTTGCTCAATTTTTATTACTGAGCCATTTTGTTGAAAAAAGTTACCATTTTGCTCAACCCAAACAGTAGTTTTTTCTTTGGGTAAAATTACAAATGTTTGTAGTGTCTGTAACTGTATATTTTATTGTGTATTTGATCTAAAAGGATGTCTTGAAAATCTTCCATCTGTTTTAAGCACTCTGATAACTTTTGGGTTTTCTGAGATGGTGGGTATAGTTCACTATGTTTTCCTTTCAGAAGATCCAGTTGTTCCTTCAGATGAAGGTAACCATGTTGAAATTCATTTTTCTGATCTCAATGGTAGACCCCAAGTGAAATTGCAGTTTGATAAGAGGACCGTGAATGACAGCACCAATCACAAGAATACAACGTAGTTTAGCAAATTTGACAACCTGTCTTTGAGTGACCTTTTGACTTACCTAAATCTGTGAATATAGTTGACTGATGTTGATAAAACTGAGGGAGTGTAGCCAACCATTCTTTGAGTGATTGTTCAGGAATTTGCTTGGCTTTAGCCTTCACATCATCAACTCCTAGCCAGGTATATTCGTTGGTGGGGAGGTCAAAAGCTGACATGCTAGCATGGCAGAATATAGTACTTCCTGGAAAAAGTTGGAGTTTGTTATCAGTTACATATTTTAATCCATGTTTCCCACATGCAAATGGAAGGGATCGGATTACCGTCTTCCAGTGGCACGCTGCAGCGACTTGACCATAAGAAGCAGAAAATGGATAACCCACAAAGGTGGTATCGGATTGCAATTGTCATGCTTATTGGAGAGGGAAGCTTCTGTGAATCACAATCTAAAATCGTGGTTGGGTGAAGACGAGCATGGCTAAATATAACTTGAGCTGAACGTGACCCAGGGCCGTGTAACAGGATTTGATGTGATGGGTTCAAGGGAGGAAAGCTCTCACATCATCCAGCTATTATAGATGTTTATGGCGAGTGGACGCTGGCCGCTTGCCATCCTGCAACATCATACATCCGCATGATACGATGCAGCGAGGCCGACTCCCGAGGATGCACCTCACAGTTTCGCCGATATCGCTAAAAGGGAGTTGTGACATCTTACCCTTTCCACGCAGCCTTTGCCCCTATTTGAGACTTTTACGTCAATCGCTCAAGGCCTCCTGAGTTGCTCCACAATGTTTTACTGACATTCGACCGACTCGCGTCGTAGAAACTGGTACTATTCAATGGGAATGACCAATATTTTTGAAGTTGCAAAGTGGTGCTTCTTTCCTCAATGCCACAACTCTGGAGTCTCGACGGGGAGCACTTGCGTAAACTTGTCCCAAGCGTGTGGCAGCGATTTGGGGAAACATGAGAAAATGTCGCGCAGACCCCTTGGCAAACGGGGTACTACCAAGACCTAACACGACTATTATGTACCCTGGCTGTAATTTGTTAAAGAAAAGATAGTTACATTATGGTTTTGAGCGTCCTCCATGCAACTTCGATCAGCCTTCTTGGCAGTGTTACTTGTCCCAGGGAGCCGACACTTCAAGTATCGTCAAGGCGGCTGGCGGATGAGCTCGCGTCTCTCGCAAAAAGTCTGACTGCTTTCCTTACTTAGAATCATCATGATGACCGTTTACTCGAGCAACCCGTACTCCCTAGCGGCTCACAGCTCTCCTGCACCAGTGAAGTTGCGGGGATGGCCCCTTATTGCGCGCCATCCGGGACCGGTGGGCTGGACCCGCCCTTTTTCTCTACTTATCACCACCATCCGAGCCCGTGCCAATCAGAATATCCTTCGGGAGACCAGGATCTCTCCCAGATACCATTAAACGCGCAGGGAAACCTGAACTTTTCTTCTGACTTGTTTTTGCGGACACCATCCAATCCTCCCCCTGCCCATTCCCTCCCAAACTCATATCAAAACAGCCCTTCATTTGCCCATGTCAATCTTACCCAATTGCAATCCACCGGGTTGTCGCCGGAATGGAATCCGGAGTCCTCTTTTGCCCCTGATCATGACCCTGGCCACCGTGTTGGACGAGTCACTTTCAATCAAAGCTTTAATCAAAACTGGAATCCATCCCCAGAGGCTCATCCTGGCCTAGTCTGCTTAAACGGCGGAATACCGTTCGCGATCTCGGTAGGGACTCCTTTATTAACATTAGTCTTTTCTCTCCTCATTGAACTCATCAATTTGAATATCATCCTTGCAGAACACCTCTGTTCGAGATCTCTCTCACTGTGATCCCCGCCGCGTGTCGGATCCCTCGCCTGTTGCACCGATTGCGCAGCGCCCTTGGGACCCTCAACACCGCTATTCCATTGCCAACATTCCATCTCATGAAGGGACGGCCGCTTATCATCAACATTTTGAACCCGCGAGACTGCCTCACGATCTTCCCGCGTTGTATGCGGGGTCATCGTGTCATAGCGGAAGTTTTTCCACGACTGTGTCTCACCTCAATTTGGGTGACCTCCCTACTCCCTCAACCGCAGGTTTCGGGAACGAGGTTTGCGATGAGTGGGCCCAACTTGCGCTGCAAAATTTTGTTGATCAGGCGGCGCTTTTCGGAAGTATTTCCATTCCCCAAGATGAACCTTCTGCTCCCATGGATTCTTTGCATCAAAAGTCATCTTCTCGCCACTTCAAATCTAGCAGTTTAGATTTAGCACCCGACGCAGCCCTATCGCTCATCGGTCAGCTCGGTGGCTCTGGCTCTGAGCTAGATACAGAAAGCAACGAAGCAAATCACCAAACACCTAAAAAACGTGGTGGAGCAGGCACTCTTTATGAGACCACATTGCCTTACTCTCCACTGCCAGAATCCCTTGCGCTGTCGCATCAAGCACGCTTTGCAAGTGAATACACAAACATTTTCAGAAATGCCGGACAGCTCCTGTATGAAACATCTTGAAATATTATGTGTCCTGTGGGAGTTGAACCCACGTCACTGATATCCATGTCAAGTTTACTAACCACTGTACTAAGGACGCTTGTACATGTATGGCTGGAAGTGGGTAAATACATGCCACTGGTGTCAAATGAGTACCCTTGAATGATGGGTGAAGCCTGTAGTGACAGGTGATATGAATGTAGACACCAGTAAATATGATGAAGCCATATGAAGCAGAACCACATCTTCACAGCCCCCCATGCTTTGTAGGGGTTTATCATGACAAGGCAACATAATAATCTCAGAAGTCACGCGGCCCCATCCCAATTGCTCCACGTCTCCCTACGGCCCATTGGCGGCCTTTCCCTCACAAGTTGATCTTGCGGAACTTAGCCAGGGCAACACTCCTGTTGGAGATTTGATTCTGTGAGATTTCAAAGAACTAAAGGATTTTAATTAGGAACATGAAAGAAAACAAGAAAAATATGTACAAGTAATAAAGCGTGTTTGTGAGAAGGAATCATGCAATTACTTACCTAAAGGCAGGAAGGACGCAGCGAGAACAAGAGAGGTACCTTGATGGTACAAGTAGAGAAAGAGACGGAGTGGTTTGAGATAGTAGGGATGGACGCTATGAGTGTAAGACAAGAAAGGGGAATAGAGGAGAAATGGTACAAGTGCTCCAGGCACAAGGTATGGGAAAGAAGATGCAAGTGGTGGCTGGAAACACAAGGGTTGACAAGACAGGATCAGAGCAGTGAGAAAGTAAAGGTAGAAAGTAGATTTGGACAGTGTTAAGTTTTTGCTCTGTTTGCTGTATAGCTATGAGTTTGATGGGAAGAATGTTGACAAGCCAAAAGTCAGTTGGTGCTTTCAGCTTGTTGTTTTTATACAAGTGCGCTTTGGTAGCTGCACAAATGAGTTTCTCAGTTACTCACGTGAGAAAGATAGGTTGCCTCGGCAACTTCACCTGGTCCTGACCATCATGGTGGTCAGGGCCTAGGTGGTTCCTTGAGCCTGGCTGTTGCCGTTGACGTCCGACCTTATTTCATCACCTGCGGGTGGTTTTAAGGGAGTTCGGGTAACAAGGGTTAGTTTTCAAATCATGCTGGTCATGAACTGACTCAGTTCAGAAAGTGGCGCTTACATATTGAGCGCATGACGATGTCAGCACTGTGCATAGTGACAGTGTTGTCATTCTGACAGATTCAACATCCCGCATCAGAGACCCCAAATCAGCGGGAAACACATTTCCAGCAACAAAATCAAGGCCGGAGAATGTCTCTCATGACTCTTCCTCCATGGCCAGAAAGTCACACAGCAGGCAAGACTATTCAACCACCCCCTTTGTCTTCTTTCCTCAGATATCAGGAGCGACCTCTATGCTTAAGCAGTAGTCCTGAAAAACCACTGATTGGAAAGAAAGGGAGAAGCGGAAGCTTGAAGAAACAAAAAAGCATGAGCAACAATCACCCTTCAAATCAAATGGCGGTAACGGGGGAGCTTGAGCAGGATCTCTATGGAACCGAAAGGTAATTGCATGATATGTTCTCCGGGCCTCGCTTTCGAGAAACCTCCTTCAAAACCAAGGACCGGCTCAGCCAAGGATCTGGTGACCCGGCGGGGGGATGTTCACAGGGGATCCGCTCAAGCCCGCCCCACACACTCATGTGTTTCGGCGGCATTGGCCAAGGCCTGTCGCCGCATCCTCCGGGCTTGACGGGTGCGGTGAGGCCATCGAACGTCAATCTAGCCAGCTTTATGGACAAGACGGGCAAGATGATGATACCATGGAAGCAAGATCTGAGATGTGATGAAGACCTCTACACCCCGATGTGGTGCAGAGGCCAGAACAATAAAAAGGAAGGGTTCTGTGATATGTGCAACGGGGGGGCTTGGTTTAGGCTGAAGAATTGTCAGCTTGCTACTCTTCAGAGACAACCTAACAAAAGCACATTAAATTGGGAAAAACATAAGAATAGTGAAGACTTGAGATAAATATTGTATTCCCTAGGTTAGAGCCTTTTTCACATATGTCATAGCAATTATTTCATATGCAGAAGCTCTCTTTACCTTGTGTAACAATAACACACATGTGTGGAAACAATTAAAGTTAAGAACAAACACTCAAAGACATTGTCAAAATAATATTTTATGAAAAATAATAATATGACTTCTTAACCTGAAGAAAAACTTAGAATATTATTGCAGATTCTTGATCCACATGCAAAATAAACCAGGGTACCTCACTCATGGTACCCCCTAATTCTTACTCCTTCACCCCTTTTGCCCATTTCTCCCACCTATAGGTTCACATGGCACGTATGCGTGAAATTGATGTTTGTTATTGTGATACCAACTGGGAAATGTCCCAAAATGGACGTCATTTTGAGGTGTTGTGTGAAATGGCTGAGTTAGGCCCAATTGAGTTTAATGTTCCAACCCCGCACGCGTGATTACATAAAACAGCCCAATTCACTAAATACCCCGCGTGAACTACACAACTACATGTTGCTAAGGTAGTACATATGTAACTAGGTTTCAGGAACCTTTTATCCATTATATTAAGAGGATTTCCACTTTAAAAACCTTGAATACACATTTACAACACCTGTAGTGTGGTACAATTATAATATTTGTGGCCCATTTCAGGCATGACTACCCCTGTTTAAGCCACTATTGCCTAGACTAAGCCAGTAACAATGACCCAGGCTAGTCTACGTGTAGTTTGGCATTAGAAAAGCGTGCCATAACCTTGTTTATTCAACTAGAAGCAGCTGTGGCTTACCCTTTTGGTCCAAACTGGCGTAACAATGGCCCAGTCTGGTTTGAAATGGGCCACACCTGCAATAAAGACAAAATACCACAAAACCAGTGGCTCAAAAATAATATTTAAAGAGCTCTGTTTCCCCCCATTTGTTTTTCCCCATCATCTTTTATCTTTACCAGCATATACCAACGCACTCAACCAGCCTTTTCACTAGTTATTAGCCTTGTCATACCTGTTATATTTGATCAACAACTCAACCAACCATTACCATGATGAATCCCCAGCTTTCCAATCAGCTCTTGACCTGTTTTTGACGCCTCAAGACCTCTGCCAAGCTTGAAGAAGACCCCTTGCGTGGATTTTTAGCATTAGTGAGTAAAATTCCCCGTAGTACTTCTTTCTTTGCCATTTCTGGGCGTACTCCTTGTCAAAGGACCAGATAATTAGAGTATCCCTGTTATTTCAGGATCTAATTCATAGAGGGCACCGTAAACACCCCTGTAACTCAGGCCCCTCTTTAATAAAAAGCTTTTGCTTTTTGTTATATTTATTTCTTTCTCTTTTTTACCCCATTTTACCGTGAAACCCACGTGTGAAACCACCCTTTTTATATCTTTGCACCACATGTAGCTAGAAGAACTTTGTTCTTGGCATCACGTAGGCTGACAAGAATAGTGCTTACTGGTGAGTGAGACATGGATTTTCTGGGATAAGTTTTTGTGAGACTGACTCTTCTGTCTCTTGGGCGCACGCATTACATGAGGTACCACAAGCAATATTTCCACAGAGTGAGTTCAACAACGGGGCATCGTTGTACATAGTATATATAGCTTCTTGTGTCCTCACATATGAATGATACATCTCATCTGTTTGTTCACATCACAACAGGTTATGATCCCTTAAAGTTTCTTGCTTACACATCTCAAATCACCATATACATCATTTTTTCAACTCTATCTTCTGAAAGCTTAAGCTCTCCCGTAGCAACGTGAAGGTTGCGAGGTACCGACAGGATTGAAACCCTTGTTGCGAGTTAGAAAACATTCCATCTTTTGGCGCAGACTAGATTAAAACCTCTTCCTGGCCAGTTAAGAAGTTTTTTTAGGCAGACTGTAGATGGTCTGGAGTACTTTCTTGCTTCTCTGTTTCTCCTGATATCAGTACAAGGCTTCCAAGACTTGCACCAACGGTGAGCCGCTACGCTAAACTACGGTATTCACTTTGTGGGTTTTTTTATTTAGCTGTAGCTAAAGTTAATTCAAGCTACACTAACAATTAGCGTAACTTTATTTCAAGCTAACAAAATTTCAAAGACTGTGTAGCGTAGCTTAATTCCAGCTAACAGTAAGTGTAGCGTAGTGAATGCTGATTCAAATTATTCAGCGTAACTTAAAGGTTGATTTCATAAGGGCCTGTTTGGCGCGCGCGAGGTCAAGATATTGTATTTCACAGAATACTATCTGCCCATGGGCAGATATTATCTCAGGGAATCCAAGATTCCAAATACTGCCCAGCCAAACATGACCAGTATCTGTAGCACTGGAGACAGCTCAGCTCCAGATACAGATATTGGTGCGTTTGGCTGAGCATTGCCAAACCCCATTCAACAACCTCCCAATGGCCTGTAAGTGCCATTGGGAGGGTGATCATTTCTCTACACCTGCTACCAGATCTTGAGAGAGGTACATACCTCTCCCAATAGCCGGTATTGGTCGCACAAGACTTGTTTTGATGAAGCTTGCGGACCAATAAGGTCTTTGGGAGAGTGAAGACTCTCTCAATGACTGGTACCAATCATCAAGAGAGTCTACACTCTCTTGATGACCGATATCGATCATCAAGAGAGTGTGCTCTCAATGACCGGTAGTGGTCTTTGGGAGAACGCACACTCTCCCATTGATCGATATTGGTTATCGATTCTCTTGATGACCGATAACAGTCGTTTGGAGAGGTTAGACTCTCCTAATGACTGTATCGGTCATCAGGAGCACGCTTCACCTACCTTGATGGCTGGTAGAGCCCCTTTGTGAGGCTTTGCGGAACATCAACTTCCCCAATAACCAGTGCCGGACATCAGGAGAGGTATGTAATCTCACTGGATGACAGAGACTGGTCATTGGGGGAGTGAACACTGCCTCAATGGCCAGTGTTGCTCACCTTGATGACAGATAGCCATTGGGAGAGATGTATCAAGTTACATGTCTCTCTCCTGATTGCTGTTATTGGCCATTGGGAGAGGTCCATCCCAATAGCCATTACTGATCATCAGGAAGGTGAGTGAAGGTGAGTGGTGAGTGATGAGTGGGAGGTGAGTGATGAGTGGGAGGTGAGTGATGAGCGAGAGGTGTTATGAGGCCGTCTGTGATCTGAGGCCAGAATCCAGAAAGTATCTGCAATTGAGATACAGCAAATTTGCTGTATCTTGGGCTGGTTGAAATTGGCAGGAGCCTTGCAAATAGTATCTCAAAGAAAAATGAGATATTGGGCCTGCCGAACACCAACTTTTGGTTTTGCCAGTATCTCTAGAAACAAGATACTGTATCTTGCGAGTATCTTGAGTTTTGCGGGGGCCCGCAAGATACAGCCCGCGCACCAAACGGCCCCTAATATAAGACAGAGAAATTGGTCTACATGTGTATGGAAAGTGTGAATAAAAGAAAAGATGTGCCATTCTAGGTTAAGGCAGAGGCAACAATTGAAGCCTCTTGAGCTCAAATGTAGCCCATTATGTTCAATTAAATATTGCAAAGCAAAATTCTCATCAATTGGGTACTCTGGACTACATTTCAGGTCCAGAGGCTCAAATTTTCATCTCTGCTATGCTATAAGATAGAACTTTTTTTTTCTGGGCAACTTGATACAAACTATTATAATAATGCGGTGATTAAGTTCACTGATCCTGGGTGGACATTCTCCCTCAAACACGCAGTTATAAAAATGGGATTATGAAAAAGTGTTTGGTTGAATAAAAAGGCCAGAAAAACAAAGGACTAAGTATTGTATTTCTCAAAAAGCTTGGACACTTTTCTGGAAAATGATTTTTGCTCCAGCTTTTACTAGTCATAGTTATGGGGTACTGGGTAACCTAGTGGATTGACAGGCCAAGATTTCAATGGTTGTAACCATTTTCCAGTCCTCAAAGTATGAAACTGGGCTTTGAGAGGAAAAAAACAAGTCCATGGATGTCCAACATATTTGAGAAACACAATAATTCCTTTTGTTTTTTGCTCCCCTGAACCCCCTGTGGACTTTTTTTTTTTTTTTTTTTCAAGTCATCAGTCTTTCAAGTTAAACTTTAGCGTAACTGGTGGAATTGCTACGCTGAAGTTTAGCGTAGCTTTTTCACTCGCTAACAACGCTAAAAACTAGCGAGCCACCAATTTTTTAAGCGTTAGTTTTCTTTATCCCAGATATGCTAACTCTACGCTAAAGTTTTTTTTTTCTTTTCTGAAAAAACTTTCAGCTTTAGATTGAAAAATTCAGCGCTAACAGTAACTTTGCTGTAGCGTAGCTGAAAAACGCTAACACTACGCTGCGCTACAGCTTTTTTTAGCGTAGCTGAGCCACTGTTGCTTGCACGCCTGCGCTTCTACATTCTATTGTTCCAATCTACCTCCCCTACTCTTTCTTTTGAATCTTCTTACTTTTCTGATATCATCACGTCTCTCACCAATTCCCTTCCCTATGGCTGGAGATAAATTCCCGCCCAGATCAGACTCCCCCAACGTCCTTGCCCAGACAGGATTATCCACCCTTGATCTAATAAAAAACCAACAACAACTTCTCTGAGATGACACTGTTCTTCCTTCCCTCACCGGCAGTTTTCAACCGTCTACCTCCAAACAACCCGGAACCTTTAAAGATAAACAAAAACATTCCAACCCTCATGTCCCCCCACAGATCCAACAAATGCCACCTCAATCTAATTTCCATCCAAACTCTCATATCCCCACCCCTTCTGCTTCTGCTTCATCCATTCCACCCCATATGCGCTAACCACACCACGGCGATACATCTTTTGTGTCATCCAACCCCACTATACAACCCCCACCCAATTTTTCCCCAATGACCAATGTCAACAAACTCAAAGATATCCCTTGCTTTTGTGTTCCCGCCAACCACCCCATGTTCACAGAATACTTCAACAAACAATCCTACCCCCATTCCCTGTCCCCAGACCCACGTACCACATACCCACCTCACCAAACCTCCCACCACCATCAAGAGCAATTGAATCATGCGGTCGAAGAAAACCAACTCCGTCGACTGGGAGATGAAGACCAAAAAAATACTGCCACCATCATCAACACTGCGGTCAATCAAATTTGTACCCGGGATAGGCTCATGGCCAACGGCTCTAACTTCCGCAAATGGAATTGACGCATCAGAGAGCTTGCATACCAGTTCATCTACAATCCTGACTTCTTCATCAAACGTTGCACAAATACTCACAACAAAAAGGTTGGACGGGCTATTCTCCTCAACTCAGTCAACCCATCGCTTGAAGACAAATTAACACTTGCACACAACTGTGTCAAAATCTACTCCAACCTCTCAACTTGTTTCTCCTCTGTCTGCCAATCAGCTCAACTTTCAACGTTTGTCAAGATGTTACAGCTCAAACCTGACTTTTTTGAAACAGTCTCAGCTTTTGCTTCAGAGCTACAAGACACAATTTCGGAACTTAAATCTCTCAACCTTGCCATCAACGACAACACCCTGATGGGCCTCATACTCCAAATGAACCTTTGGGACGGCCCAGTAAAAGATGAGTTCATTTGAAAGGTTGAGAGTATCATGTATTTGGATCCCCTCCCCAAAACTCCTTGCTTTGATGAACTGCTGAAAATCCTTTATGTCTGTAAGAGACAAGTCTTGTTTGCTGCCCCTCCAAGGCCCCCTGTTTCTACCATCCCTGCACCACCTTCGCTACATCACATGGCCGTTTCACTTTCAACGGAGAATTTACCTCTCCCAAATGAGCAGCCCATGGCCACCATTGCAGCACACACCGCGCACACTGGCAACTGTCATATATCTCAACAGCCTGGCCACTGGTCAGCCGACTGCCCTCACTGGAAAAAACCAGCTCCTACCCGCCCCCACCAAAACAACAATTCTAAATTTAACATCCCACCCCACCCATATAACCATTCTCCTGGATATCACCCTTACTGTCCTATTGTTTTAGCCCCCAACTTTCTTCCGTACGGCACTACCTATCTGTATCCCAGCGATTTCCCAACCCCTCAGTTCACATCACAGAATCAATCCCCTTGTCAACATATAACTCAATCCAGGAGCTATGCACCTAATGAGCGACCTTATGATTCCTACAAACCCAACTATGCCAAAAAGGCTCCTCCCATTGTGGCTCGCAATGTTGATGTTGGCTACGTCAAAGACGAGATAGCCAAGCTACAGATTGCTGGCAAAGCAACTGCTGAAGCAATCAGCACCAACACCAAAATAATTTTGGATACGGGTGCATCCAGTCATTTAACTGGTGATAGGTCCGCTTTATTCAATTTTCAGGTTCTGAGTAAACCTATCCCATTGAGAGTTGCAACTGACAGTTGCAATGACTTTATTACAGGGACGGGAACAATGATTTTTCCTGGGAAGAATGGAACAACCGTCTCCGTTAACAGTGTAATGTACTGTGAGAAAGCCCGCTCTACCCTCATCTTGCCGGAAGCTCTGCGGCGCGCCAAGATGATCATTGAGTATAACTTTTCTACAGACACATTTCTTTTCAAATTGCCATTGGGCAAAACTCTCATTGAAATTCCTATTGACTCCAAACGGCGCTCTTGGACTTTCCCACAACCCATCAGACACGGCTCTGTTTTACTCCCTGTTTCTACTCCTCCTGACAATGTTTCATCTCCTTGTGCTCTTGTTTCCAAACCAAAGAATCCTGCCAAAGCTCCAACTGAACTCTTTCCCTTTCCCATCTCTAAACACAAATTTGACTGGCATGCTACTGATATCAATGAGAATGAAATGAAGTTATTGTTTTGGCACTGCTTATTTGGCCATGCTGGTCTCCGACGCATTTGTAAAATGATTAAGCTGAAACTTGGAGTGGGACTACCCAATGATATTCCTAAAGGGGATATCAAGTTCCCCAAGGACTAATAATCTGTTACCTACTTACCAACCAGTGGAACTCTTGAATATCATTACCTGTGATCTAATAGGTCCCTTCAAAATCCCAACCTTTGATGGAGGGAAATATGTGCTTACCATTTGTGATCTTTCCACCTCATACAGTGAAGTGAAAATTCTAAAAAAGAGAGATGAAACCACTAAAATTCTCATTGAAGTCATCAACAGATTTGAGACAGAAACAGGGAAGAAAGTCAAGTGTCTCCGATCAGATAATGGTGGCAAATTTGAATCTAAAGCTCTTGGTAATTCTCTCGCGTCCAAAGGCATCAGGACTGAACGTTTGCTACCCTACCACCACTACCAGAACGGGGCAATTGAACAATATAATTGGTCAGTTGCTGATATGGGAAAATCAGTCTTAACAGACAGCAATCTACCTCAGGGATTCTGGGGATTTGCCTTTTTGTGGGCCAATTACACCCTCAACAGACTCCCAAACAAAGTAAGTGGACATAAAACACCTTTTGAGGCTTTCTTTGGATACAAACCCAACGTTGATCACCTCATAGTCTTTGGCAGTAAAGCGTTCATACTGATTCCCCCAGAAAAAAGAAAAAAGCTAGATGATCATGCCATTGTAGCTCATGTTATTGGTTATATAGATGGTAGTAAAGGATGGATGTTTTGGATTCCCTCCAATAACCATGTCGAATGCTCTGCATGGGCTCAATTTGCCAATGATCTGTTGAAACTGACAACCGGTGTGAGAACTCCTTTTGGGATGGGTTGGCAGTCCTGTGAGGGGGAAATAACTGAGATAATATTTCAACTATATATGAACTATTTATGACTGTTACGGGTGGTTTGAACGACTTGCCCCTCTAATATACTACGTAAGAGCTAACACCACAAACTTATTTATTTGATGTGGCTAACTAATGATAGAGAAACTTATATGTAGTAGTCCCTTATCAGGCTTAGGTCAACTTTCTTCTTCAGCAATATCACCTTTAGTGTGCGTGGATCTTTAATATGAGTTAGTGGATGAGATAAGATAAGTGGAATGTGATAGAGTGGAAGTGATCAAGAATAGACTATGAGCTGAATGATAAGAGCTGATGAAATCTTTTTATCTTTTGTAGTTTTGTGAAAGAGGTGATGATGATAAAGTCTTGTGAAAAGAGTAAGTGAAATTTTTTATGTCCTTTTATGTTTTCTGTGAATGACTATAAGTGAAACTAATGAAAAGTGGAATATTCAGGATATTTTATGCCCCACTCTCTTAGCCTTTAAGATATAATACCCTTAAGGTATGAAAGCTTCTCAGGCTTCCCCGATTTAGATCACACTTACTATCTTGAGAAAAGATGTAAGTGTTTTACCTTTCTGGCCTTCTTCTGTTGTTTGCTGGATATGTTTGAGTGGTTGTGAATGTGAGTGCTTGATGGTTGGGTGTGTGTACACCATGGGGCGGGTTTCTCAAAAACCCGCTCGTCTGCTGGACGCTTTTTGGTAAAAGCGTCCAACAGATGCTTCAAGAGTGTCTGCTGGACGCAACCTTGGTGAAGCGCCTGTTGGACGATGGGGACCAGACCGTCCATTGGCCGCTTCACCCTGAAAGCGCCTGTTGGACGCTCCATGGAAGCGTCCAGTGGGCGCTTTGAGATTAAAGCGCCCGTTGGACTCTTGATGGCAGCGTCCAGTGGGCGCTACCTGACAGGAGCGCCCGTTGGACGCCACCATAAAGCGTCCAGTGGGCGCTCCTGTCAGGAAGAGGCCATTGGACGCTGCCATCAAGCGTCCAACAGGCGCTTTAATCTCAAAGCGCCCACTGGACGCTTCCATGGAGCGTCCAACGGGCGCTTTCAGGGTGAAGCAGCCAATGGACACGCTGCAGATTCACACTGTATGTCTATCCAGCTGCCAATCAACAAATGGCCTTGTGGCCTTGCGGTTATCAGTCTCCATTGACAGCTGGGTGGGTGAAGGTTGTGGGTTCAACCCTGGCAGAAATCATTTTGCCCAGGTTGAGCAGCCCCTCATCTTTTCACCTTGTCCGGACGGGTTTGAAGCCACCCATTGGTTGCTTCCGGGACGCCTCCTGGACGCTACGCTTGGACGGTACGCACATCCGTCCTGGTAGAGGTCAACCGCCGGACGGTTCCCACGCCACCAAAATTTGGATGACCAATGGCCGTCCAAAGGTGCGCCCATTGGTTGTCCGCCGGGACCCGTGGTGTAGGTGATCCCCTGATGAGGTGGGTATCCGTGTTCTGATGAGTGAGTGAACTGATTCTGAGGGGGGGAGAGGCCCTCCTTTTATATCGGATAGTGAGGTATTTTTGCTGGTGTAAAAATCCTTTGAGGGATTTTTGCTGGTGAGGATCTGAATCATGTCTTCTAATTGGTCAGAACTTGATGTCTGAAGCCTACGTGATGATTGGTCAGAGCTGAGCCGTGCGTCCTTATTGGTCAGACTTGATGACTGAATTCTTCTAGAGTTTTTCTGTCCAAACCGTGATCTCTGATTGGTCAGAAATTGATGAGATAATTCTTCTTGAGACTTCTGGCTGAATTGTGTGTCCTGATTGGTCAAACTTCTCTTTCTGAATCCTATGTGTTGATTGGTCAGAACTTGATGGCTGAACCGTACGTGATGATTGGTCAGAGTTGATTATGTAAGACTATGGACTAAGACTATGGATTAAGCTATGACTATGTGCTTTTCCCTGTGCTATGTACTTATGAAACTATGTATAAAGACTATGTATATATAATTATGGATTAAAATATGACTATGTGATTGTCCCTGTGCTATGTACTTCTAACTACTTATACAGACTATTTATATATAACTATGGATTAAATGGGACTAGCCCAGAGGTTTGAGTGAGTGGCTATGGTCTAAGTTCCAGTGAGAGTGGAAATATGAGGTGACATGTTGGGTCTGTGACATCCCTGATGGGATAATTGATCCTTATGACATATTTGATACTTGAAACCTAAATATCACACCACACCGGAAAGCAAGCTAACAATCCCAAGATTGATCCCAACCTCTCACAGTTGGAAACACAGGATAAAGACCCAGCCCTCCTCAAACCAAATGCGTGCACGCTGCATTTTGTGATGGCCGTTGATCTTGGCGATTTTTCCGATGAAGTCACTGTCCAAAAACAGGAAATTCTGCAGGATCAGATTGACAACGTCACTAAGTCACCAGTGCCAATACCAAAGAAATATAAAGACATCCTTAATCACCCAGAAAGAGAAGGCTGGCTGAAGGCCATTCAAGAGGAACTGGAAAATCTTTATTGTCACAAGATCTGGACAATTGAACTCATCCCACAAGGCAAGAAGGTTATGGGGGCCAGATGGGTGTTTGTGGAGAAAAGGACGCCCAATGGCAAGTTAATCAAACTCAAAGCACGGTATGTAGCAAAAGGCTAGGCACAGGTAGCCGGAGTGGAATTCATGGATACCTTTGCACCCACGGCCACATTTGTCTCGCTGCGCCTACTACTGACTATTGCCGCCAAGTGCCATTGGCGCATATATTCCTTTGATTTTGTCGCAGCTTATCTCCATTTGCCTATAGATGAGGAGGTATGGGTATGCCCTCCAGAAGGACTTGAGGTTCCAAAAGGTCATGCGTGCAAACTTCAGAAAGCCCTCTATGGGACAAAACAAGCTGCAAGATGCTGGTGGAAGCACCTACAGGGTAAACTTAAGGAACTTGGATACTTACCTAGTCAATTAAACAATTCTCTCTACATCCTTAAACACCAGACACAACGTGGTGCCATTTGGGTCCATGTCAACAATGGTGTCGTAACAGGTTCCAGTGAAAAATTTTTGAAGAAGCTGGAACAAGATCTCAAAGACTGCCTGGAGATCAAGTGGCAAGCCGGCGTAGAGATTATTGTGGGCGTCAAGTTATAACAAACACAAACAGGATACACACTTTGACAACGGAAACTTATTGACAAGCTGCTCAAGAATCACTGGGATTCCAAATTGATTGCAAAATCCCCTCTGCCCACAAACTTCACTTCTGCTAATGACCAGACAGGTAAGGGTGACCCATCAATTTCAACAGGATATTTATCCCTTGTAGGCATTCTCAGCTACCTTGCAGTAGGGGACCTGTCCAGATATAGCCTTTGCAGTTAATTACATGGCACGTTTCAGCTCTAGCCCAACCAGAAAACAGTGGAAAGGACTCAGAAACATAGTCAACTATGTTGCCGGTGTGGAACTACTCTTTAGGGGAGAATAGAGCTTGAGAGGGAATAGGTGCTTGAAGGGCTGCCTCTTGGTTGTCTGGGAGAGTAAGGTAACAAGAATATAAGAGTATGGACTCTTAAAGAATAAGGTGTGGCTGATGAGGATCTTAGGATGTCTTTGTAAGTGTCAGCTTGCTACTAAGTCAGAGACAACCTGACAAAGTAACACTAGTAATATAGAAATTAATGAAAATAAATGAAAAATAAAAACAACATCATTACCATATGTACAAACCCTGAAAATAGTACATATGCTAATAATTGATAACAAATAGACATGAAGTAACTATAATAATAAGGAATAATCATAAGGTAACCATAGTAACACATAAAAGTAAGAGTAATAACTAGTAACCTTATTTTTACCATAAAACATTAACAAAGTTCTGGACCCTTAAAAATAAGTCAGAACTAAAATAAATAACTGTTTTTTACAGAAATTATGAATAACTTCTAAACCTCAAGGATAACTTAGAATATTATGTCATATTCTGAATCCTCATGTAAAATAATGTAGGGTCCCTCACTGGAAGTACCCCTGAATTCCTACTCCTTCACCTTGAACCAATTACTTGTAACAATTGGCCACACCCACGTGTCACAGATGCACATTACACACGTATGTACTTGATATATATGCATACTGTATGTGAAAGGACCAATTATGGACTTATAATTGAGGTGTTGTGTATAGTTTAGGAGTTAAGCCCAATTGGGGTTTAAACCTCCAACCCCGCGCGTGGATTATATAATCCAATTGGAAATTGGCCAAATGCGTGGAAATAGGCAATTACCTAGTTACCAGGTATGTACAAGCATAACCAGTGTACAGGTAGATTCTACATGACGGATTTGCAAGGTTTAATTAATAAAAACCTTGAATACCTAAGATTAACATAGCCAGCGTGGCCTTTAATGATTGGCCATAGCCATTTGTGGCCCATTTCCGTCATTTGTGGCCCATTTCAGATACAATCACACGTCAGTGTTGCTATGTACCTTAGTTACAATGACCAAATAGGTTATTAAGGTCATTATAAACACTTGTGACGCTGAAATAATGATCAGCAGTGCCATTGGGATGAGCCTTGTTAGTGCCAATCTCCCAAATTGGCCACATTGCGCTGAAATATAGCAACTACAAGCACACAGGCAGGAAAGGTCCTCTACTATGAGTGAAAATAGTATATATAGAGCCCTCTTTCCACGCCAAATGTTGTGAAGAATCATCAATTATTATTACAGTCAATCAGTTACGCCGTGTCCTGTCCTTATTTCAGTTACTCTGCCCTGTTTTGCCTGTTTTATCTGTGGTGTTCTCTTTAAATCAACCAACCTACGTGACCAGCTCCTGCGCAGAAACCTACCAATCTACCCAGCAGCTCTACTTCACCCCCCTACGTGGCTTTTTGGCTTGAAAGAAGCAATAGTGAGTACTTCTTTCATCCTTCTGTCCCCATCCTGGTTCCTTAATTGGAAAAGCACTTTGGCACCACCTTCTGTTACGCAGAAACCCATTGTTTGCTTAATCAGATACCACCCTGCTTTGCAGATCTCTGATTTAGAGGGCACCTACAAACACCCCTGCGCCAGCAGGCCCCTCTATAAAAAAGAATTATATTCTTTTTATTTCTTTCCTACTACTTTTCTACGTGAAATTATCCTACTCTACCCTTATTTTGCACTCTTATCACCTTGTGTAGCTAAAAGGTACTAGCCCTTGGCATCACAGAGGCTGACAGTAAGGGTATGATTTATGTATAATTGATGAATATGTTTATCTTCCAGGTTGTAATCAGACTGGGGGCTGGGATAGATATGATACTAATGATTTCTCCAGGTTACTGGGGCTATGATATGTGCTATTGCTTTATAATGTGTGACCAGTGATTTTCTGATGGAGAACAAATGAGCAGGGAAAACAAGCCTCTTGCATAGGGAATATGGACAACTGGGGGAGTGGCCAAAATGTGGTTGTGGGAGGGATGAAACATATAGATGAAACGTGGAAAAGAAATGAGGATGGCTGACTTGTGGGTGATGGAAGTAAATGGAAGGATGAAGCAAATGAAAAAGCTATATACAATGGTTGAGTTGTGGTTAAGGGGCTGAAACGTGAAAAATATGAGTAGTGGAATATTCCATGAGAATGAGGACTATATACAAGTGAAAATATTCAGAGAAAGGGGTTGGCGTTTCATGTGTTGGGATTGTGGTTTGAGATTGGTTGGTGGAAGTCCTGTGATTCCTTTGTGATTGTTGACTATTGGCCATAGCTTGTGAACCTCCTGTGACTGCTGATTCTTGTGTTTTTGGGACTTGCTGTCATTTCACATGGAAAAGATTGGCTTACCACACCGGCACCAGAGACAGATACCTTCATATCAACCCAAAAGACACTGATGTTCCCCTTAAATGTTACAGTTACGCGGGCTGGGGAGGAGAGTTCCAGAGATCATCTTACGGCATATTCCTATTATTCTATGGGGTCCCAATACTATGAATTGCACGCAGACTCCAGGGGATTGATAGCGGCACGCCCAAAGGGCGTGCACACGCCTATCCGCACGCCCAAAAAAACGGCGTGCAGCTGCTTCGGAAAGGCGTGCAGAGGCTGCACGCCCTTCCCCGCACGCTGAACGCCATTTGCACGCCTTCAATAGGCGTGCAGGCGTGCAGAGCCTGCACGCCTGTCTGGAGGGGCGTGCAAAGCCTGCACACCCTTTGGACAGGCGTGCAGGCTTTGCACGCCTGTTGGCTCACGTAAGCCTCTCAAATTGAGAGGCATACGTGAGCCAAAGGACCCTTATAAGGGTACGGAAGGACCCTTATAAGGATACGGAAGGACCCTTATAAGGGTACGGAAGGACCCTTATAAGGGTACGGAAGGACCCTTATAAGGGTACCAAAGTACCCTTATGGGGGTACGGAAGGACCCTTATAAGGGTACCAAAGTACCCTTATAGGGTACCGAATTAACCTTATAAGGGTACAGAAGGACCCTTATAAGGGTACCAAAGTACCCTTATAAGGGTACAGAAGGACCCTTATAAGGGTACCAAAGGACCCTTATAAGGGTACGGAAGGACCCTTATAAGGGTACCGAAGTACCCTTATAGGGGTACGGAAGTACCCTTATAAGGGTACCAAAGTACCCTTATAAGGGTACGGAAGGACCCTTATAAGGGTACCAAAGTACCCTTATAAGGGTACGGAAAGACCCTTATAAGGGTACTTTGGTACCCTTATAAGGGTACTTCCGTACCCCTATAAGGGTACTTCGGTACCCTTATAAGGGTCCTTCCGTACCCTTATAAGGGTCCTTTGGTACCCTTATAAGGGTACTTTGGTACCCTATAAGGGTACTTTGGTACCCTTATAAGGGTACTTTGGTACCCTATAAGGGTACTTTGGTACCCTATAAGGGTACTTTGGTACCCTATAAGGGTACTTTGGTACCCTTATGAGGGTACTTTGGTACCCTATAAGGGTACTTTGGTACCCTTATAAGGGTACTTTGGTACCCTATAAGGGTACTTTGGTACCCTTATAAGGGTACTTTGGTACCCTATAAGGGTACTTTGGTACCCTTATAAGGGTACTTTGGTACCCTATAAGGGTACTTTGGTACCCTTATAAGGGTACTTTGGTACCCTTATAAGGGTACTTTGGTACCCTATAAGGGTACTTTGGTACCCTTATAAGGGTACTTTGGTACCCTATAAGGGTACTTTGGTACCCTTATAAGGGTACTTTGGTACCCTATAAGGGTACTTTGGTACCCTTATAAGGGTACTTTGGTACCCTTATAAGGGTACTTTGGTACCCTATAAGGGTACTTTGGTACCCTTATAAGGGTACTTTGGTACCCTTATAAGGGTACTTTGGTACCCTTATAAGGGTACTTTGGTACCCTTATAAGGGTACTTTGGTACCCTATAAGGGTACTTTGGTACCCTATAAGGGTACTTTGGTACCCTATAAGGGTACTTTGGTACCCTATAAGGGTACTTTGGTACCCTATAAGGGTACTTTGGTACCCTATAAGGGTACTTTGGTACCCTATAAGGGTACTTTGGTACCCTATAAGGGTACTTTGGTACCCTATAAGGGTACTTTGGTACCCTATAAGGGTACTTTGGTACCCTATAAGGGTACTTTGGTACCCTATAAGGGTACTTTGGTACCCTATAAGGGTACTTTGGTACCCTATAAGGGTACTTTGGTACCCTATAAGGGTACTTTGGTACCCTATAAGGGTACTTTGGTACCCTATAAGGGTACTTTGGTACCCTATAAGGGTACTTTGGTACCCTATAAGGGTACTTTGGTACCCTATAAGGGTACTTTGGTACCCTATAAGGGTACTTTGGTACCCTATAAGGGTACTTTGGTACCCTTATAAGGGTACTTTGGTACCCTTATAAGGGTACTTTGGTACCCTATAAGGGTACTTCGGTACCCTTATAAGGGTCCTTTGGCTCACGTAAGCCTCTCAATTCGAGAGGCTTACGTGAGCCAACAGGCGTGCAAAGCCTGCACGCCTGTCCAAAGGGCGTGCAGGCTTTGCACGCCCCTCTAGACAGGCGTGCAGGCTCTGCACGCCTGTCTGGCAGGGTTGCACACCTGCACGCCACATGCACGCCTATTGAAGGCGTGCAAATGGCGTGCAGCGTGCTGGGAAGGGCATGCAGCCTCTGCACGCCTTTCCGAAGCGGTGTGCAGCGGCTGCACGCCATTTTTTTTGGGCGTGCGGATAGGCGTGCGCACGCCCTTTGGGCGTGCCGCTATCAAGCCCCCAGATTTCACACAGTCGCGGCGTCAACGTGCCAAGCAGAGTATATGGCTCTAGGGATGGTGACCCAACAAATGTTATGGGTACAACAATTAATTGAAGATGTTCTAGCTCACCAATTCAAAGGCCAGCTGATATGTGATAATGAGGCTGCCATCAAGGTAGGCAAGGATGACAGCTCTAATAAGCGCACAAGACACACAGAGAGAGATTTCTATATTACTAACCAAGCTCTGTTTGAAGGAAAAGCCACACTCATATGGGTAGCAACTGATGACCAGATTGCTGAAATCCTGACTAAAGCCTTAGCCCCAGAGAAACATGGGCTCTTAGCTATAAGGGTGCAAGGTGAACAATAGGCTGATCCGCCTGGTCAACAGGGGGGGGGTGTTGGGACATAGGTATGCTTATACCTAGCTTCCAGGAGTAGTTGCCTGCGGCGCATCACATGTTGTACATAGTATATATAGCTTCTTGTGTCCTCACATATGAATGATACATCTCATCTGTTCATTCACATCACAACAGTATATAGTTGCAACTCATTTCCCTCATGTTGTTTTCTCATCTGTTTCTTGGTTTTTGGGTTCTCACTCTCACTCACTTCGCCTGCTCCATTTTTCTTGCCCACAGGTTCGCATCTTAGCTCTTGTGTTGTTAGTCCCCGTTGTGTCCTAACGCTAAGAGGTTGGAAAACCCAGGTTTGCACTTGGGAACCCGTGGCGGTAGCCGCTGTGGGCTCCCTAGGAGCCGGAACATCACGTGAGCGTGATATATGAGAAAGTGCCAAGAAAAAGATATGATATTGGGAAAATGAGAGGGAAAGAACAGGTTGGATGCAACCCATGTCAATAGACCAATTCATCACCAATCTCACCTGTCATATCAGCAATCTTTGCGCTGTTGGTCTAAAGATTGGAATCCCCAAAGACTTTGAGATTCACAAAAATCTTTTTTGTGAATCAATTTTAGACAAGATTCTGTCTACCCTAGTTCACACTCAAGAGTTCCTCATCCAAAAGCAACCACTGAATATTGACAAGATCAATGATCTGCTTGAAAACTGACTCAGAGACAACACCACCATTCATGTGAAGTCCAAAGAGTCTGCCATAAAAGCGACTACATCTGGCAATTCTAGTATCAAGTCCAAGAACGGCCGTCATCATCCTGACACAACTCATATCAAAGCACATTGCTTTGAGCTATTCCCCAATCACTGAGAGAAGATGCTTAAACGCCAAACAAAGGCTAAAGCAAAGAAGGCTTTCACTGCCGAAAATAATTCATCCAACACAAGCATGGCCTGGCATACTGTGAAGAAAGCTCATTCAGTTAAAATTCCGGCAAATGCGGCATATCTGGACAGCGGAGCTTCCCATCATATGATTGCTGACCATAGCGTATTTTCCACCTACTTGACCAAGTCCACCTGCAAGATCAAGATGGCTGACGGCCAGATGATTTTCAGTCCAGATGTCAAACTGAAACCGGGGAGCATCTCAAGCTTGAGTGTCTCCACATGCCCGGATTAGTCGGCAATCTAATCTTCCAAGGTCATCTCTATTGTCAGGGATGTGTCTTGGTGCCAACAGGCTTCTCCACCGGCAACATGGTCATCAAAGGCCAGACTATCTTCAAGGTCAAACTCAGCAATCAGAATGTGTTTCTTATCAAGATCAAATTTGTCAAAGGCAATTCCCTTTTGTTGGTCAAACTTGCATTGAAGTCCAATCCTAACATCAAAACTCTACACAGAAGGGCGGGACATCCAAGCAACAAAGCATTAAAAAGGATATACAATCTTTCGGAATTTCAGTTTTTCTGTGAAGCCTGCTCATTATCTAAATCTCATTGTCTCCCATTTACGGGGTGTCTTCCTACTTCCACTCATTGTCTAGAGTACATTCACTTTGATCTGAGCGGCAGAATCTTTCCTCCAACTTCTCACAGTTTTGAATATCATTTCAAAATAACTGATCAATTTTCTTCTTTCAAGTTTGTCTATTTGCTCCAAAAGAAATCTGAGGCTTTTGGCCATTTTAAAAACATTCATTCACTCGTCACTGCACTTCACTCCCATCCCATCAAACATATCACTACCGATGGTGGAGGTGAATTCAACTCAAACAACTTCAAAGAATTTCTCAGCATCAAACATCACCTCTCCCTACACTTCGCAACAGAATCCAGTTGCAGAGAGGGGTAACCAAACAACCACAGAAAAGGCGGAATCAATGCTAATGCAAGACAAGCTCCCACTGTCTATGTGGGGCTATGCGGTGGAGACTGCAGTGTTCCTGGAGAACGTGACTCCAACCAAGAAAAATTCGTGGGAATTGGTGTACAAACGTTGGTTCCACAGGCCTTTTGAGTACTCTTGTCTTTGGTCGTTTGGCTGTGGAGCATACGTCAATGTTCCAAATTCAAAACGCGAGTTGAAGTTTGGCAATACAGCTAGGAAGGGTATTATGATCGGCTATCAGCTAGTGTTGCATAACTGGCGCATCCTGAGAGAGGATGGACAGATGGATTTGAGCCACGATGTCAGGCTACGTGATGCCAAGGACTGAACCTTCTAGCTACACGGCCGGCAAAATAAATAGATAAGGTTATAAAAAATATAAAATAATATTTTTTATGAGTTTTGGGAATTTTAGAGTCCTTTTGGGACGTGGAAATAATAATAAAAATGAGGATTTTGCGGAATATGTAATATTCCAGAGGGGCCTGCAAGCAGGGGTGTTTTGGGGTGCCCTCTAATAATCAGGACCTGTAAACAGGGTGGTTTTGACTTGTAACCTGATCTTCTGGGGCCTGCAAGCAGGGGTGTTTATTGTGCCCAGGATATATAGTGGGGAGGAATTAGTAACAAGAAAGGTACTCACTATTTCTTGTTACAGAAATCCTCCAAGGTAACAGAAGTGGATGGTGATGATGGTGAGTGTTCTGTTGACGCTGGAAGAGGGCTAAATAATATACTGAAGGTTCACAAGGTTGGACACAAGGCTATAAGCTAGTGGACAATGCTGAGTGATAATTTTCAGTGGTAATAATAAAGCTGGGGAATCCTCAAAAGGGGGGACTCAAGGGTCTTTAAATATTCTTAAGAGACCCTTGGGGACGAAATCTGAAAGCTTGAATATAGCAGGGGACTGATCTTGGATCAACAAATCTATTGAGTGGATCATTTGGTAGATCTTCCCTGGGCCAGATCAGTAGGAGATCCGTGTGAGTAATGGATCTTTATTGATGATCACATTTGTATGGCACTTTCCCAGAGCTAGTAGATCTTATGATGTCATTAGTATTTTCGTCTCTGGGGCCAGTTACATGTGTTAAAGGTTTTGTACATGTGTGACAGGTCTTTTGTAGTTATTTTATTTATTTGTTATAAGTGTTTTTGTTATATTGTATAAGTCCTAGAAGGAGTTATATTTGAGGGGTCACTTTGGTGAGTGACCCTAGGTTAATTTTTGTGTAGAATCCATTTCTGGAGTTATATTCAAGGTTTGGTTATTGGTTATTCTTCTATCTATATTTTGTTATATCTTTTGTTACCTTTGTTACTGTGTTGGCTTGTCTCTTACATAGTAGCAAGCTGACATTCCTTACCCCTAAAATGAGTCTCTGACTCACAGGGATAAAAAATAAATGAATGATACTAATATTTGGAACGTAATTATCATGAAAAAAATTTCAATCAACTAATCCTTTATTCAAGAAATGTAAGAATCACAAGTCATGGGAATATGCTTCCTTTAGGATATAAGAACTTCAAAGAGGCAATTTCCATTGGATTAATATAAGGGAATTTAAATTTTTCTAGAAATGATAAATGCTTTTACAAACCACCTCCTCAATAAATGTGACTTCTATCAGTACTGAGACTTTTCTTTTTGTTATCCACATTTCAAGACTTGTTTTACCTACTGTTGTTGTATAGTATAAATTTCCTTATACATTTTTTTTTTTTTTTTTTCTAAATAATTCTTTATCCTTTCAATCATCATGTTGAATCATTTAAACTGGTATGAACTGATATGATCTAGTATTTTAGGCAGTACTTCCTTGTTTGCATTGCTATGTCACAGGTTAATGTGGTGGCACAAGTCATTTCATCTGAATCCTTTGTAAAAAAGAAGATTCACACGGAATACATTCCTAGCAGCTTTGGGTTCAAGAATACTAGGGTCTGAGTAATCTATTTCAATTGTCTCTTCAATATAATTTCTGATCCTAATAAGACAAAAAGGGACAGTTAAGAGAAGGTTTTAAAGACTTGAACTACTGTAATTTGGCTATGTCTTGTTATTTCCAGTTGTGTTGCAATCATAAAGGTTGAGAGATCACACTGTTGAGTTGAAAACGGGTGAATGAGTAATGATTGACTACCTCTCGAAGGTTGTCAAGCATGGTAAAAGTAGTCAATCCAATTATCAACTCGGAACCAATGAACAAGTCGAGCTACAAGCATGCGAGTGGGCTCGTTGGATTCCTCTCAATCTTGCGGTTCGATTGATGTTCTCACTTCTCAGAAATATTGCATAACAATCATAATCGGGTTGTTCGAAAATTTGGTGTTCAATACCAGGTACTTCTACTCTTCTGTCATGGTTATGAGGATCCGAAATGTTTACACGTGCAAAAAGAACTGTCTGATACTTTTGATTGTTCTTCTTAGCCCAAGAAACAATCATAAACTTCAGTTTTTTCAAGTTGATCAATGGCGAGATCGTTTGGTAGTTCGGATACTCTGATTAGTCGAGTGTCATAGATAAAGAGTACAATCAATCAACATAACAGGTTATAAATAATCTAGTCAATGCAATCTTCTTGTTACAGAATGGAGTTTCTTACGCTGATCGAGTCAACTCACTCATCAGTTGGGGGAATGCCACTGTTTCTTAATTGATTGATACACCGTAGGCAATCACAAATGTAAGGGCGAAATTTGTGAAGGAGCGGAGTGATAAAGACCTGAGACGGCTCGTTGAAATCCTCTCATGCTTCCGATGAGAATGGTGGTCTTATCTTTCAGAAAGCTCCTTTAACGAATGTGCTGTACTTGTTTAAGGATTCATACTTCAGGATGAAGAATCGCTGCACTTTCTTCTTATGTCAAACATAATTAAAACGGCTCGGACCCAGGTGTAATCATCAATACACTCTATTAAGCTTTGGAAAGGTAGAAAATTGCTGTAATGAGGATCAATTGCTAAATGCCATATCCATCGGGTGAGTGGGGACTTGTCATCCGGTTTTTACTTTTTTAAATCAACTGATGGTTTTCGTCACATGGTAGTTCGAGTAACAAGGGAGCTTTGCATTATATGCTGAGTCTTGCCGAGCTTCTTAGCCAAAAAAGCGAATGAAAGTGTGAGGTGCATAAGCATAGAAGCAGCTTCTTAGTGATAATCAATGTGTTTTGTTCTCTTAGCTTGTTAGTTTCTTGAATGAACCAAGGATAAGCAGATGATTAAACATGTAGGGGGCCGATGTTGAGAATCAAGCACTCGCGTTTTGTGGTCAGATGGTCTATTTGGTACTCAAGCCTGTTCCAATTGGGCAATCTATAATTAGTCTAACCATTCCATTTGAAGCAATCAATGATATGGTATAAACAGTAATGGGATGGCAAGAACGGAGCCGATTGAGAGGGGTTGGGTATCATTGGGGTACTTTAGCCTTGTTTCTCAATGTAGCTGGACAGGATTGTTCAAAATCATCTGGCAATCGAGATCTACTGTTTCTCTTTCAGTGATTATTTGTAGGACTTTGTGGTACAAGTTGAGTGCAGCCTGGTAGATGGGCCCAAATGACCAGAAGGTGCTGATCAGACGACAGGAATATGACCATGCAAGGCCGCACAGACGGTTTGGATCTGTAGCCAGATTACTTGAGAGCAAGAGCTGTAGATAGCAGTTGTGTTGCTACAGATATTGGCGGCGCAGAGCAGCATATGGTTGCTCTTTAGAAGAACGCGGAGTTGATGAAACCTATGTGATGATGTGGAATTCATCTGAACTTTCAAATTACTGCTGATATACTGTTCTAGTTATCCTTCCGACGGAGGGGACCCGCTGTATGAAAGTGGTAAGAACACTCAAAGATTGATTTAAATGCTTCTCATCATTTTAATTTGGATAGAAAGGATCATAAATACAGGAATATATGTGCCAAGCTGTTGATAAAGCAGAAAAAGTACAAAATGGTAGTGGGCGCTCAAGATGTAGCGAAGCGTTTGCCTCGTTTCTGGGGTACTTGTACGAGAAGATTGAGACCGCTGTTTCCAATTCCTTTTGAAGACTTTGCAGCGGCAAGTTTATCGTAATAGTTGAGAGAAGTCGGTATATGGGCTCAAATGGCTGGAATATGCTGAATAGTCAATCTGTTTGGGAGGCAGGAACTCGACCAAGCTGCAAGATCGCGCGGACGGCTTGAGATCGGTAACTATGTCGCTGGAGAGCAAGCAGTGCAGATAGAAGTGGTGCAGCAAGCAATGGCAAGGTGGAATACACCATTCTCTAGCTCTCAGTTGACTGTATCCAAGGGCGACATTGATTGTTCTTTGTTCCGATGGGATCTGAGGTTGGTCGTTGACTTGTGCACCACAAAACTGGTAACCTAGTTGGCAACGTATGCAGGCGGATGTGTGAGGCTCAGAAGCGAATATGCAGCTTCTCAGAAACAATGAGTATCTGTAGCTTTCATAGGGCTGCTAATTAGTTTAGGGACATACCGAGATGAGCAGATCAATGAGCAGGGGAACCATGTTGCGAATCAAAAACTCACAGCTATTTTTGTTTTGATATCATCTTAGCCTTTTTCTTAGTGGACTTGGAGGGATTTGTTGAGTTATCTGGTTGTGGAAACTCGCAGTTTGCTTTCTACTATTGAGTGATTTGTTGTGGCAATCGAGAGCAATCCAGTAGATGGGCCCGAAAGGCCAGAAGATGCTGAATAGCTGCTCTTGGCAGGCCTCGAGTGGCAGGAACTCAACCAAGCAAAACAGCTCGACGGCTTGGGATCAGTAGTCGGTGGTCTTCAAGCTGGTTGGAGCGGAGTCTGGTCCTCAGAAATTTGTACGTCACCAAGTTGATATCCTAGTCGACGATATGTGCGTGCAGATGAGTGAAGTTGTATCGCGCAATGTTATATAGATGGTATAGGAGCAAGGTACATAGGTCAGCGGTGAGATAATTGTAAGTTATAAGCTTGATTATGTTAACCTATTGATCCAGTACTCAACGCGGAGGTGGTGTTCTTCTGGAGCCACTTGTGACAAGAGAGATGGATGGAAGCTAGTTAGTCAAAACTTGTCTTGATAGGGAGATGATTGTACTCATTAATTTGGGTGGACCCAAAACAACAGCAAGCAAAATGAGCTAATTTGCATACTGGCAGCTTGAGTAAAAACCATTGGCAATATTTGAGGGTTTGACAAAGAACGGGTGGTTTAAGATGACCACAAACTAGGAAGTAGATGATTGCTTTCGACTTTCAGAAGTGTGAGGATTAGAACGTATTGAATCAGTTCAGATTTTTAGCAAAGACAATAAAGGAGATGATAGAGTGAAGATTGCTCATACCGATTACACATTTGTTTTTGGTGCCGAGATGCACAATACATTCGGATCAAGGTAGGTAGGTGATTGAGTCATCTTGATGTGTATTTTTGGAGAAGGAGCTCCACGATAAGTGGAGGAGTCAATTCTGGGTCATCAATTCCAAAAAATTAGCTGTGTGATCATCGGAGTTCGGTGAGTTGGATTGATTCACCTTTGATGATTTTGGAGATTGAGTCCGAACAGGATTGATTGGCTTGATTGATCAATTTTTGACTCATTCTGTTTTAGGGATTCAGGACGCGAGAATAGTTGCTGAGATAATCCAAGGTTTTTGGACGTGAGTTTTGGTTTGTTTTGTCTAGGACAAAAATGCGGGCTTCAACTTTTTGGGTAAAAAGACAAAATTTCCCGGCCAGACCCCCAATTGTCAGGCTACGTGATGCCAAGGACTGAACCTTCTAGCTACACGGCCGGCAAAATAAATAGATAAGGTTATAAAAAATATAAAATAATATTTTTTATGAGTTTTGGGAATTTTAGAGTCCTTTTGGGACGTGGAAATAATAATAAAAATGAGGATTTTGCGGAATATGTAATATTCCAGAGGGGCCTGCAAGCAGGGGTGTTTTGGGGTGCCCTCTAATAATCAGGACCTGTAAACAGGGTGGTTTTGACTTGTAACCTGATCTTCTGGGGCCTGCAAGCAGGGGTGTTTATTGTGCCCAGGATATATAGTGGGGAGGAATTAGTAACAAGAAAGGTACTCACTATTTCTTGTTACAGAAATCCTCCAAGGTAACAGAAGTGGATGGTGATGATGGTGAGTGTTCTGTTGACGCTGGAAGAGGGCTAAATAATATACTGAAGGTTCACAAGGTTGGACACAAGGCTATAAGCTAGTGGACAATGCTGAGTGATAATTTTCAGTGGTAATAATAAAGCTGGGGAATCCTCAAAAGGGGGGACTCAAGGGTCTTTAAATATTCTTAAGAGACCCTTGGGGACGAAATCTGAAAGCTTGAATATAGCAGGGGACTGATCTTGGATCAACAAATCTATTGAGTGGATCATTTGGTAGATCTTCCCTGGGCCAGATCAGTAGGAGATCCGTGTGAGTAATGGATCTTTATTGATGATCACATTTGTATGGCACTTTCCCAGAGCTAGTAGATCTTATGATGTCATTAGTATTTTCGTCTCTGGGGCCAGTTACATGTGTTAAAGGTTTTGTACATGTGTGACAGGTCTTTTGTAGTTATTTTATTTATTTGTTATAAGTGTTTTTGTTATATTGTATAAGTCCTAGAAGGAGTTATATTTGAGGGGTCACTTTGGTGAGTGACCCTAGGTTAATTTTTGTGTAGAATCCATTTCTGGAGTTATATTCAAGGTTTGGTTATTGGTTATTCTTCTATCTATATTTTGTTATATCTTTTGTTACCTTTGTTACTGTGTTGGCTTGTCTCTTACATAGTAGCAAGCTGACACACGACGTCAAATTTGATGAGGCTCTTTATCCAGGAATCTACCTGTTCAATCCCGCTGGCCTTTTGAATCCCCCAACCGAGTTAGCAGAAGCATTCAATGAAGACCAACCGTCCACGGATCAAACTCCGGCTCATGTTGATGATGAAGATCAAAATCAATTAGATGAATCCAATGAGGAGTTTGAACGTCAGCTCACTGCACGTCCGGAACCAAAAATTACTCTTCCTGAATCTGAGGAAGAAGACGCACCTCACATTCCGGGTGGCTTATCCTCATCTCAACCAGGCTATGATGTGGTTCTGCAACCTGTCAACCAGAAAGCCCCTGAGGATATCTTGTTGGCAATTGATGAATTGAACATTCTCACCTCCAAACGTTGGGTTCATCTTGCCATACCTGATGATGACTATGATTTTCATACTCAATGTTTTCTAACTGGCGTACAATTCTTTGATCAGACTTCCGAGGCACCAAAGTCTTACTCCAAAGCAATGAAAGCTCCTGATTCTGCGAACTGGAGCAACGCCATAGGGAGTTAACTTGGAGCAATGGACAGATTGGGTGTCTGGGAAATTGTTGGCATTCCTTGTGGAACCAAGCTACTCAGTACGGTCTGGATCTTCAGGAAGAAGTTTGATGAGAATGGCAAGCTGTCAAAATACTTTTGAGATTACCTCATCCGGTTCCTCTAGCCCGCTTATCCTGGACAATCAAGCCTTGTCTTAATCCCGCGTATCAACTTCGGCATCAATGCGCAACACATGGTTCGACCAACTCTCCTCTCAACTCCACTCGTTGCTTAAATACTCGTCTTGACATCATCCCAAGTCTTTCCCTTGGGGAACTCCAATTAACTCTTCACCTTTCCAGTTCTGATATCACTTCCATCTCAATCATAACTGCTAGTTCCTCCAAACCCTACTCGACCACTTATCTCGTCAACTATCTTCTGCAAGCAACCCCCTCGCCATCTGATCAAACTCAGCCTCCTATCTAGGAACGCTTCGATCAGCACTCAAGGCCATCACAGTTGCTTGCTCTTGGTTGTATGTATCAACAGCTCATTTGTCTCTGTTGAACCTAACCATTGACTCTTTGTTTCCTTCTTAGTCTCTTTGTCTTTGTCTTTTCCTTTTATCCTTTCTTTCTTTTTGCTCCATCTTGCCTTTCTGATATTGCTAAACCGAGTTTGCCTTTTATTTAGCTTTCTTTTTTTTGTATTGTTTTTTTTTTTACTTGCTGAAATGTCATCCTTTTAGTTTCTCAAATTCAAACAAATACAAGGTGTGGCTGGGTGCAGCTGGGAACTTTCAAACCGAGGGAATTAACTACGCTGAAACTCACACTCCAACTGGTCAACCAACGGCATTGAGGGTGCTTTTATCTTGTGGGGTTCATGAGAAATACAACATTTACCAGATGGACGTCAAGAATGCATTTCTGAATGGAAAACTGGACAAAACAATATACCTTTGACCTCCTGCGGGTCTATCTGTTCCCAGAACTACCAAAAAATCTGCTTCAACTGCCACCAGTTGACATGCAGGCTAATCCCATCTTACTACCCCCTTTACTTCAAAGTTAATCCAAAACAACTTTTCAGGCACAGTCACTGTGCACAATGCACAGTGACTGTGCATTGAATTTAGGTTGAATTATTCTTTGAGTAAGATTCAAGTATCACACAAGTTAAATCAAAGTAACTGCATGTCAACTGGTGGAAGTTGAAGCAAATTTTCTGGTAGTGCAGGGGCAAATGTCTTCACCTTCTGAAATCCATTGACGGGTTGAAGCAAGCTCCTAGGGTCTGGTACCATGAAATCTCCACCTTCTTCTTGTTGATCAAGTTCTCCCCATCAAAAGCAGATCTGTGTCTGCTTGTGTCCAATGATACCAGCTGGCCATGCTGGGTGCATTTGTACATGGACGACATGGTCATTGTAAGCAAGGATGTTGCCCGCTTCAAGAAACTAGTGACATCCAAATGTCTTAGGGAAGACCTAGGACCGCTTAAGCATCTTCTCAGCATGAAGATTGAAAAAAAGGGTTTGGCAATCTGTGTCTCTCAAGACATCTACGTTGAGAAGATCTTATTGTTGTACGTAATGCAAGAAGCCAGAACCGTTGCAACTGCTCTGGTTCTCAACACCAGACTTGAAACAGCTACTCAAGTTGAACGAGAAGATTTTTCAAAGCTGGGCATCAATTATTGCCAAGCTATAGTTCTCCTGAATTACCTGGCTGTTTCAACAAAGCCAGACATATCTTTTGAAATGTTTCAGCTCTTGCAATTTCCAGAACTCTCTGGGACAACTCACTGGTCCGCATGTGTCCATCTTCTTTGCTATCTTTGTGGAACTTCCAAGCAGGGCTTGACCCTTGGTGGGTCGATGGTGCCGGTTAAAATCTTTACCGATGCAGAATACGCAAACAATGAAGAAACCTCATCCTCTTACTTTGGTGAGGTAGTAATGATGGGCAATAGCATCATCTCGTGGAAGGCAAAGAAGGAATCCTCCGTTTTGTCTTTAACCACCAAAGCAGAGTACACTACCAGAAAATCTGCTTCAACTGCCACCAGTTGACATGCAGGCTAATCCCATCTTACTACTCTTTTACTTCCAAGTTAATTCAAAAAAACTTTTCTTGCACAGTCACTGTGCACAATGCACAGTGACTGTGCATTGAAGTTGTTTTGAAGTGTTATTTGAGTAAGATTCAAGTAACAGCAGAAGTAAAATCAAAGTAACTGCATGTCAACTGGTGGCAGTTGAAGCAGATTTTCTGGTAGTGGTATGTGGGGCTATACAAAGATGGTTGGGAGGCAGTCTGGATACGTTTACTGTTTGAGTCACTCAACATCAAGATCACAGTTCCAATTCCACTCATGTGCAACAACCAAGCCGCAATCCGTCTAGCCAAGAACACCGTCTTTGCTGATAGGACAAAACACTTCTGTGTCCATCTTCATTGGATACAGGAAACAATTCTCAAGAAAAACGTCTATCCCTATTACGTCTCAACTCACTCAAATCTGGCAGATTTTCTAACCAAATCACTGAGCAAGATCAAGCACACCACATGCGTAGAAGGAATCAACCTCACCGGTTGAAAATGAGGGGGTATTGAACTCAGGAGTTTGGGACAGAATTTTCACCCTTCTGCGGCAAGTAGCTTGGCGCGCAATAGTGACAGAAACAAAGATCGAAACCTAACTTAAATTATCCGGATGTATATAGTTACAACTCATTTCCCTCATGTTGTTTTCTCATCTGTTTCTTGGTTTTTGGTTTCTCACTCTCACTCACTCCACCCGCTCCACTTGTCTTTCCCACAGGTTTGCATCTTAGCTCTTGTGTTGTTAGTCCCTGTCTTGTCCTAACACCAAGAGGTTGGAAAACCCAGGTTTGCATCTCAGCTCTTGTGTCGTTAGTCCCTGTTGTGTCCTAATGCCAAGAGGTTGGAAAACCCAGATTCTCTGTGTTCATTACTTGGCTTTTGCCATGAGTGCAAGCAGTGGGTTGGCTACTCATCAGTCATTGGGATGGGAGCGATGAAGAAAAACATGCAGCTTTGAAACAAGCTGGCCAACAAGGAGGGCGCAGGCGGGGCAGGCTCTTGACCCAAGTGGCTGGATTGCAACAAGCCGGGGACCCCCAAAGTCCCCACACTCTGTTTTAAGCATGCCCATAAGTGTCATTGCCATCAGACGTGCAAAGGCGCCAAGGGACATAAGAAGGCTAAAAGAGGTTGAGAGGTCTTTTACAGTCTGCCCAATGACCATTCCATTGTGCTCCCTTTCATCACCAAAATTTCTTAGCATTCATTTTTTCTTTTCACTTGATCACTTCCTTTCTATCTGCCAATGGGACCCATTTTAATGCCGTTCATGATCATGCCCTGAACAGGATACAAATGCAACTCTTTCTCTCTCTTCTGTGTTTCAATTTCTACTTGTTTCATTTTCTGTTTGCGGTCATGTGGCAAAATAAGGTGTTCTTATTTGCTTCAGAGACTTGCCAAAAAAAAATTGCGTGGAATCCTGTGGAATGTAAACCCCAGTATCATAAATTAACACCAGCAAGCGTTACAGCTCCAACCTTGCACTGTTGCAGATCCACAATGGTAATGGGAATACAGTTTGATGTGTGTTGTCACAAGGGTAGATTACTGCAGGCAGTTAATATGCTGTTTTTGGCAGGTTTGCTTATGGATGGCTTTCAAAAGTTTGTTGGATCAGTGCACTTCAAAATGTCAAGTTGAGGACAAGCTGGCATTGTGATGTGGTGAATTAATTACGCAAAGAGTCCGCAATGCGAGGTTAATTTTCAGGGTTCAGGAAAGTTAACCCAACTTCACCTGGATGGTTAATTGCATTTAAAGTAGGTTTAATCGCCAACCAACTAGCCTCAAACACATTTGCAGGTTGGGTTTGGTCACTTTTAATGGATGAATTTCATAAATTTACTTGAGCTAAGGATATATAAAGTAAAAAATCAGAATCAAGTGAGAAAAAATGTTAAATTTGGACTAAATAAGCATTATGACTTCTGGTCTTACAAAGCAATCCTTCAGGTACCTCAATTGGCAATCAAGCAATTCAAGTTGAAAAGCACAAAAGGTTGCCAAACTTTTTCCTTGACCAAGATAGGAAGCCTTGCATCTTCTTGATGTGAGATTCAAAAGATGTATTCTATTGTAATTTGGGTGCTTCTGGTGAGAAGTAAAAATCTTTCTGGAAGATCTTTATTGTGACACCCCAATATATTTCCAAAGAGGGCATATGTTTGAAAGAATTGTTTTATTGTGACCCCCCAATGTTTTTTCAAAGAGGGCATATGTTGTAAAGAATTGTTGGTTTTATGGTTCATTTCCTGAAAATAAGCCAACATACTGAAGAAGAAACAATCAGAAAATAATCAAGACCAAAGAAAATAAGATAAAAAACCAGTTTCAAACAGGGAGGCACAAAGAATTAGTAAGGAAAGGAAAAGGTGGTGAAGGGGAGGATAGTTGAAGTTTTGAGGACTGAATAGAATCAGGGGAGCTTATTAGTGAATTGAGAGTGATAGAAGTTCTGAAAAATCTCTTGATAGTGTGGCATGAGTGATGGAAGTTCGAACCAATCTCTTCAGGCTGAGAAAAAACACTGGTTGATGAATTGAAAGAAGGAAAGAAGAATAAAAAGGAAAGACATAGAGGGAATATGAAAGAAAAAGAAAGAGTTGAAGAGTTGAGTGTTTTTGTTGGGATTGAGTGTTGCGTTGTTGAGGGGTTTGAGTTGAAGAGGTGAGGCGCAAGTTGATGAAGGGTGGAATCGAGCAAGCAGACAAGCTGGGGTGAATTTCATTTCTTAAGAATGCAAGGGTTTTTTAATTCTAGACTTATTTTTGTGATGTAAGTAGTATGAGTGTTGGGTTGTTGAGGGATTTGAGTTGAAGAGTTGAGGCACAAGTTGATGAAGGGTTGAATTGAGCAAGCAGACAAGTTGAGGTGAATTTCATTTCTTAAGAATGCAAGGGTTTTTTAATTCTAGACTTATTTTTGTGATGTAAGTAGTATTTTTTGGATTTTATCATCTCAGTCATTATCCTTTCATTCTCCAACTTTAAATATTCAAGGTCATCAGTATAAATATAATCTTTCATTCCTGGATTGGAGAAAATATGGTGATTTTTGGAAACAAGGAGATTGAAAAAATTATAAACCATCAAGATTTCTTCTCCAAGTTGATTTCTGACAGCTTCTTTTCCTATTTTTATCTTCATAAGTTTTCCAATCTCAAGAGAATAATCAAGAGTTTTCTGCAATTCCACTGATAGTTGCAAGCTTGTTGACATTGATCTTATTTTTTCTTCCATTTGTTCTTTCTTGCCAATTTCCATGAACTCCAGGCCATAATTAGCTTTTACAAAGTCTAAAACAACAAATCCTGCAATCCTTTCCTTTCTTGCATTCTCATTGTCTTGAAAATTTTGAAATTGATTAATTGATTCTTGAAGAATGTTGATGATTTGTTCATGATTTTGGCCTTGTTGATGGTTTGAATTGATTTTTGATGGAGACTTTTCTGAAAGATATTGTGCATATTTTTCAAGTGTGTTGAATAATTGATCGTCTTGAAACAGTGAATCTGGTATAAGATTGGTTTTCAAACTAAAAACTCTCTTGCAATCCTTGACATATAAATATGAACAGTATCTTTTGTTTCTATCATCAAGAGCTTTTTTTTGTGAATGGAAAGAATTTTGTTGGTAATCATAATATCAGCTCACTTGGAGGAAGTTATTTTTAATGAGAAAATTTTATTTCAACTTGCCTGAAAAGAACCTCCTATCATATTGAGAATGCCATTCATTCAGAATAAATAGAGATCTCAAACGAGGACATATGAAATAACCATAGCTCTCTTGATAGCAAGATAAAGAAACTCTATTCAATGAAGCAATCTGAAGTGTGTCCTCAGATTGTAAAAAAATTTCATAGGCATCTTTTTTGATGATCTTCTGGCTATACATGTAGTCAATTGTTTGAAGTATATGCTGTACAAGTCTCTTAGAAGTAGGTTCAATCATCTCCCAAGGGTCTTCATCTTTAGTGAATGAAGGAATATCATGTAATATAGTTTTCAATTTTTCAACATGCCAATTCAAATGAAAGGGACTTATCTTTTCCCTTATACTCCAATGGAGATTTTCTATTTGTGGTAAAACACAATCTTTTTTGAACACGTTGAATTTCTGTTGCTTAGTGATTTCATCCTTGTTTCCTTGTTTTCCTGGCCATCTGTAACTGTATATTTTATTGTGTATTTGCTCTAAAAGGATGTCTTGAAAATCTTCCATCTGGTTTAAGCACTCTGATAACTTTTGGGTTTTCTGAGATGGTGGGTATAGTTCACTATGTTTTCCTTTCAGAAGATCCAGTCATTCCTTCAGATGAAGGTAACCATGTTGAAATTCATTTTTTTGATCTCAATGGTAGACCCCAAGTGAAATTGCAGTTTGATAAGAGGACCGTGAATGACAGCACCAATCACAAGAATACAACGTAGTTCAGCAAATTTGACAACCTGTCTTTGAGTGGCCTTTTGACTTACCTAAATCTGTGAATATAGTTGACTGATGTTGATAAAACTGAGGGAGTGTAGCCAACCATTCTTTGAGTGATTGTTCAGGAATTTGCTTGGCTTTAGCCTTCACATCATCAACTCCTAGCCAGGTATATTCGTTGGTGGGGAGGTCAGGAGCTGACATGCTAGCATGGCAGAATATAGTACTTCCTGGAAAATGTTGGAGTTTGTTATCAGTTACATGTTTTAGTCCATGTTTCCCACATGCAAATGGAAGGGATCAGATTACCGTCTTCCAGTGGCACGCTGCAGCGACTTTGCCATAAGAAGCAGAAAATGGATAATCCAAAAAGGTGGTATCGGATTGCAATTGTCATGCTTGTTGGAGAGGGAAGCTTCTGTGAATCTGTCAGCTTGCTACTATGTCAGAGCCAACCTGACAAAAGTAACATAAAAAGAGACATTATTACCACAGTTTTAAGACCCATTAATATGACTAATAATATAAAAAAAAAACTTAGTTTACTTATTTTTATTCTATAAACTTAGCAAAATCCTAGCACCATAAAAATAAGTAATAAATTAAAATAACAACTACTTTTTACAAAAAATACTAATAACTTCTAAAACTTGAGGATAACTTAGAATATTATGTCATATTCTGAATCCTCATGCAAATTAATGTAGGGTCCCTCACTGGAAGTACCCCTGAATTCCTACTCCTTCACCTTGAACCAATTACCCGTAAGAATTGGCCACACTTATGTGTCACAGATGACATTACACACGTATGTACTTGTTATATATAC
This sequence comes from Puccinia coronata f. sp. avenae, assembly GCA_002873125.1. Lineage (NCBI taxonomy): Eukaryota > Fungi > Basidiomycota > Pucciniomycetes > Pucciniales > Pucciniaceae > Puccinia > Puccinia coronata. Next base: position 251,722 of record PGCI01000019.1, read on the forward strand.
ATACCATATGTGAAATGTCCAATTATGGACTTATAATTGAGGTGTTGTGTATAGTTTAGGAGTTAGGCCCAATTGGGGTTTAATCCTCCAACCCTGCGCGTGGATTATATAATCTAATTGGAAATTGGCCAAATGCGTGGAAATAGCTAATCCCCTAGTTACCACACGTGTACAGGTGTAACTAGGGTACTAGTAGATTCTACGTGGTTTATTTACAAGGTTTCATTAATAAAAACCTTGAATACATAAGAGTAACATAGCCAGCGTGGCCTTTGATGATTGGCCATAGCCATTTGTGGCCCATTTGCGTCATTTGTGGCCCATTTCAGATACAAATACACGTCAGTGTTGCTATGTACCTTAGTTACAATGACCAAATAGGTTATTAAGGTCATTATAAACACTTGTGACGCTGAAATAATGATCAGCAGTGCCATTGGGATGAGCCTTGTTAGTGCCAATCTCCTAAATTGGCCACATTACGCTGAAATATAGCAACTACACGCACACAGGCAAGAAAGGTCCTCTACTATGAGTGAAAATAGTATATATAGAGCCCTCTTTCCACGCCAAATGTTGTGAAGAATCATCAATTATTATTACAGTCAATCAGTTACGCCGTGTCCTGTCCTTATTTCAGTTACTCTGCCCTGTTTTGCCTGTTTTATCTGTGGTGTTCTCTTTAAATCAACCAACCTACGTGACCAGCTCCTGCGCAGAAACCTACCAATCTACCCAGCAGCTCTACTTCACCCCCCTACGTGGCTTTTTGGCTTGAAAGAAGCAATAGTGAGTACTTCTTTCATCCTTCTGTCCCCATCCTGGTTCCTTAATTGGAAAAGCACTTTGGTACCACCTTCTGTTACGCAGAAACCCATTGTTTGCTTAATCAGATACCACCCTGCTTTGCAGATCTCTGATTTAGAGGGCACCTACAAACACCCCTGCGCCAGCAGGCCCCTCTATAAAAAAGAATTATATTCTTTTTATTTCTTTCCTACTACTTTTCTACGTGAAATTATCCTACTCTACCCTTATTTTGCACTCTTATCACCTTGTGTAGCTAAAAGGTACTAGCCCTTGGCATCACAGAGGCTGACAATTGGGGGTCTGGCCGGGAAATTACCAATATCCACTCGTGGTAATTTACTCCTGGTACTTACTCTTCTTACTTTTGCTTTTCACTCACGCAAAAAATTACCAAACCACTAAAAATCATTTATAAAATAAAACCACTAAAAAGTATCCTTCTACTTTATTTTTTACGCATTCTTTTAGTGAACCAATACACTAAAACTCTCATTTCCACGCCTGAATTTGTTCATCCACCTTTTGACCAAATTGCCCACTTTGAATTAATCAAACATTATCTTAAAGTCCTCAGATTGCGCAAAGAAGAGGAAATAGCTAACTATCAACCTTCTGATTGGGAAAAATTTACGCCTACAGAACAGTTCCAACTTGCTCTTTTTCACTCTCACCAACGTGCTCAACAGGACACAGAACTTCTCATCAAACTCAACTCCATCAACAGGAGGAATCAAGAGAACAAGAGGCGTGCAGATTTTCAAAGAACTCTAGAATATAAACAAAACTTTTACAATAGTCAGTTTAATTCTTCTTCATCTCTAAATAAAACTATTAAAATTACCAAAAAATACTTATTTTTACGCCTGAATTTTATCTAGTGTCTTCCACTACCTCTCCAAGCACTTCCAACACTTCTACTTCATCTACCACGGCTCCAGCTACCTCTGTGGCCAATTCTATTACCCCACTTACGGCTCCAACAACAAGTAAGTTTATTATTTACCTTAATTAAATTTTTTTGTGGCCCTTTTTCACTAATATGTCCCGTGAAAATAGTCCTATCAGGAAGTCTACCAGGGCTCACAAGCCTGATCTCCACGGCCCCTTACTCCCGCCCACTAGACAACCTAGGAGCAGAGAAGTTGTCAGCTTGCTACTATGTCAGAGACAACCTGACAAAAGTAACATAAATAGAGACATTATTACTACAATATTAAGACCCATTTATATGACTAATAATGTACAAAAAACTCAGTTTACTTATTTTTATCCAATAAGCTTAGCAAAGTCCTGGCACCATAAAAATAAGTAATTAATTAAAATAATAACTACTTTTTACAAAAATACTAAATAACTTCTAAACCTTGAGGATAACTTAGAATATTATGTCATATTCTGAATCCTCATGCAAATTAATGTAGGGTCCCTCACTGGAAGTACCCCTAAATTCCTACTCCTTCACCTTGAACCAATTACCCGTAAGAATTGGCCCCAAACATATGTCACACGGACATTACACACGTATGTACTTGTTATATATGCATACTATATGTGAAATGACCAATTATGGACTTATAATTAAGGTGTTGTGTATAGTTTGGGAGTTAGGCCCAATTGGGGTTTAATCCTCCAACCCCGCGCGTGGATTATATAATCTAATTGGAAATTGACCAAATGCGTGGAAATAGCTAATCCCCTAGTTACCACACGTGTACAGGTGTAACTAGGGTACTAGTAGATTCTACGTGGTTTATTTACAAGGTTTCATTAATAAAAACCTTGAATACATAAGAGTAACATAGCCAGCGTGGCCTTTGATGATTGGCCATAGCCATTTGTGGCCCATTTGCGTCATTTGTGGCCCATTTCAGATACAAATACACGTCAGTGTTGCTATGTACCTTAGTTACAATGACCAAATAGGTTATTAAGGTCATTATAAACACTTGTGACGCTGAAATAATGATCAGCAGTGCCATTGGGATGAGCCTTGTTAGTGCCAATCTCCCAAATTGGCCACATTGCGCTGAAATATAGCAACTACACGCACACAGGCAAGAAAGGTCCTCTACTATGAGTGAAAATAGTATATATAGAGCCCTCTTTCCACGCCAAATGTTGTCCATCATCATCAGTTTATATTACAGTCAATCAGTTACGCCGTGTCCTGTCCTTATTTCAGTTACTCTGCCCTGTTTGCCTGTTTTATCTTTGGTGCTCTTATTAAATCAACTATCCTACGTGTCCAGCTCCTGCGCAGAAACCATCCAATCTACCCAGCAGCTCTACTTCACCTCCCTACGTGGCTTTTTGGCTTAAAAGAAGCAATAGTGAGTACTTCTTTTATCCTTCTGTCCCCATCCTGGTTCCTTAATTGGAAAAGCACTTTGGTACCACCTTCTGTTACGCAGAAACCCATTGTTTGCTTAATCAGATACCACCCTGCTTAGCAGATCTCTGATTTAGAGGGCACCTACAAACACCCCTGCGCCAGCAGGCCCCTCTATAAAAAAGAATTATATTCTTTTTATTTCTTTCTTTACTACTTTTCTACGTGAAAATACCCCACTCTACCCATCATTTGCACTCTTATCACCTTGTGTAGCTAAAAGGTACTAGCCCTTGGCATCACAGAGGCTGACAGAAGTTGCCACGGAACTTGGCCTTCAAGAAGACCACCCCCAGTCTCCCCAATCCTCAAGCCATGGACGTGGACGTGGAACCAACCCCTTCCACCTCCTTGGCCAGTATCCAGAAACCCCAGACGGAGGAAGAGGACTTGGAAATTCAGGTGGTGAGCACGTCCAAGGAGGACAAGATAGCCAAATTGGTCAAAATACACGTGGCCAACCATCAGAAATTCGTGGAAGCCCAGAAATCCAAGGCCACCCAGGAGATGATGCTGAATCTTTTAGGACTATCCCAGAAGAGTCAGAAAGAACTACAGAAACTTATCTCCAAAAAAGAAGTGGAGGAATACACGAAGGGATGGAACCCTTGGGAGGAAAAGAGAGTATTGTTTCCCCACACAGCCAACAAGAACAAGGGAAAGAATATGAGCAGTCTTTCTATGAACAACCGTCATTACAACAATCCCCAGAAGTGGAAGAAATTAGCCAACATCAGCAGCGCCATAACCAGCTTCTACAACAGCTTAGATTAGGTTTTTCTGTCATAGATAATTCCCTTACAATTGCGCATAACAACATTCTTTTGTTAGATAAAAATGCTAAAACACGCCACAAAACTGTTTTAGAATTTTTAAATAAAGCTCCTCCTCCACCTGAATCCGTAGAGAATTACATGTCTAGCTCTTCTCTCATTTTAAATCAATTGTCCAAATTTCTTAACTCACCTAAGTCTGTCTTTACGCATAATGAATCTGATTTTTACGCCAAAAATTGTGAGCCAAAGCTTCCTAATGTGCCCAAAAAATTAGAAGAACTTGAAGAAGAACATTCCAAGTATTCTAATGATGATTTGGCGGATAAAATCAACAGATTAGAAGACATGTTCCATGCTAATACTGAGCATATAATTAATAGAATTAATAAAAATGCTATTAGCACTTTACACGCCCAAAATGTGAAATTAGAACTTGAACAAATGGATTTAAAAAGAATGATGGTTGAATTACAAGCTCAAGTAGCTTTAATATCTGGCCAAAACAACAAGAATGTTAATGGAAATTTAGTATTAAAACATCTGTTAGATGTAAAATTTGAATTAACAGATTTAATTAAAGAAATATCTTCCAGAACTGCTCCTGTTAATAACACTACGCCCAAATATAACAATCCTTACATGGAAACAATACTTGAAGATAAGGTAGAGAATAAGGACAACTATCCTCATAACAATCAATCTAATTATAAATACAACAATAGTTCACCAATGCCCCCTAATAACAATTACCCTCCTAATAATTCACCTAATTATAATAACCTTAATAATGGGAGTCAATGGAGTCATGCTCCTTCACGCAACAATGTAAACAACAATGGTAATAACAACTTCATAGATCCCTCTCTTCTGAATAAATTGTTACCACCAATTAAAGAATGGACTAAATTTTCTGGAGAAGGAGATTATGACCATATTAATTTCATCAAATATATTGATCACATACTAACAATATATAGAGCTCCTGATGATGCCATCCTTACTAGGTTGCCTAGGTTATTTGAAGGAGTAGCCTTTGATTGGTTCATTGGTAAACAAGCTACCATGAGGCAACAATCTTGGCCAGCTTGGAAAGAACTGATCAAACAACAATTTGGCACTAGACTATGGGAAAAGAAAATGCGCAGAGCTTTTGAAAATGACTACTTTGATCCTGTCAAGCATAATCCTCATCAATGGTGCTTGAACCAGAAGAAAAGGATTGAATGTATCTACCCTAAATTAAATCAAGAACAAATAAATGATTTAATACTTAATCAAACTAAAGGCAGTCTAGAACATAATGTCAGATGTAGAATCAATGACATGGATTGTGATTTATCAACACTTATAGGTGTTATGGAAGAAGTAGTAGAAATGACAGGAATTAATAAAAAACATATTCCCTCTGAAAAAAAGGATTACACTCCTAGAACAGACCCTTCTAAGAAGTTAGAACCTAAAACTGCTGAACCCATTAGAAAAGAAAAGACTCCTACGTGTTGGAATTGTGGAGAAACTGGCCACAGAAGCACTGAATGTACCAAACCTAGGAGGAAAATCAATAACGTGAATGCAAGCCCTGATTCAGATTCTGAAAGTACCTTTGATATCATACACCAAGAACCCTCTAGTACACATTATGGTCAAGATGATGATGACTCTGAATCTGATAACCATGCTGTTGTAGTAATAAATGCTAATATTGGCAATGACTTCAGCATTAATGCTATTCATGGTGAATCTAACTTACCCCAGAAATGGGAAGATAATATGGATATTGGCCATATATCTGATGCCAAGCTATTAACTAACAAACCTGAAGAAGGAAGGTGTTACACCCTAGGTAAAACCAGTTATACTAAGGTTATTTTCAAAGACTCAGCTGTTAAGACTCTATTAGATATAGGAGCCTTTTGTTCTTGTACAAGTGCCACATTTTTGCAACAAATATACCCTGATTGGCGCAAAAATTTATTACCTGTTCCAAAGGCTACATTTAGCAGTTGTAACTCTACCATGAAACCTATTGGTGTCATCAATTTACCCTTAATATTCCCCCACACTAAGGGATCCCTCAGATTAAGTGTAGAATTTGTAATACTTTCTGATGCCATTTGTGACTACCTTATACTAGGTAATGATACCTTCTGCATGTATGGAATTGACATTTTCCAGTCCAAAGATAGATATTTTACCATTGGAGGAGATTGGAAAAGGAAATACCAAATTTGCAACATCCATTCTGAGATTATTGCACCCATTTCTCAGGAACCTGACCCCAAGGAATTAGAAGATTTTAATCAAGAATATATGTCCCAAGCTGCTATAAGTGACATACTAACCAATGCTCAAGTATTAGATATTCTTAAAGTATGCCATAAGAATAAAGAAGCCTTCTGTACCACTGAAGAGCCTATTGGCAATGTTACAGGACATGATATTAAATTAGAATTAACTTGTGAACCTCCTTACCCACCTGCTCTAAGAAAAGCAGCCTACCCTTCTAGCCCTAAATCTAGGATAGCCTTAGAAACACACATTAAAGAGCTTATAGATTTACGTGTACTTAGAAAAGTGGGCCATAATGAACAAGTAGAAATAACTACCCCAGTTATTATTGCCTGGCATAATGATAAGTCTAGGATGGTTGGAGATTTTAGAGCTCTAAATAACTACACTAAAGCTGATAATTATCCCATTCCAAGAATTGACCACTCTCTTCATAACTTATCAAAATCTAAGTACATAACCTGCATGGATGTTCTCAAAGGGTTTCACCAGATACCTATAGAACTTAATAGCCGCCAATTTATGAGAATTATCTGCCATCTTGGTGTTTTTGAATACCTCAGAATGCCCTTTGGAATTAAGAATGCACCTTCTCATTTCCAAAGAATGATGGACTCTATATTTGGATCTTTTATCCGCCAGTGCTGGATGATGATATATATTGATGATATAATCATTTATTCAGATGACTGGGAAACACATATAGAAAAGATACAAATAGTATTAGAAACTTCTATTAAAGCTGGTCTAAAAATGTCTATTAAAAAGTGCAACTTTGGATATGGTGAACTTAAAGCTTTAGGACATATTGTTTCTGGACTATCCCTAGCCATTGACCAAAACAAAGTAGCAGCTGTAATGCTCAAACCTATGCCCCAGAATATCACTGAAATGCAATCTTTTCTTGGATTTTGTGGATATTATAGGAAACATATTGAGAAATTTGCTATTTTAGCCAAGTCATTATATGAGTTATGTAGTAAAGAAACCATTTATGAAATGACTCACCCTAGAGTACTGGATTATGAACAATTGAAGCTAGCCCTTACTACTGCTCCTGTGCTAGCTCAACCAGATTATAACTTACCATTTATTCTGTACATAGATGCTTGTTTAGATGGCTTAGGTGCTGCCTTACATCAAGAATTCCTTGTTGAAGATAAATTGGTAGAAAAACCAGTTCTGTTTATTTCAAGACAAATTAAACCAACAGAGAAAAGGTATGGAGCCAGTCAGATGGAATGTCTAGCTCTTGTATGGTCCTTAGAAAAGTTACATTATTATCTTGAAGGTAGTAGAATTGTTGTAGTCACTGATTGCACAGCAGTTAAAACCCTTATGAATATGCAGACTCCCAATAGGCATATGTTAAGATGGCAAATTGCTATTCAACAATACAGAGGACATATGACTATTGTTCATAAAGCTGGCAAAAAGCATAGTAATGCTGATGGCTTGAGCAGATGGGCTTTACCAAATACTCCAGATAACCCTGCCTGGGATCCTGAAGATGAAGATATATTCCCAATTTTAGGAATACATGTCTGTGATTTTGATGAAGCCTACTACAGCCTTATAAAAGATAGTTACCAGTCTGATCCTGAATTTGTCAAACTACTAGATATACTTAGCAATGAAAATAGTTCCCACGAATTAATTGATAGTCTACCTCCCTGGTTATCCAAACCTTACTCTTCTGGTAAGTTCTCCCTATTAGATGGAATATTGTACTTTAAAGAAAGGCATTCCAGTGTAATAGTCTTATGTGATCAACTTCAGATTGAAGCCCTTATGAAAGAATGCCATGATAATGTTGGTGCTGGACATTTTTCTGAAGAAAGGACTATTGAAAGAGTCAGAACTACAGCTTGGTGGAATAATTGGACTAATGAAGTAGCTACTTATATTAAATCCTGTGAAACTTGCCAGAAATCAAATAAGCAAACAGGTAAGAGATATGGGCTACTTCAAACCATCCAAGAACCCACCAAAAGATGGGAAATCATAAACATGGATTTTGTTACAGGTTTACCTCCTGGAGGGTCTTATTCCTTCAACTCTGTACTATTGGTTGTAGACAGATATTCAAAAAGGGCCAGAGTTATTCCTAACCATAAAGATGATACAGCTATGGAAGTGGCTTTACTATTTTGGAATAGGATTATGGCTGACGTAGGAATACCCAAAATAATCATTAGTGAGAGAGACCCCAAATTTACTTCTGAATTTTGGAGAAATTTACATGACATGTTAGGCACTAAATTAGCTTTCTCTACTGCTTACCATCCCCAAACTGACGGATTGGCTGAAAGAATGATCCAAACTCTAGAAGATATGCTCAGAAGATTTTGTTCCTTTGGCTTAGAATTCAAAAATAGTGATGGTTATACTCATGATTGGGTTAGCTTACTCCCTGCATTAGAAATAGCTTATAACAGCAGTAAACATTCTTCATCCAAAGAAATCCCTTATATTTTGGAAAGAGGATGGATACCCAGATTGCCTAAAGATCATATTAATAACAAATTACCTCATGTACATCCCACTTCCCTAGACTTTAAAAGGATGCTTGACATTACACATGAACATGCTAAGAAATGTGTTCAAGATGCAGCTGAATATAATAAGTTAAGATGGGACAAAAGTCATAAAGAACCATCCTTCCAAATTGGGGACAAAGTCCTATTGTCCACTGTGAATTTTAATAATTTGGGAGGTAACAGGAAACTTAAACCTTCCTTTGTTGGCCCTTTTACCATTAAGCAATTACATGGAAATATGCTGTGGAAGTTATTTTAACAGATGAATTTTCCAGAAAACACCCTGTTTTTCCAGTTAGCTTAATCAAGCCTTACACTAGTAGAGGCTCAGATATCCCTGTAGTAACACATGTACCTGTACCTATAATTGAACCTTTAGACACCTCTAACTTCAAAGTACATAAAATATTGAAGGATAAAAAGGAAAGGATCAATGGGAAAGATATTAGACTATATTTAGTAAGGTATAAAGGTCAATCAGCAGACAAAGATGAATGGATTCCTGAAGATAATATACCTGATGGTCCCATACATCTACGTAATTATAGAGCCTCCAAAAGAAATTGAGAATTTTTTTTCTTTCTACAGACATTAGGATGAATTTTGTTTTCTAAAGTCTCATTTTAAAGGGAGGGAATGTCAGCTTGCTACTATGTCAGAGCCAACCTGACAAAAGTAACATAAAAAGAGACATTATTACCACAGTATTAAGACCCATTAATATGACTAATAATATATAAAAAAAAACTTAGTTTACTTATTTTTATTCTATAAACTTAGCAAAATCCTAGCACCATAAAAATAAGTAATAAATTAAAATAACAACTACTTTTTACAAAAAATACTAATAACTTCTAAAACTTGAGGATAACTTAGAATATTATGTCATATTCTGAATCCTCATGCAAATTAATGTAGGGTTCCTCACTGGAAGTACCCCTGAATTCCTACTCCTTCACCTTGAACCAATTACCCGTAAGAATTGGCCACACTTATGTGTCACAGATGACATTACACACGTATGTACTTGTTATATATACATACCATATGTGAAATGTCCAATTATGGACTTATAATTGAGGTGTTGTGTATAGTTTAGGAGTTAGGCCCAATTGGGGTTTAATCCTCCAACCCCGCGCGTGGATTATATAATCTAATTGGAAATTGGCCAAATGCGTGGAAATAGCTAATCCCCTAGTTACCACACGTGTACAGGTGTAACTAGGGTACTAGTAGATTCTACGTGGTTTATTTACAAGGTTTCATTAATAAAAACCTTGAATACATAAGAGTAACATAGCCAGCGTGGCCTTTGATGATTGGCCATAGCCATTTGTGGCCCATTTGCGTCATTTGTGGCCCATTTCAGATACAAATACACGTCAGTGTTGCTATGTACCTTAGTTACAATGACCAAATAGGTTATTAAGGTCATTATAAACACTTGTGACGCTGAAATAATGATCAGCAGTGCCATTGGGATGAGCCTTGTTAGTGCCAATCTCCCAAATTGGCCACATTGCGCTGAAATATAGCAACTACACGCACACAGGCAAGAAAGGTCCTCTACTATGAGTGAAAATAGTATATATAGAGCCCTCTTTCCACGCCAAATGTTGTGAAGAATCATCAATTATTATTACAGTCAATCAGTTACGCCGTGTCCTGTCCTTATTTCAGTTACTCTGCCCTGTTTTGCCTGTTTTATCCGTGGTGTTCTCTTTAAATCAACCAACCTACGTGACCAGCTCCTGCGCAGAAACCTACCAATCTACCCAGCAGCTCTACTTCACCCCCCTACATGGCTTTTTGGCTTGAAAGAAGCAATAGTGAGTACTTCTTTCATCCTTCTGTCCCCATCCTGGTTCCTTAATTGGAAAAGCACTTTGGTACCACCTTCTGTTACGCAGAAACCCATTGTTTGCTTAATCAGATACCACCCTGCTTTGCAGATCTCTGATTTAGAGGGCACCTACAAACACCCCTGCGCCAGCAGGCCCCTCTATAAAAAAGAATTATATTCTTTTTATTTCTTTCCTACTACTTTTCTACGTGAAATTATCCTACTCTACCCTTATTTTGCACTCTTATCACCTTGTGTAGCTAAAAGGTACTAGCCCTTGGCATCACAGAGGCTGACAGAATCACAATCTCAAATCGTGGTTGGGTGAAGACGAGCATGGCTAAATATAACTTGAGCTGAAGGTGACCCAGGGGCGCGTAACAGGATTTGATGTGATGGGTTCAAGGGAGGAAAGTTCTCACATCATCCAGCTATTATAGATGTTTATGGCGAGTGGACGCTGGCCGCTTGCCATCCTGCAACATCATACATCCGCGTGATACGATGCAGCGAGGCCGACTCCCGAGGATGCACCTCACAGTTTTGCCGATATCGCTAAAAGGGAGTTGTGACATCTTACCCTTTCCACGCAGCCTTCGCCCCTATTTGAGACTTGTACGTCAATTGCTCAAGGCCTCCTGAGTTGCTCCGCGATGTTCTACTGACATTCGACCGCCTCGCGTCGTAGAAACTGGTACTATTCAATGGGAATGTCCAATTTTGAAGTTGCAAAGTGGTGCTTCTTCCCTTAATGTCACAACTCTGGAGTCTCGACGGGGAGCACTTGCGTAAACTTGTCCCAAGTGTGTGGCAGCGATTCGGGGAACCATGAGAAAATGTCGCGCAGACCCCTTGGCAAACGGGGTACTACGAAGACCTAACACGACTATTATGTACCCTGGCTGTAATTTGTTGAAGAAAGAAAAAAAGTTACATTATGGTTTTGAGCGTCCTCCATGCAAGTTTGATCAGCCTTCTTGGCAGTCTTACTTGTCCCAGGGAGCCGACACTTCAAGTATTGCCAAGGCGGCTGGCGGATGAGCTCGCGTCTCTCGCAAAAAGCACTCCTTTTCCTCATGTCATACTGGCTTTGGTGAATCCATTTCATTGTGCTTGAAGTTTCGTCGTCCTTGAGAAGACACCAATGTGAAGGAACAGCCTATTAATGAAGCAACGAGGAGCTGTTATGTCCGGGACATAAAACATGTAGAAGCGGGACATTTTTGTCACAATCTCAGCTGCGTGACGAGCGGCATCGATAAAGCGTCAAAGCAGACGTTTTAGCTCGAGGTGCGGTTCTATGATCCGAAGATAAAAGGTCGACATCCATCTTCCCTTGATTATCTTCAACTAGTATTTATCACTTATTACCCGGCAACACCAAAGCATGCGGAAATATCAAGCGTAGTAGTATAAGCCGAAGTCATATATATTTTGAATCTTCATATAGAGGTCCTACAAAGCCACGCATGAACATTGATTCATCCTCTGAACAGTGCCTTGACTGAAAACTAACACACTCCCAACAATGAGTTTCCGGCTTATAACCATCGGCTCTTTATTCAGCGCTGTCTTGTTTTTTGGCTTTGGAAGTCGCGTCGTATTTGGAGATCACGACGATAACGATGAGCTGGACTGCCACACGTATACCGACGCGCATTCACCTACTGCTAGTAAGACTATCGTTCATTTCTATTTTCAGTTTGCAGTTCAGTCGGCTTTTGTAGGCTTCAGCTACGTGAGGAAAGCCAACATTTATCTTTTGCATTTTTTGTCTCCAGCTTGCAACGGTATGTACAAGTGCGCCGGGGGCTGCTCCGGGTATGTCAGTAAGTGACAACGCCTTGTCTTTTCATCCGTTGCCTTTTCTTCAGTTTATCACCTGCATGTTCCACTTAACTGCTCTTATATCCCACTCGTAGCCGCCAGCAAATGTATCTCTAGTCAACAGCCAAATGCCTCGAATGCGCCAACCACCACTGAGAAATGCACAATTGGATATGGTAAAACTTCGGCAAATACGGCTAGTAAGTCCCATCACCGTCAATACTCCAGTCTCCACAACTTTCTACTAGCTATACCAAAAAGATTTTAACATATCCCCAAACTTCAGTTTGCATCAATGAGAAAGGCAGTTTTAGTTGTACTGGCTCAGCGGATGGGAAAGCCGGTAAGTTCCCAACAACAACGTAAATACATGAATGTCTTAACTTTGACTGACCCACCGTTTCTCATAATCAGAATGTAACGGTTGTACTCCCGATTTGAATCACGCGTCCCCTAGCAGCAGCACCACCACTCATCCTGCTGACACCTCCAATGGCGGCTCTAACACGGTTCCAGTTGTTGAAACGAGTGCTCCGCATGGACCTCCTCACTCAGCTGGCTCTTTCATGGGAATCAACATATTCCACCTGTTTCTGAGCACTCTTATATCCGCCATTTTCCTTTGATCCAGGTTTTTATGGACCACCCCTATAGCATTCTATGTTTCTTTTCTTGTCTCAGCGGTGTTACTGTTATTATTCCTCGCCTCGTGCACAAAAAAAAATAGCTCTCTTCTCTGTTCTCTGAAACATACACCAAAGTCAAAAAGGCAAAAATACACCAAAGTCAGAAAGGAAAACTGCAAGCTCAAGTCATAATGTAGGGTGACATTATAATTTGTGCACATTGCGATGGGAGCAATTGTTTATTCACTGCATGCACTAGCTCGAGTGTTTTTTATGGGAGGTTCATACTTACACTAGGTTCAATGGGTAGGTGCGCCACTTGTCAGACTGAGATGGAAATTTCACAGAACACATTAAAAACAAGTATAAGCCTCTCAAAATGGTCCAAGGGTTTCACCTAAAATATAGATGTGTCCCAAGCATAACAAGGTACAAGGGAAATAACTTAAGAAGAACAGAATTAACTACGCAAATACTTCTCAAAGTAAAAAAAAAAGGGCATTGATAAAAAAACCCGGGTAATCTGCACTGGCACGCGGTTTTCTCCGCAGCGCGCGCTGCGCCAAAAACCTGGTTTCCCGCGCGCGCACCTGTTTGATTTTCTATTTTTTATCTTTATGCAATATGGATAAAAACTGAATACAAAGCTCATTGAGCTCAGAATATTTTCCATAGCAAATATGGTTTACCCGCAGCAGCTGATTAAAGGTTTGGCCACAATCTGCACCTACTGAAACGTTATATCTCCTGTTTCACATGTCCAAATGATCACAAAATTGGCTCAGAAATTAAGTAATGGTTCTAGTTATTTAATGTATGAATATTTGGCATATCCCATGAATGATTCATGCACAGTAGCCAATTAAAGATTTGGCCAAAATCTGCTCCTACTGAGAACTTGTATCTCCTGTTTCACAAGTCCAAATGGGCTCAAAGTTGGCTCAGGATTTAAGGAATGGTTATATTTCTTGGGTCTTGGTTAAACGACTCACAAAAATTAGAGAATCGACTCCCAAAACTGGTGGACGTCGAAATTACCATCTGTTGACCAGTGAGTGACTGGAGATGGACGTAAAAACACTGCGGCGCATTTTTGGGAGTCGATTCTCCAATTTGGTCAGGATTTTTGGGAGTCGGCAGGAAAATTTTCAAGAATAATCAAAAAAATTAATTCCTCCGTAATGAGTGGGGCCAAGCGCCCCAAACTTGAAAGTTAATTAGGAAATGACCTAAAAAGTATTTTTGGAGCATATTAGCACCAGAATACGCCCACAATTGATTGTAGCAATAGGCGTGTGATTTTTGAGTAGAGTTTTTCTATTCCTACTTTTCTTAACAACAAAAGCTGTACTGATTTCATTGTAGGAGCCACTGAATAACAAAACTTATTAAAGAATCCAATACAGGACCTTTTATTCTTTTTTCAAGCTGAAATTAAACAGATTTAGCTTGCCAGTGCACTCAAATGTTAGCCTTCAAACTTAGGTACAGTATTCCTGGGGTGATTTCTCACATCACTATTTATACTTTCAATCACTTCCTCCAGAGCCCCCAAAATTTGATAAAAGCCTCGTTGTATACTTTGAAGTCTGCTTTCAAGGCTAAGTCAATAGCCCAGGTAATTTACCCATTCAAAACCTCATCAAAAAAGCCAGATTCACATGTGAAAACTAATGAATTTGGATTGCAGCTGAGGAGTGAAATATATTCAAGCAGCATAGGTAAAACCAACTACATATCATCCACTAGATATAATAAGCAAGGAAATAATAAAAAGAAGAAGAAAAAAGAAGAAATATCTCAATAACAAATAACAGGAAAAAAGAACTAATAGTCTTTATATTTATTTGGGGGGGCTGCAGCCTTGAGAGTTTCAGTCAAATCAAAACATTTGGCATATTTTTTCTTCCACTCCAAAGCCTCAGGTTCAGCTGCAACCTCCCAGTCAATCTGCAAAATAGGGGCAGGAAAAAGAAGTGGATTTTTCAGCCAAACAACCACAAAATGTGAAGAGGTAAAAGCAATGAAGATGGGGGGATTGTTGTTTGGGGGGCACCTGGCGGGGAAAAAATATTGGGAAATGGATTGGGAGAAAAAGAAAACTGGGCAATTGAAGGCATTGGCAATTGGGTCACCCATGCTTGGCATGCACATCCAGTTGCGTATGTGACAAGTCTCCTTGATATCTGGAAAACTGATTCTTCTTAACATTGCATCAATGTCCGGGAAAAAAATGTTGATTTTGTAGAATCTTCTGTTGTCCACAATGTGTTTATGGAGTTCTTCTCGGATGCTGGAGAATTTGTTTTGGCCTCAACCCAGACAGTGCGCAACTACTCAAAATCCGCAATGACCATCTGAATCAACGTTGAGGGTGGTGTCGACGTAATCTAGGACTATTTCTGGGAGTGCCTTCATGTAGTATGAGTCCTCCCATGCTTCGCGGAGTGGGAGTGGTGGCGCTGGTTCTTCTTCAGGTGACTGGGGCTCTGTAGTTTGTCCTTTTGGCGCAGTTGGGGTTCTTGGGAGGCGGCTAGCAATTTGGACGGCGCGGAGCTTCTTCTTTGGTGGTGGTCCTGGAACTGGATTGGATCTGGCGGCGGCTTTTCTGACGGGTCTGGTACGGGTTGGTGTGGCGGATTCATTTTTTTCCTCAAAGCTTCCTCCGTTTCTTTCTTCTTCTTTTCTTGCTCGTCTCTTTTCTTCAACTTTTCTTCTCTTTCTTTTTTTCTTTTGAGCCCAGCCGCAAGCAAAAGTTCCCTCTTACTTTTTTCTCCACGTATTCAAAAGCAGAAGGGTCTCTAGTCGTGGATTTTGGGTGGTTTGTTTTGCTGGCCGTTGATTTTGGTTTGGTAGGTGCTCCAGTTGTAGTCTTGGGTGCGTGGGTCGTGGTTTTGGACTTGTTGGTTGCACCTTTGGGTCTTCCACGTCCTTGAGGAGCTTTCTTGGGAAGCTTGATGTCGACAATGTGTCCAGAGCCTTCCACGAGCCGGCTAAGAGTGTCCAATCAAATATTACGCTGCGCAGGATTCATTTGAAGTAATTGATCCTTGATGTGGTCAAATTTTTCTTCAAACGTGGCGTCAGGTTTTAGGGTGGGGCGTTTATGGGTCTGTAAATGAAAAACAAACTAATTCATCAGTGTCTGTCCGTATGATGCATGGGAACATGCAACTAGGCTTGTTGAGGGGGGCCGCTGGGTGGAGTAGGCGCCGACTCCCATGGGGAGTTTTTTTGGCGCGGGAATTGGAGTGTTCACTCCCATCGACTCCCAAAAAAAAGGCCATGATGGATCTTTTGGTTTGCCGACTCCCAAGGAAATCGACTCCAATTAAACAATCGGACATGACGACATCTGTTTTGAGTATTTTTGGCAGATAATTTTGAATGACAACTCCCATCGACACCCCAAGCAAAAAGAAAAAAATAAATTAGCTTGCCGACTCCCATATGATAGGAGTAATTGAAGATGGCACTGACGACTCCTATCTGGATTATTACGGCGGTTTAATTTGGTGGGCGACTCCTGGCGACTCCCACATTTACACAAAAGAAAAATATTTAGGTCAGCAACGCCCATTTTCTTTCATCTGGGAAAAGGAAAAAACTGACGACTCCCAAAAGGTTTTTATTGGTGAATATGTTAGTTGGCCAACTCCCATCAACACCCAAAAAAGGAAGGATCAAACTGAAATCAGCGTGTCGACTCCCATCTGACCGGGGCACGGCATGACGACTCCCAAAAAAAACCCGTACGCACTTCTTTGGATTGCCGACTTCTATTGACTCCCTTTTGACTATTTCCGGTACGCAAATTTGGCCCGCCGACTCCCATCGACTCCCAAAAAACAATATATATATTTTTTCCAATGACGACTCCCGGCGCTCCCCCTCAAAAAGCCAGAAAATGAAAAGGAATGGCGAAATAAAAAAAGGCAAAAAACTCACTTTAATGTGCCATTGAGGATGGAACTCCTCTGGCTCAACCAACTGGCCCAAATCCACCAGTTCAGCTAAACGGTGCTTGCAAGGGATCCCCGTCCGTTTTTGATGGAATCCATTGCAAGTGGCCGTCTTCTTGAGGGATGAGATAGTGGTTAAATTGTTCTGCGCCTTCCGGAGAGCGTAGTGAGTGATGCGGCCGTGACAGTTCTCAAAGATTTTGGTTAAATTGAGCAGAGAGTTGATTTTCTGTTGGTGAAAGTGAGCTGAGATTTCGTGAGCTTGAGCCTCCAGAGCATTGGTGATCATCTTGACAACGGAAGTGAAGGAATGATTGGGACCAAGGAGATGAGATTTTATGAAAGCATGACCAGATTCAATTCAAGAAGTTGTCCGGTTGTTGAAATGGGTGATTGATTTTGTCCAAGCATTTGAGTATTTTTCAGCCACCGGGAGCCACTGAGAGTCCATGTACTTCTGAAAGTCAGCGCCAAACTGAGAAGAAAATATAGAAAAAGATGCGCTGAAATCTGATGTAGAAGATAAACGGATGAGATCATTCCATTTCTTGATCATTGCGTGTTCAGAAGTCTTGTTCTTGATGTATTTAGTGCCGTTGGTGACCAGGTTCTTCTCAATGTGCCAGATGCACAGCATGTGGTACGCGTTGGGGAATGTTTGGGAGAGGGAATTGATCAGAGCTTGTTCTCGATCCGTGATCACGACTTCAGGGAGGGGAATTTCATGTGACGTAAAAATATTGAGGAGATTTTGAAGCGCCCATTTGTAGTAATCTTGAGTTTCTTTGTGTAGAAAACAAAAATCAAGACTGAAAGATTTATTTGTGCCAGTGACGCCGGTGATTTGGAGGAGCAGCATCTTGTATCTGTTTGTTTTATAGGTGCAGTCGAGGAATAGGATGTAGTGATAGGAACAGATGAGTTCGACAGAGCGCGTGTGACAAAAAAATAAAGCGGTGAGGTTGCCTTCATCGTCAGTTCTAGCCGCAGTGGTGAAATCAGATTTTTGAAGAGTTTGGTGGAGATGGACGATGGGGCTGATGCCTTGGAGCATTTCTTGAGTGGCTTTCTTGCGCGCAGGGTAGATGGTAGAAATGGTGGCCAAGATTGTCTTGTCAGGGTGTGTTTTCTTCAAAGTGGCCAGAATAACCAAGGGTTTCAATCCAGCGTCACCGAGTTTTTTCATTTCTTCATAAAGAGATTTGGTGAGCTGACGGTTGGTGGTGTGGGCAGAGGGGTCAAGAGATGAGGGGTGGTTGTGAGCCGGATTAGAAACACGGAAACGCCAGTGGCCCTTCTTCTTCTGGAAATAAGCAGACACGGCGAAGGGGCAGTTGATCAAACGGGTAACTTTTGGGATTTTACGGTTTCCTTTACGCATGTTACGCTCGGGGTTCCCTCCCCTAAAAGAAAAAAAATAGACCACAAAAGAAATTGTTAGCAAGCAACAAGAAAAAAGAGAAATTCAAACTGTGCGTGCGCAGAGATAACAGGAATAAAACCTTTCAACTTGCCTGAAAATAAAACAAAAAGGTGATAAAAAATAAACATCAGTCAGCGCCAGGAAAAATCATCATATAAGAGCAGAAGAACCAAGAGAATTATGAGAGGAAAAATATAAGAAAAAATGCTGACCTGTCACATTTAAATTGTGCACTTTTTCCAGTGACAGTCCTCTTTCTCACAATGGCATAGCCATGAAGTACAGCAAAATCCTTGACAGCATCAGTGAGATCTTCAATGGTGTTGTAGATGCCTTCAGGTGGAGGTGGAATTTCGAGGGATGCTTGCTGATCAGGTTGATCTTCTTGATTTTTGGGGTGATCTTCTTGATTGTTGATTTTTTCAATGGATTGATTATCTTTTATTTCTAAATTTTTAATTATTTCTTTAGTTTCAGTTTGATCTTCTTCTTGTTCATCTCTTTCATTTTTTTCTAGTAGTTCTAAGCAGGTGTCAATTATCTTCTGTTGTTTAGCTTGTTCTTCATTTTCATTTTCAAGTTGAGGATTGATTTCATTGGGAACAAGAATTTCATTATTATCTACTAATAAATTACTATTTAAAACTAAACTAATATTTTTTTCTTGGGACTTGGAAAAACGACTACAGTTTATTTTCCAACGACTCCCAAAAGTGAGCTTGACGTTGCGGGGACTTTTTTGTGACCAAACTGTGACGTTGAAGGGAGTCGTCATCTAAATACACAATGCAGGGGTGGGAGTCGCTGGTCCAACTTTTTATTGAGTTTTTATTACTTGCATGGGGGAGTTGCTTTGCCAAATCCCAATAAAGGCATGGTAGTTGTCACAACAAAAGCCACCTGGGGGAGTCGCTGGGCTAATTCTCAACAAACAAATGGGAGTCGGCGAGAAAAAAAAACCCAATGAATTTTTATTACATCAGCAGAGAGTCGCCCACCCAAATAGTCAATCTAAACCCACAACTCTGCTTGTCAACATCGGCAATCAACTACCACGCACAAAAACCACACGCACACACTCCCAAAACTCGCCAGCAACTTCCTATCGATCTCAAGCATCAACAATCAACCCTCAAACCTCCAAAGAAACATGTCTAACTCGACTGAGCAGATAAACACAAACGTAGACCCCCTTCTGATTGCAAATACGGAAGAAATCACCGTCAAAAGCGCTCAAAATCAAGAAGAACCTCAAGAGAATCATAAAAACAGCAAAGAAAACGCCGAAACCAAAAAAATTGAAGAAAATAATCAAAAAATGAAGATAATGAAAAAAATGATGCCGTCCAGTCCACTGAACTCTCCAACTTCAAAAAAAAAGAAGATACAAAACAGCCTGAAGCCGACCAGTCCACTGAACTCGCCAACTCCAAAAAAAAAGATGAAAACCTCGAAAATACTCAAAAAAATGAAGAAAAACTCAAAAATGCTCCGAAAGAAGATCTAGAAGGTGTTGAAGATGAAATGATTATTGAAGAATGTATCAAGCTATTAGAAAAAAATGACAAACAAGAAGAAGAAAACAATAACAAAGAAGACAATAATGAAGATGAAGAAAAATCTGAATCTGAAGAGATAAATAAAGAAACAGTTCCGGAGAAAAATGAAGAAATCAATGATGAAAACAATGATGAAAACCATGAAGCAAATGATGCAGAAAAAAATGAAGAAAACAAATCAAAAGAAGATCAAGATTGTAATGAACAAACTGAAGTCCTTGAACCACCACCCGATGGAGTCTACAGTGACGTCAAAACCCTCAAGGACACAATCCAGAATTTTGCTCAACTTCATGGCTATGCCATCGTCCAGAAGAGAACAGTTGGTGACAGAAGCATCCACTTCAAATGTGACAGGTAAATTTTATCATTTCTTCTCCCTTTTTTTTTATTGTTCCTTATAATTAATCTGATGAATTTAACTGACTTTATTATTTTTCTTTTCTTTTTTTTTTGCTGATTACTTCAGGTAACTTTTCCCATTTTTCTTTGTTCTTTCGTTTGTTTGTTTTTTTGGCTTGAAATCATCACAAAGCTTTGCTGATTTCATATTCTATTCTTCTATTTTTGGCTTGCTTTTTATTGATTTATAGGGGAGGGAACCCATCACAAAATAGACGTAAAGGCGATACTCGTGGTCCACCTGCTTTTTCTCGGCTAATCAATTGCCCCTTTGCCGCGTCAGCTTACCACCACGTAAAAACTGGGAATTGGAAGTTTTCTGTCCGCGATCCGCACCACAATCACCCGGCCTCTCATGACGCATCTGGCCACACGGTAAACTGAAAACTCACTGCTTCACTCTATGATCAAATGAAGAAGCTTGGCAACGCTGGATTAAAACCAGCGGCAATCCTCAAAGCTTTGAGGAAAACTAACCCCGAGGAAACAATTCTAGCCACAATATCCACCATTTACTTTTCCAGAAAGAAAGCCCAACAGGAAATGCTTCAAGGCATTAGTCCCATCATGCATCTCAACCAATCACTCACAAAATCAGACTTTACAACTACGACAAAAGTGAATGACAATGGCGAACTGCAAGGCTTATTTTTCTGTCACTCTTGCTCAGTTGAACTGCTCTCATCCTACCACTACATCCTTCTGCTTGACTGCACCTATAAGACAAATAAATACAAAATGCCGCTTCTGCACATCGCCGGGGTCACAAGAGCCAACAAGACTTTTAGTGTAGCTTTCTGTTTTATAGCTGAAGAAACTCAATCTTTCTATGAATGGGCTCTTGAATCTCTCCTCACTATTTTCAATTCTAACCAAATTCCCCTTCCTCAAGTTATTCTAACTGATCGTGAACAAGCCCTCATTAATTCTCTTCCAAGTTTTGCTCCCGACTCTTATCATATGCTTTGCACTTGGCATATCCAGAAAAATTTAGTCACCAATGGCGCGAAAACCATCAAGAACAAGCAAGAAGAAGCTCAAATGCTTCAACACTGGTCAAATCTTATTCAAATGACGGATCAATCAGAATTTTGCGCGTCTTTTGGCAAGTTTGCTTCGAAATACGGTCCTAGTTTTCAAGAATACATGACGTCCAATTGGCTTCCGGTGGTTGAAAAATACGCAAATGCTTGGACTAAGAATGTTCCCCACTTTGGACACCGCACGACGTCTCGTATTGAATCCAGCCACGCTTTTATTAAGTCTCATCTCCTTGGCCCGCAACATTCATTTTCTGCCGTGATCAACATCATCTCAAATGCGCTTGAAGCTCAGTGCCACAAAATCTCAGCACTCTACCATCAGCAGAAGATCACCTCTCTCCGAAACATTGGCAAGATTTTTCACAATTGCCACGGTCAAATCACGCACTACGCTCTACGGAAGGCTCAAAATAATCTCTTGCTAATTGGATCCGTCAACACTAATTCAACGTGTAACGGCTCCTATATTCAACGGATGGGTATACCTTGCAAACACTAGATTGCAGGGATTGTAAGGATTGGGGGGCAAGTTGAGCCGGAGCATCTTCATGCTCAATGGCACATAAAGGTTAGTTGTTCTCCCTTCTTCTTTTTTTTGCTTTACTTGTTTGCAGGCGCGTTTGGGAGTCATTGGTCAAATAAACACGACAGTTTGTGCTTTTTGGGAGTCGCCGGGGAGTCGCTTGGGCAATTGGCGCCAGAGATGATTTGTGGTTAGGAGTCGCTGGGAGTTGTACGTCTAATGCTTGAATTCTTGTTTTTTTCTTGGTGTCGTTTGGAGTCAATGTCTAATTCCACTTAATTATCATGTTTTAATGAGAGTTGCTGATAGTTTATGATTTTTTTAAATTGGGAGTTGCAGTTCTAATTTCCCACCAATAAAACTTATCTTTGGGAGTCGCCGGGAGTTGTAGCTCCAATTCCGCAGTAAGTATTTTTTTGTGGGCGTTGTTAGGAGTTGACTTCTAAATCAGCTCAAACATTAAAATGTAATGAGAGTCTCTGATGGTTTGTGAATTTTTTAGATTGGGAGTCGCATTTCTAATTTGCCACCCAAGAAATTTGTCCTTTGGAGTCGGTGGGAGTCGGACATCAAATTCACTAGTAAGAAATTTTTTTTGGGAGTCGATGGGAGTGGATTCACAAATCCACTGACTCGTGAATTTTTAATGAGAGTCGCTGACATCTTTTCATATATTTCTGAATGAGAGTTGCATTTCAAACAAAGGAGCCAACAAATTCATTTTTGGGAGTCGCAGGGAGTCTCTTGGCGAAATCGTTGGTAAGTAAGTTTTTTTGGCAGTCGTTGGGAGTGGATTTCCAGATTATCTCAGTGATTTAATATTAATGAGAGTCGCTGACTTCTTTTCACGTATTTTTGAATGGGAGTCGCATTTTGAAATGCTCAGTTGATGAATTCAATTTTGGAAGTTGTGGGGAGTCGCTGGCTAAAGCTATTGGTATGTCTTTTTTTCTGGATGTCGCGGGTAGTCTCTTTCCAAAGTCTCTCACTCATCAAATATTAATGGCAGTCTCTGATCCTTTCCATTTTGTTTGATTGAGAGTCGCATATCCAATTTCTCAGACACAGAAAATAATTTTAGGAGTTGCTGAGAGTTGCTTGACTAAACTAACAGTGAGTAATTATATTTTGGGAGTCGCCGGAAATGGCTTTTTAAATATCAGCTTTTGTGAAGTATTAATGGGAGCCCCTTTTTTCCTTCATATAGCCTTCTCTCCTTTACCCTTAATCCGTCAATCCCATGGAGAATTGAAACAAATTACTGACATTCAAATCTGTTTTTAGAATTACAGGGCTGTACCAAACCTTGAGCCAGATGCCAGCACAAACAAGCAAATTGAAAATATTACAAAGAAACTACTTGAAATGAATCCATCCCAACGCTCAATACACATAGATTCTATCAATCGACTCTTAGATGGATCTGCAGTGGTGAAGGATGTGACGTTACCCAAGACAGCTCAGAAAACTCGTTGACAACCTAAAGGCGCTCTCAACAAGCCACGGACTACTAATCGGGATCCTTCTGGATTTGAAATATTGGAAAAGAAAAGGAAGGTGGAAGATCAACAGGAAGAGAAGAAAAAGAAATTGAAAAAAACAGAAGACACAAAACAAACCAAGACAAGCAATCTCAAAAAGACGGATGAACCACCCAAGAAGAGCAATTTCAAAAAGACGGATAAACCAGCTCCGAAGATAACTCCCCCCGCGCGTTGTACTAGATCATCACGAAAGGCTTCAGAAAAACCCACGCACCTCTTCAAAATACCTCAAAAAAAACCCGTTGCCATCCCTAATAAGAAATTAACCATCGAAATAAAGCCACCTCGTGCCGTCAAAATAGCCAGCCGACTGCCCATTGATACCCCCAATTACATTTAATACCTCCCAAATATCCTCAAGCCCTATGTGAAGAAGGCCTTGAATGTTGACGCCGATGGTCACTGCGGATTTCAAGCTGTTTCTTTCTGTTTAGGTCGTGGACAGGAGGAATTTGACCAGATACGACTAGAGCTACACAAACATCTCACAACCAACAGGACGTGGTACAATCTCTGATCGTGGTTCTTTGATCTTAACGCGTTATTGAGGAGGATCAAATTTGACGGACGAGGAAAATGTGAACAACAAAACTGGATGATGATGCCAAGTATGGGCAACCCACTGGCCAACTGTTTTGGAGTTCCGGTTTTTCTTTTTTCTCCTAGCCTTTCTACTACTTTCTTCCCCTGCTCCACTGCCCCCAACGATGATCCTCCCATTTTAATTGCTTTTATTGGAGAGCTTCATCACTTCATTGCTCTGGAGCTCCACGACCGCCGTCTTTTTCCTGCACCTCCTACCTCTCAAGATTGGGGTAAAAACTGCAATCCAGAAGCTATAGGATGGGACGAAAAATATTCTGAGTGTTTTGAATTGACTCAAGTGATAGTGGCTGAAAATCCAAAGTTGGAATATAAAAATTTCTAGATGTTTACAGTGGTCTTTTTATTATTTCTTGATTCATTGGTTAAATTGAATTTATTCTGTTAATCTTTTTTGTTTGAATTGTTATTCTCCTTTTTTTTCTTTCATTTATATCTTTTTTCTCCTGCTCCCTTGTGTTCTTTCATTTATTTCCTGTTTCTTATGTTTATCAAAGAGGAATTCACTTTTGTGGCCTTTCCTATTTCTTTCAATGAATTGGGTTGGCGACTCCCAACTACGTTTCTTTTTTTGGTGCGGCGACTCCCCTTTTTATATAAAATTTTAATAAATTTG
The DNA here is from genome assembly GCA_002873125.1 of Puccinia coronata f. sp. avenae. Classification (NCBI taxonomy): domain Eukaryota; kingdom Fungi; phylum Basidiomycota; class Pucciniomycetes; order Pucciniales; family Pucciniaceae; genus Puccinia; species Puccinia coronata. The sequence continues at coordinate 276,497 of PGCI01000019.1, forward strand.
AGTTGTCCCAGCGACTCCCAAAAAAATAATCATTTTAGAAAACGACTCCCTTCGACGTCACAGTTTGGTCACAAAAAAGTCCCCGCAACGTCAAGCTCACTTTTGGGAGTCGTTGGAAAATAAACTGTAGTCGTTTTTCCAAGTCCCTTTTTCTTTTGGCATATCTTTTTTATGATTTTTTTGCGCTTTTTCTTCTTTTTCATTTTTTTTTGTAGTTTTTTCTTGATTTTTTGTTTTGAGAAATTCTTGAGCGGTTTCTTTGGGCTTCTTGTAGAAAGAGGGGTCTAGGAAGGGGGATGGGCAGTCTCTGGGGCTAGTAGGCATCTTGGTGGTGGGTGATTTGTGGATTGGTTGTGAGTGTGGTGATGGGTGTTGTTCGCGGCAGGTTGATCAAGGTGGGTGGTTTGTTTGGTTTGGTTTGGTTCGAGCTGAGTTTTTTTGGCAGAGAGTCGATGTGTGCGCCAACTTGTGGTCGGAGTTCTCAGTCGGGGCTTTGCGGGTGTTGACTCCCTTTCCGGGATCAACTCCCGTACTCATCATGGTTTTTGGCTGGGCAACTCCCACGGGGGCCGCAGCTGAAATTAAATTTAATGCACTAAAATATTATCCCGCCGACTCCCATTTCTGACGCGGGATTGGAGAATCGACTCCCATTTGGTCGCTGGGTTGTCGAAATATGGTAATTTTGACGTCCACCAGTTTTGGGAGGCGATTCTCTAATTTTTGTGAGTCGTTTAACCAAGACCCTATTTCTTTACTGTATGAATATTTTCCATATAACATGAATGGTTCACGCACAGTAGCCAATTAAAGATTTGGCCAAAATATGCCCCTACTGAAAGCTTGTATCTCTGTTTGACATGTCCCAATGGGCTTCAAAGTGGATCATACATTAATTAATGGCTATATTTCTCTACTGTATGAAAATTTTCCATAGCCCATGCATGGACGGTTTGCACACAGCAGCCATTTGAAGATTTGGCCCATTTTGCCTGGTTTGCCCAGATCAGAAACCTGTCAAGGGGGCATTTTTATGCAAAATTAGTATTTTCATGGTTTTCCCCACCCTTGAAAGTGTATAAAAATGATTTGGAACCCTGAAGAATATTTGAATGTGAGGGGTAGAAAAATAGTTGGAAAAAAACCAGGTTTCCCCCCAAAAAAACTGGCCAGCAATTTTTTTTCATCAAAAAATGATGGTTACCATAAGATTCTACACTCTTGAAAGTGTGGGAAAAAAACTTGAAATCTTGTAAAAAGGTTAATACTGCAGGCCAATGGAATTTACGCCAAAGTCCGTTTGAAATTGAATTTTACATGTGAAGAATGCATATTCAGGCTCCAAGAGTCTTTTTACCAATTTTGATAAATGTAGAAGTATTGGAAAAAAAAAAAATTAAAATCACAAAAAAAAGGTTGAGTAATGACCTCAAAAAAAATATTTGAAAAAACCGGGGGTGTGCGCGGAAAACCGTGTGCGCTCCGTTGTCGGCCGCTCGTCCATTCGACATTGAATTGACGTAAAACCGCGTGTCAGCACGGATTACCTGGGTTTTTTTATCAATGCCCAAAAAAAAATTAACTCAAAACGTTGCACCAAGATATGTTGATTGGATGACTTCCCTTTGGCGTTGACAGGATTCTAAATTCTTGATTTAGAGCTTTTATTCTAGATTTTTGACCAAAAACTCAACACCTCTTAAAACATCTCAACAATGAGTATCAAGTCCAAAATAACTTTTTTGAAAAAGTGCCCAAATTTAGAATTTAGAATGGCATCTGTAGCCCTGTAAATGGCGACGGGAAGTCATCCATTACCACTTTATATTCACAAATCAGGTAAATTTGTAATGATTTTATTCAGTAGAAAAAAGTTTCAAATCAAAAACTAACATATATGTCACAGTCAAAACTATCCACAGACCTTTTCATTGATCTTTCCTTCTTGAGGGCTTAACAATTTCCTGGAATATAAGAATCAGATCATGTCTGATTAATTTTTTTTTTTTTTTTGTCTTAGCAACATTTTTTCCTTACTCTATTGACTAACCCTTGAAATATCAATTTAGCCAAAGATGTTGAGTTCATCAATCTTTTGAAGTGTGATGGGGGATGTCAATTTTTTGGAACACTTCTTGAAGAAGTGATAGAGCTTATGATTTTATGTAGAATCATGTTTAAAAACCATATATTTAACACCCTAATGCTTGAGTTTGCTCTGGATTTTTTCAGTGACTATGCATATTCTTTGTTGTATTCTGTTGAAATGATTTCAAGGTTCTAATAATAATGGGCAGGATTTGACTCGGATTTCTGCTCACATCTCACCCTTCATCCATCTCTGGTATGTTTCCCATCTTTCATAATCTTCTAGACATGTTCATACATATTAGACGTTTAAGAATCATCCTTCTGAGACCTGATCTTGCGCGGGGTCACGACTTTATACAGGAGGCCTGCAGTCCGTGACTCTCTGTGTCACACCGGGCCGGACGGGGGTCCACCCGGTGTCCCCGGAGGAGGGTCACCACCCCGGATTGATCCCCGTTTGGCAGTATCTGGGTCCGAGCGCATACATGCAGAGAGATAATATACATGACGTCATCCACAAAAACCAAACCAAGACGACGAGGTACAACATACATAGAAAGGAAAGGTTATATAAACATAAAGGAGATAAAAATAGGAGTCAGGACGAGCAGCGGACACGAAGGAGTGAGCATCTCTCTCATCTCCCTGTAAGAGGCGCTCATCTCATCTCTGAAGTACGAATGACAACCACCAGTCAAACGTCGAAAGGAAGAGACGGATCACGGGCCGGGAAAACCATAGACAGATTGATGATCCAGCCACACGGGCGTCCGGGTCAGCAGGGTTGTTAATTATTCGAGAGCACAGAGCAGGGGCGCCAGCACGGGAGCGGGGATGAGGATGATGCGATGGGTGTCCTCGAGTCCAGATGTGTGGCGAGTGGGACGACGGATGATTCAGATGAGGACGAAGACGACAATGACGAGGGGGCGGGGATGCGAGTCTGGGCGGTTAGCGGGGCTGCGGCGGATAGTGGCGGGGCGATACCCGGGGGTGACGGCGGGCGAGGTGGGGCGAATGACAGTTGCGTTCTTGGTGCTTCACGAGCTGAGCGCGGTGGTGCCGCTGGTGGCCGTGTTCGGCATCGTCCATTGGACCGGGACAGGCGACGCAATGCTGGACACCGTCCGTGGATGGCTCCCCCCTCCTCAGCCTCCCGATCCCTCCTCCTCCATCGAACCACAGCCCCCTGCTATCCTCGCTTCCACCCTCGAAAACGCTACCGCTAAAGTCGCCAAAATCGCCGCCCGCTACGGCTACCACTCGCCCAGTAATCATCCCGAAAACGAAGGCACATCGAGCCTCGACAGTGCCGTGTTTGTAAGCGGCTTGGTGGCCTACCTGTCCGTGAAAGCAAGTCTTCCCCACCCACCAATTAAAAAATTAAAAAAAAAAGCAACTACAGCTCAGCAGAACTGACCGTTATATCCTTTTTTTTTTTTTCTTCTTCTTCTTCTTGAAATGACATACCTACATAGCTCCTGCTGCCTGTCCGGATATCGCTCTCGCTATATCTCACGCCCTCGTTTGCGCGGGTCATGCATCGCGCGGCATGCCGCTTGCGCAAACCGGACCCGCACAAACCTTCTCCGCCTTCCTCCGGCACATCCTGAGCCACCAGAAACCCACCCGCCCATACATGTGATGTACATACCTTGCCCGAACTTGCATGCACTAGTATTTCTTGTGGCTCCATCTGCGTCCTCACTTCTCGTTTAATGGCCCGACGAGATCTCTTGCCTATCTTTTATATACTTGACTTCCTTTTGACGACAGACAGACGAGGATCCTTCTTCCTCAGTCTCTCCACCCAGTCTCTCTGTGGCACGAAAAAAAAAAAAAACTCACGGGATATTTCTTTGTGTACATATAAGGTCCATGAAGAAGTCATGGCCCCCCTGCTCAGACTCTCCTTGAAGTTAGAGGGTAGGTAGCATGCAAGAAGATATGGCAAGGGACAACGATAGAATGGCACGTCCACGATGGGATGGGAGGTCTCATGTTGTGCACGCTGGGCACGACCAAAGAGGTACATATGTAGTCGAGCAAGGTATGGAAGCATGCATATCTATGCACGCTACGAGCTACCGCCCTCATTTCTCCACAGGAACAGGGGAATACATACATACATACATACAACCACCAAAGGATAGCGATATAAGAAAGGAGAGCAAAAAGAAGCGTGCAAGTCACATACTGACATACTGTTACATATGTACACAAGACACCATGCATATAAGTGTGCACACACACACACACATAAAAAAAAGATGAATGGAGGAAGATAAGATATGCTGACGAGCGCTCTACACCAATAAGACGTGTCGCCATGTGTGTGTGTGTGTTGGAGAGGATCGAGGGCGGGGTAAAAAGGCAACGGAGAAGAATACAAAGCCGTGATGCAGGAGAGTAGTCAGAGAGAAAGCCGCGCTGCCAGGAGGGTTAGTGGTGATATTGGGGATAGGGATAACTAGCGTGGAGTCTATCTATGCGACACGCGGGCATCTGAGGATACACAAGTAAGTAACAGGAGTTTTTTTTTTTTTTTTTTTGAGATGGGGGCGGGGCGGGGAAAGGGATCAGGCGGAGAGCCAAGAGGATTCTGAACGATGATCAGGGAGAGCGGGGGAGGCGGCGGTTTGGGGCGCGGGGGAGGCGGGGGGAAGCGGGTGGTGATGGTGATGGTGATGGTGGTGGTGGTCGACGGGGTGCAGCGAGTCGTCGGAGGCCCAGCGATGGACCAGGTCGAACGCCGACACCTGGTCGTGGTCGAGCAGAAGCTTGTGCAGCGAGCTGGTGGGCGGCGGACATGCGGGCGTGAGACTGCTAGCTGCGGGCGCGGAGGACGGGACGAGGAACGGCGCGGTGTCGGCCACCAGCGGATGGTGCGGGTGGGCGGCGAGTCCATTCATAGGCCCGGCTGCCGGCGGGGCCCACGGCGACAAGGGGGGCGCCGGCTGGGATGGGTTGTTGTTGGCTTTTCTTCGCTTGGCTGACGCCCGGTCAGGCCCCGGCTGTGACTGTTGCTGCTGCTGCGGCGGCGGCGGCGGCGCCTCGGCCACCAGCAGGTGCGAGCTGGCCGAGCCGAGCGTCAGCGTCGTGGACGAGGTGGTGGCCAGCGAGCCGGCCGTGGACCGCTCGTACCCGCTCACCAGGCTCTCGCTCATGCTCGTCGCGTCCCCCGCCGTCGACATCGACGCGCTCCGGCTCCGCACCAGCCCCCCGTGTTGATGATGATGATGATGATGCTGATAATGATGATGCCCCGCCTCCGTCCACTCCGCCGCGCCAGAGCTCCGCCCTCGGCTTCCCACCCCTTGCACCCCGCGAATACCTCCCTCCTGCGTCCTCTCCGCTCCGCCTGTTTGCTCCCCTCCTGCCACGACAGCCTGTGGTTGTGTGCTATCGCTGGCTCGCCGGTTGCGATGCTGGATTCCGATCAGCCGCAGCCGCTCCACCCAGCTGTAATAATATAGACGGCATAACCAAAAAAGAGTCTCTATCAGGAGAAAACGTCAGGTAGGCAGTGAAGAGAACAGATATGGGACTGACGCGTCTGCACGTTCGACGCTCTCCGAGAAGATGGCCGTGATGGACTTGAGCATGTCCAAGCTCTCGACGGCGAAGGTGAGGATCCTGTCAGCGGCACGCTCAGTGGCGGCCTTAGTTTGTGCGTGGCGGGAGGACGTGGTGGTGGTCGTGGAGGAGGGGGCCGTTGTGGTCCAGGAGGAGCAAGCGGCTTGGGGCCCAGCGAGGGAGTCGGCCTGGATGGCCTCGGCCCAGCGCAGCGGGAGTCCCAGGATGCTAGTGCGAACGAACAGCTTGGCCGGCTCCGGCAGCGCCCCACCCGCATACTTGGACACCACATCCACCACCTTCCGGATCGTCTCTACCACCTCCCGCTTGATCCGGGCCAGGTTCCGAACCGCCCGCGCTGAGATCAGAACCGTCGACGGCTCGTGGTGGTGCGCTACCGCCAGTGACCCAATGAAGTCTCGAAGGACCGTGATCTGGTGGTCCAGATGCACCGTGGCATACTTTTTTTTTTGTTCGTCGTGCGTGACGGGGGTCGAGTATGAAAGGTACGTTCAGGTCCAACTCGAGAAGAAGAGGGGGGGTTTTTTTTTTTTGAGGCAGAAATAAGTGTGGAGCGGGAGCGCAAGCTTACATGAAGCCATTGGAGACAGTACTGGAGACTCTTCATGCTTTCCTCGCTGACAGCTGCGCCGATCCCGCCGGCGGTGACGCCTGCCTCGACCAGCATATTCTGCCAGCGGCTTTTGCTATTCCTGGGCACCTCGATCAGGCGGCCGCCGGGCGATGCGGCAGGGGTGTTAGGCTCTTCATAGCTCTCATCTTCCGCCGGAGTCTCGTGGTGGAAGGAGGTTAGATAGTGTGGATGGTGATGAGGGTGGTCAAATTGAGATGGTTCTTGAGGGTGGTGTGATGTGATGAGAGAAGGGTCGTTGTAGTGGTTATCTTGCGGGCCTTGATTTAGTTTTCCAGCGTGGTCTTCTTGATTCGCCCTGCGCCTGATTTCTCTGCTAGCTTGCGCGGGATCACATTCGGGACAACACTCGTGTTGGGGGTGTTGGTGGTGGTAGAGGGAGGTGGGGGATTGGCTGCGGCTGAACTGGCCGAGCCGGTCGAGGGCGGCGCCGGCGTAGCGATCGATCTGGGCGATGCGCTCCGGGCCGACCTTGGAAGCGACCCTGCCGGAGATGGAGGTGACGGAGGACTCGACGAGATCGGCGCCGTACTATATAATGACAACAATGTCATAGTGAGTATTCTGGGGAACTGGCAGAAGGATATGCAACTGAGAAAGACACGCACTCGGACTACTTTGCTCGTGCCTTTGCCCATCTCGTACGCCCGGACCACGCCGCTGAACAGCGGCATCTTCCCCACCCGCTGCAGAAACTCGCCCGTGGGCTCGGCTGGCTCGGCTATCGGCGCGTCCATCTCCTGCGTGAGCGTGTGCTGATTCTGATTCTGGTTGTGTGCTGAGTGTTCCATCTTCCAAAACTTCACATGGTGGCCACTCTATTACAAAATAAAAATAAAAATAAAAATAAAAATAAAAATAAAAATAAAAATAAAAATAAACAGGGTCTGGCGTGAAAGATGTTTGAGAAATGAATACCACGGGGGAATCCTCAGCAGGACCACCGAGACCCCCCGGGCATCCCCCCTGTATCTCGCTCACTGAAAGCAGACAAACTGTAAAAAGAACATTCCAACAACGATGAACCCCGTCGCAAAGAAAATTAAACCGAATGGGAACAGCAACAGTAACCAGCAGCAGCAAGAGAGCGGGAAGAAGCAATCGGTCGAGGAGTCCATCATAGCCCAACTCAAGAACAGGATGCTGGTCTCTGGAGAATGGCTGAGGTAAGCATCCCCCGAAAGAGATCACACCATGTCACTCATCTCATCGCATTGCATTCTTGTTTCTTGTTGGATAAAGAAAAGGTTGCAGAAGATTCTCATGGTCAGGCTGAAAGGATCCGAGTGGGAAGAAAACTTGCGCTGCGAAGCCGAAGGTACGTTCGTCCGGCTCTTCATCTGTCCAAAAAAAAAAAAATATGGAACGCGGGAAATGAAGTGGATGATGATGACCAGAGAGTGTCTTGTGTTTGGGGGGGGGATGTGTGGGTATAGCACGCGCGCTCGCGCAGGACGGACCTACGCTCTCCAAGCTGATCAACCATCTGCGGCCGCTCGCACAAAGTTAAGCATCCCCACCACGCCAACAACATATAACCCAGAAGCGCTCGATTAATGGTGGTTTTCTTGTTTTCTGATGGGGCATGTGTTTCCTTCCCGTTCCCAGACTCCATCCCCGCCGACATCAAACTCGAAATCGCACAGGCTATCGAGACCTTCATCAAGGCTAACATCCAGGAAGATGACGACGACGACGACGACGACGATGATGATGATGACGAGGACGACGAAGCTATGGAAGAAGTGGTGTAGCCACACCGAAACGCGCCCTCCCTAGATCCATGCCCGCGTGACGCTTTGGACACCCCACACGTTTCATCGCTGCCCATCAGATGCCTTCGCGCTGGCCATTTTGTATCCGTTATATATATCCACTTCCTTCGCAGCGGTTTTCTTTGGCAGCGCCTGGACGAGGAAACATACAAGAAACAACAACCATAATCAACTCACCCATCAAGCTTGTTATGTTCATCTGTCTTGATGTAATACCCTGTAAAGAAACACAAACACACACACACACACACACACACACACACACACACACACACACACACACACACACACACCCGCCTTAATCAATCCCCATTGGGCTTCCCTAATGTTTGTGCGATAATTACATATGTGGGGTTGAACCTTTTGGGACTCTGGGAGGCTTTCATTTGTTGGGCACTGGCCGCCCGCCCATCTCTGTATGGTATGTCAGCTTTGATCACCAAGATGGGCCCCGGCCTTATCGGGCCAGCCATTTTTTTGAAGGCCATGGTTTCCTACAGGTAAGAGTATGTAATATGTGGTGTCATGTCAGGCAAACTCTTCATCTTTGTATCCATCCCGCTTGACTGTCCAAGCAAGCACATCCACCCGCAACCCACACATCCACTCACAACTCCACACATCAATCATGGGTTGACAGACGTACTCAATACTCTGCCAATCCTCAAGCAGAATCACCAAGTTGCCCTTTGACCTCCCTTGGCTGGCTCTGGCTTGGGGCCTGGGATGCAGACCACTCCCACGGCATCCATCGGCTTATCTATGGTCGAGCCTATCTTTTTTTTTTTTTTCTAAAGTGCTACATAATTGATTTCACATACCGCACTATCTGCCTAATTTTGTGTATCTACAACTGTTGATACTCGATGGAATGAAATAATCGCCACTTCAACAAGACTAGCTGGCGCCTAATATCAAAAGGAACTGAGACAGGAGGGAAGAGTCTGAGAAAGGAGAGCACATGAGCCATAATGAGAAAGCTAAAAGTGAGAAGAAAAGGAGAAGAAGAAAAGGGAGAAAACTTGGCAGACAACTCTAAGATGATAGAGAGTAGCTTTGGAGGTCAAAGGACATCAACCCCGAAGAACCCATCCCACCTATTGAGATGTCGAGGTGCAGCAGAGGGCCCCCACCCTCGCGCTCTCTCTAAGTGATCGAGCCTATCAAAGCCTCGGGAAAGCTCTCAAACACTGGGGAGGAGACGAAGCCGCCCTCCCGCGGTCGGGCTGGACTTGTGCTAAATTACACCACAGGAGCGATTGGCTCGCTGTGGGACGCTTTCCAAACGGACAAGTATAGATACTGTCCTGGAAACCAGGAGAGTGTCCGGGTGGCGTTGAGGGTCCCATAATGTTATATGGACCCACTCTCAACGTTATTTTGTGCCCCAACGTCCCAGGGAACCCGGATGGTTCCAGACTCGCCTGTCCTTGGGACAGGCGGGTCCCCTAGGTTCTCTCAACGACACAGAAGTCGTTGAAGGGACAGTGGAGTCATGACCAAGCGTTGTCAGGACACCACTGTCCACTCAACGCTTTACAAAGCGTTGAGTGGACGGCAATGTCCTGAACGTCAACAGAACATTGACCTTCAGACCTCATGTCCCCTGAACGGTACTTGGAAATCGTCCAGGGGACAGTGGTTGCTTGCATCCAGTTCCACAAATGATGTGGGTTGTAAGACGTTGGCTGTGAGTTGTGCCAACGTCCCGGGTTAAAATATTTATGTACTAAGACATCAAGTGCATTTAAATCATGTTGGCTTGAACGCTCCAGAAAAACTAAAGCCAGAAAAAATTTCAACAAAATATAAAAAAACAACTTGTACAAATAAAAAAAAAGAAATAGGAAAAAAAGTCAAGCTTTGAAGCAAGTTTGATTACGTGGCCAAAAAAAAATCAAGTTTGGGTAAGGTCAAATGGTCTGTTGGTAGAACCACCTGGTGCGCAGAAATACTTGCCCAGGCTGAGGGTTCAAGCCGGAGCGAGGTTTGCTTTTTAGCATCCCTGGCCGAGGTAGGTGCTCTATCAATACAACGCTTGTGCAATGTTGTACAGTGGGTGCATAAACGTTCCACAACGGGTTGACCAACAATGGGTTGCTCTCCTTTGAGAAGCTCCCTTGTTGTTGGCCAACTGTGTGGGCAAACGTCCATGAATTGCGCTCATAACCCAAACCCCAAAAACCAATTGGGGTTATGAATATGCGGACCGGTTCAGGACGTTTCTGCTTGCAGGCGCAGACGACGTTCAAGAAATGTTTCCACCAAATGGTGAGGGGATGTTGACTTGGGCTGTGGTGTAGTTTGATCTGTGCTGCTGGAAATGGAGGAACAAGCGCTTGGAATGGTTGCCGACCGTGGCAGTTGAGCTTACACCAACTGAGGCTACGTAGTCCGCAGGTTTGTTTATACATAAACCCAAAGTCAGTCAGGTCATAGATGACACAGGAAGACCTGATCAGTGGTGCACAATGGCGATGAGTTTTCATTAAAGTTTACATGGAAGTTTACATTCACCCACATGAAATCCTGAGCTTTTCCTCCAAGGTAGAAAAAGTCCCCAAAAGAATGAATATAAATGAAAATTAACAAAAATCTCAATTTGTGATGGCTTAAAAAAACATTGGAGGTATTTGAACCTTGACAACTGCTTGATTAATTTTTTCATCAAAAAAGTGAACAGCGGGTCAGGAAGCAGGGAATCTGAATAATTTGATGAGATTTTGAAATTTTTAAAAATATTGAAGAGTAAACTTGCAGGATATATCCAAAAACTGGTTGAAATTGTGATTCTTCAAAATCTCAGTGGTGTTTTTGATTTTTCCAGTTTGCAAGACCAGGAATTTGTTGTGTAAAAGATCAAATACATAACAAATTTTGGATTTTCAAATTTTCATTACCTCTTTCAGATGCCCTGCTTTCTGACCCACTGTTCACTTTTTTGATGAAAAAATTAATCAAGCAGTTGTCAAAGTTCAAATACCTCAAATGTTTTTTTAAGCCATCATGCATTGAGATTTCTGTTAATTTTCATTTATATTCATTCTTTTGGGAACTTTTTCCACCTTTGGGCAAAAGCTCAGGATTTCACATGGGTGAATGGTGATGTCTATTTCCAAGTAAACTGTAATGAAAACTTATTGCCGGGCACTGTACATAGCTGTGTTCTTGATATCTTTGTTTCTGGGCTAGAGTTAGGCTCATGGAAGTCACCTACATAAATATGAAGTTCTATGTATGACTGAAACATTAAAGCATTGGAATTACAAAACATGATTCAAATCACTTTCAAGAAACATTGGAGCAGATGAGAGCTTTTCTTGAACACTGGGATAAGTCAATTTTTTGTGAAGACAATTCAAGCAGTGAAGGTTGCAAGCTTTTTGGATTTGAGCTTTGTAAGTCCATTGTAGTGTAAGAGATCATTATAGATGTTGAAAAAAAAAGGAAGAAGATTTAATGGAATCGTGAGGAAGTCAATGTCTTTCGTACTTCCAAGTCAGCAATCAGCTCAACAAAGCCTCCTGGAGGATCCCCGCAGGGTGTCCGTCTCCCTCCCTCCGGTGCGCACAATGCCACACTTTTTAACATAACCAGAGTTTCAGGTACATATTCATGTGCCACTCGTTGCTCGGATGCTATGTTCATTGCCATCCTCGAGAGTCTTGACTTATGGTCCATCACATGAGTGTACTGTGGGGCCCAGGGGCCATAGGCCTGAGTAATGGCGTAAGCTTCACAAGAAAAAATTCATTCGATAGTATGAGCTCACTATACACGCGTAGGCTAGATATTTAAAGGAAGGCTAATGAAAATGACCCTGGTGCTGAGCATTGCGGATGCCAATTGACACTGCGTGACGTCCGGATATCTGATTTAGTCGCAATTGCTCTAGGGGGGGGGAGGGGTCAAGTAAAGCCATCCGCAAGCAAGTCAGTCAAGGCAGGGACTTCTATTATCCGCAAGTCTTTCAGATACAAAGGATGCTGCTTTCTTATCTGGGTATTGATATCACTGAGTTCAAACATCCGGGACATCTGTCTGGTGTCTTTTTTTTTTTTTTTTTTTTTTTTTTTTTAGTGCTGATTGATTTTGACATTGCGCACTAATGGTGTATACTAATAAGACAATACATGCGGTGACGTTTTGAAACTAGATATTTAAATACTACATAATTTTAAGTATTGATAACCTTGATTGATGATTCTATTATGAAGATAAGAAAGAAAACGCGCCCAAAAAAAGATCCAACTCTTATAATGGTACCAAAATAGACGCTGCCGAGTTCACCCAATACAACGCTTTCTGTTTGCCAGACAGTCTGCTATGCAGCCCCCACTGCATACCTCTTGTGATGGTTAAGGAGAGTATCTAGTGAACCCGTCAGCTTCTTGTATCTGGTCCACTCTTCCCTCCGTGATACGTCTTGCTATAAAGCTCCCCCTTTTTTCTTTTTGATGACGTTGATAACTTTTAATCAAAGGAATTGATAACTTTTAACCAAAGAAATTGATAACTTTTTACCAAAGGAAATGATAACTTTTAACCAAAGAAAGTGATAACTTTTAATCAAAGAAAGTGATAAGAAAAGGAGAAATAATTGGTTTTATTGCTCTTCGTCTGCTTCACGATATGTTTGAAGATTTTTGAATCGCTGTGTTGATAGAATGAATTTTGCTAGGAACGGGAGAGCTTTGGGTGAGTCTAGAAGATTTTGAATAGAATTAAAGTCAATTCTGATTTTTTCTCGTATGAATGTTTGTCAAAGAGTTTTCCTTTTGTTGTTGAATCTTCTACACTTGATTAAGAAATGTTGAACGTCCTCAGGAGTGTTGCATGTAGTACAGTTTGGTGAGTTGAGTTTTTTGATCCGATGAAGGTAACTGTTTAAGGGTGTGTGACCTGATTGTAATTGATATATAATTGAGCTTTCACTTCTTTCCAACTTGTTCAGGCTCTCGAAGATCTTGTGTGGGTGAGTGACTAGCTTGACATCATTACGGGTAATGGGTTTCTTCTTCTTGTCAAATTTGAAATTCTTTCTTGCTATTTGTTGGACATTTGCGAGCGTTCGGTGGAAGTTGTGTGCGCAAAGAAGATGTCCTTCCGTAGCTTCTTTTGCTAGTGCGTCAACTGCTTTGTTTTCAATTATTTCGACATGTGCCGGGCACCAAAACACCAAAATGGAAAAGTCGAAGACTTCTTTCAAGAGTTGCATTTTTGTGTAGATCTCGTGGAAAATGATTTGGTTTGACTTTGGTTTTGGTCGACTGGTAATGGCAAGAATGGCGGCTTGATTGTCTATGAAGAAATTTAATTTTTTTCTAGTGTGTTGGAACGGGTCTAGCATGTTATAGAACTTATTGATGATTAAGTCAAGTCCCAGTTTTACTGCCAGAACTTCTGCTTCGAAAGCTGACGCCTGATCTTCATTACCAATGCGACACGCTAGTCTGTTGGTTTAATCTAGAATGGCCTCTGATGCCGTTCCGTTTTCTGGAATGCGAGAGCCGTCCGTGAATACTAGATGTTCTTGTCTAGTTGATATTTCTTCTATCTGGTCTTCTACTATTGTTTTTGCCTCTTCTTTTTTGATGTCGAAGTTCTTGATGTCAATGTTGAAGTCGTCCCATGGGTTTACCATGTGGTGTTTGATGGTTTTGATGTGATCCAAGTCGTATGTTGGAGTGAGTTGTTTGTCAAGCATATTGTGTGTGGGTGATGGGTGGTGAGTTTCCGGATGTGAAAGTTCAAACTCGATGAGGCGTTTGATTGGGTGAGAATCTGGTCCTGTGAGCTTTTTTATTAAAAATAAATGATTTTTTCTTTTTAGAACATCAAAAAAGTGCATCAGTGGTGATTCTCTCATCAAAACTTCAACTGGAGTAGTGCGAAACATTCCAAGAACAATGCAAGAAGCTGAGTTGAAAATTTTATTCATGAGAGAGATGATGGAGGCTTTATTTCTAGACGTAGCCCAGATAAAGCTTCCAAACAGGATGCGAGAACGGAGGACACTGATTATTAAGTTTCTGGACTGTCTCAGTCCAATGCCATACGAACATCTAGAGATTCTGATTAACTGATTGGCAGTTTGTTCGCTGCATTTTTTGATTTTTTCAAGGTGGTTTTTGAACGACAGTTTACTGTCGAGGATGATGCCTAGGTATTTTACTGAATGAGAGAGAAGGAGAGAGATATTGCCTAATTCAAATGGTCTTACTTCTAATTTTTGGTGAGTGAAAAGCATGAAGTTTGCCTTTTTTTGATCAAATATTGCGTTGTGTTGTTCGCCCCATTGAAGGAAGTGTTGACCTTCTTCTTCTAGTTTGCAAATAGCTGTTTCAAGGTCTTTATGTGCAACAAGATGTGTTACATCATCAATGAATCCTAGCGAAATTGATTCTTTGCTAAGATCTAAAGGTTTTTTGATAAGAAGTGATGAGTTGTAGATGATGTAGAGAATTGGAGATAGTGGTGAGCCTTGTGGTAATCCACATTGCAAATCAAACAAAGGGGATAGATAATCTCCCATTTTTAAGGACGTGGTTCGCTGGGTGAGAAGGGCTGATATGATTGCCGCTAGATATGGGGGGGAGTTCTTTTTTAACAAGGTGTCGATTAACCTTTCTTTGATTACTGAGGGGAATGCTGATTTGACATCCAGAAAGAGGGCAGACACTACTTTCTTTTCACGCCATTTTCTCCTGATCCACAAAGTGAGAAAGAGATTGGCATTGTCGGTGCTTCTGCCTGCTCGGCCACCAAAGTGCCCTTCAGCTAAAACACTGTTCCTTTCAGCCCAAAATGTTAAACGTTTTGTTATTACGGCTTCAAAAATTTTTCCTAGGCACAATAGTAGTGCGATGGGTCGATATGAGTTAGGAGAGGAATATGAGTCTTTGTTGGCTTTTCGGAGGATAGTTGTAATGGCATGCTTCCAGAATTCGGGATAATACCCTTGGTTTAGACATGCGTTAAACAGCTTGATCAATACATCTATCAGGATGTGTTGACCCCATTTGATAGTTTCATTAGGGATGTCATCGCAGCCCGTAGCCTTCTTTTTTGGGAGGTTATTGATAATCTGTTTGAGCTCGGTGGGGGTTACTGCTGGGAAATGGAAGGGTGGAATTAGCTGAGGGGGTTGAATGTCTGTTGTGTCGATGTTAATTGGTGTGTTTGACGTTCCGTTAAACAGAAGACGAGCTTGTTCTTCTTTGTTTGACGTGAGGATGTTGTCCTCGTTGAGTAGCGGTATAACAGTGTTGTTGTTTGTTGGTTTGGTGTATTTATAGGCCTTGAAAAGGCCATTATCATTGCATTCCGATAGGAATTTTCTCCAATGGCCTTTTTTAAGCGCTATAACTGTTTCTTTGAATTTTGATTGCCATTGTTGGTAGCAGTTGAATGAAGCTGGTGACTTTGATAATAGCATCCATTTTTGGGCTCTATTTCTTTTGTTGATGATTGGGTCTAGGATTGCGCTATCTCACCATGGTTTGATTTTTCCGATGTTGTGGTTGACCGATTTTTTCTGTTTGTCAACTGAGTTCTGCAATGCAATGGTTATTCTTTTTACTAAAATATTAATTTCATCAGTTGTGATGAGATTATTGGTGGGGATTTTGTTGATGTCGTGGCGAAGGTCTTCCTGGAATTTTTCAACGTCGATTTTTTTGAGGTTGCAAGTGAGCTGTTGATTGACTTGGATGTTGGATTCGAATTTGAGGTTCAAGGATATGGCCTGGTGGTCAGATCCATGATTGGAAGAAGTTGTGATGCAGGAATTTACGAGTTTCAAGGCTGCAGCGTTGGCCCACGTTAGATCAATAGTGGTTTGACTGCTTCTGGTGGTAACAAAAGTTGGCACGCTTTTTTCCAAGATAATCTTAAAGCCTTTTTGGCCACACATTTTGATCAGCCTTTTAGACTGGGGGTGTGAATGGGGGTATCTAGGGGGGTTCCATAGTTTGTGATGGAGGTTGGAATCCATAAATATGAAGGTAGGCTTTCTACGATCGTTAAACAAGTTCAACCATCTTTCAAGCTCCGGCAATCCTTCAAAATCCTTTGGTGGATTGTAGAGGTTTATGATTCTGATTCTTTCAATTGCCTCAATGTTTAGGTCAAGGTCTATGGCTGTTAGGATGCGTGATCCGTTTGGTAATGGGTGTATGCGATTTGATGGGTATTTCTTGTTAATAAGCGTGCAGGCTCGATGTTTATCAAGATAAGATGTCGGAAAGTGATTTTGGTCAAGAAAGATAGACTAGTTTTGATGATATGGTAAAGTCATGGTGTGGGGGCTAATCCATGGCTCTTGGAGACATAGAATAGCAGCATTATTTTCTGAGTTGAGGACACTCATTGTGACGGCAAATGAGTTGTGACAATTTAATTGTATTACTTTAAAAAGGTTTAAGTCTGATGATTCTGAGTTGAGTGACGAATTAGAAATTGGGGGTGAGGGGTGAGGTGAAAAGTTGGAATTGACTATTTGAAAATTTGTTCTGTTGTGATTACTCATTGGATTATTGCGTGACGGTTGAAATTCTTTGTTTTGAGTGGGCATTTAATGCTCATGGGAGAGTGGAGAAAACGGATGTTCTCTTGGCTGAGATCAAAATCCGGGTTGATTCTAAGTTTGTTCTGGATACATCTAACACAACATTCTGTTTCATAGTCTTGAGCGCATTCGCGTGTGTTGTGGCTGCCTCCACAGGACCTGCAGAGCGGTTTGTTTTTGCACATTTGGGCGGTGTGGCCAACCTCTAGGCATTGGAAACATTGGATCGGTGATTTCTTGTAGTGGGCTCCGACAAAGCATAGTCCAAAGTAAAAAAGGCTGCCCTTCTTGATTTTCTTTGCTAGGTCTTTGTTTAGAAGGTGGATCACAATAGACCCGTGTGTTTGTTTGTTGGTGACTGGGTTTCCTAGCCATCTGACGCTATGGATCTCATTTATGTCTATGTTGTTCTCATTACAGAGGTCCTGGATCAAAGATTGGTTTGCAGGGTTAAAAGTTGTAGGAACGGAGTGTAGAATAACTGGGAAAGTTGAAGGGGGAGTGATCAAGTTGGGATCGCATAGTTGGGTCCACTTGTGTTTATTTTCAAGCAACCAGTTGGCTGCAAAACGGGTTTGGGTGAAGAACTTGAAGTCTCCTGATGGGAGCGTTGCCGATCCTTTGATAACAATTGGTGTACCATCTAACGTTTTGGCGTTTAACTCTCTTAAGACCTCATTCACTTTCTTAGTGATCTGGTCTGGGGTCATCTGGAAGAAGGGACGGGACTCGGGCACAGTTTTACGAATAACAAAAAATGATGATTTAAATTCATTTATTACTCGGTTTACAGGAGGCAAACGGGGTTCAACACACATGGATACATTGTTTACTGATTTCTTAACAACGTTAGCCCACCCATTTGGTGGAGCTTGATGAGGAAAAGGAACAGGAGCTGAAACAGATGTAGCTGTCGGGGCAGTTACTGCTTTGATCGCTTTCTCGATAGAGTCGAGGCGCAAATTCATTTTGTCGATGGATGTGGTTAATTTACCAATCCCCAATAATGACGAAAGGTCTTTGACCTTGTCTGCAGCGATGACGACGCTACCGTCTGGTCGGGGATTGGATAGAAGTTCAGCAATGAACCTCGTGACTCCATTGTCATTGTCTGGGTTATGACAAGACTTATCAAGCGCGGGATTTTTCCCAAAGTCGACTGGGCTGTTTGAGCGAGGGATGGAACTAGATTGATTGGAGGAGTTCTGCGACTCAATACCTTCCATTATTCTAGTCCCTGGTAGCTCTTGGCTATTGGGCTGATAGTTGAAGACAGACGTTGTCGGTCTGTTTCTGATAGGTCTCCCTTGATAGGGTAAGAACTTATCGCGCGGGTGGGAGCGTGAAGACTCAAATTTTCGGATGTGAAGAGGGGTGGGAATGGAATGGAAGGGAGGGGTGAATAGGAGTGGGGTGGGAGAATAGAAAAGGCTTTGATCCTGTCTGGTGTCAACCACTCAGAATCATGAGGAGCGAAGTGTACGCCTGAGCAGAGGTTTGCGGCTAGCGGGAAAGCATTATCCACTAACTACAAACTATTCCTGTTATTGGGTTCGGGGTATCTGGGTCCGGGTTACTCAGTCTCCTCGTGGTACTTCAAGGGCACGAGCAGTGGCCTGAGGAAAAGGCACCGCGGTACGGGGCTCAGAGAGGCATGCCCGGTGCAGCCTGGCAGAGCGGAACAGTGGCCCATCAACACCGACCCGACGAATAAGGACAAATGACAGTCTGCACTCAAAGCACGCCGGACTCGTTTGAATGTCGGTCAGCCCATGCCCAAGTATGGAAACTCGGGTCATCGGCGCCATGTAGACGAAGAGACAAAAGGGCTGAGGGCATGTGGAATCACACTTCCTTCGGCTTACAACATCAGCAGTGATGTATTACCTGTATAGTATTTTCCTTTTTGCTTTGAAGAACAAAACAAAGCTGGATGATCCGATGGACCCCTGTACTATTTGCTAATTCCAGCACTAGCCGCACATAAGTAAATTCTCTTCAGCCTAAGGTAACAGTCGGAAAGTCTAAAGTATATGAATTTATATTTCCGCTGATGTTATACTCGAAAGAAACCCTGAGACCAGCCGGAAACATCACTCAGGCAGAGAGGCACGCTCTGAAGAGACTGAGTCATCTCGACTCAAGAAACTATTCCAGAGACTGTGCAACGCTGCCCGGTTACTCTATTTAAGGAAGGTCTTCTTTGTCCTCTTTGCTTCATTCCCTTCATCAACCAACAATCGCATCCTCTTCTGCCCCCTATACTCATCATATCCCCATCATCTCTTCTTGCTTTTCCGTTCTAAAACTTACAACCAGCCATGTCATTTAACAAAAAATCCTCACCTCGACAAAGCAGTTCACTTCGCCCCACTGCGCGTTCCCCGGTGGCTGCTAGTACAAGCCGACAGATCATCGCCGGCAGCAGTCGTCGTGCGCCAAGCCCTCCACAAAACAGTTTTCGTCGCCCCACTGCGCGTTCCCCGGTGGCTAGTACAAGCCAAGAGCCCATCGTCGACAGCAATCCCCCTGCGCCAGATCCGCGACCAGAGGGATCGCGGCAACCCACCTCCTCAACATGGTTTGCTTCCCGTCTTGCCAATACCATCTTGTTTGACAGCGAGGGGAATGTTGGGGATGTTCACGTCGTTAAGCCGTGTAGATTAACACCCAGGACGCCTGAGTCCACCAAGAGAGGTAAACCGCTGCTTGGAGCCTTGGGTCGAAATCCAGACCAGTCAGACAGAGGGATCGTTCTCACGACCCCCCCCATTTCTCCGGGAGGTTCTGCACTTTCCACTCATCCCCCTCCTCCGGGAGAATTATCATCTTCCTCCCCGGAGCCTCTTTTTCTACCTTCTCCCCCTCCCCCCCTTTCTCCATCCCGGGCATCACGCCCTGCACGAGCTCCCCCGGCGGCTTCTGGGAGTTCAACTTCTCGCTCCCGGCCATCTCGTCCCGGCCGGCCTCTCCCTGGATCATCTGGATCTGCTACCGGGCCGGCTATTCCCGCTCCATCCGCCCCTCCTCCCCTTTTTCCCGCTTGGGCATTACCTTTTGTGCCAGCACCCCCGGAAGCTTCTGGGAGTTCCTCTTCTGGGAGTTCAACTTCTCGCTCCCGGCCATCTCATCCCGGCCGGCCTCTCCCTGGATCATCTGGATCTGCTACCGGGCCGGCTATTCCCGCCCCATCCGCCCCTCCTCCCCTTTTTCCCTCTTGGGCATTACCTTTTGTGCCAGCACCCCCGAAAGCTTCTGGGAGTTCCTCTTCTGGGAGTTCCACTTCTCGCTCCCGGCGATCTCGTCCTGTTCAGTCTCTCCCTACAGTATCTGATATCTCGACCACGCCGACTATCCCCGCCCCATCCGCCCCTCCTCCCCTTTTTCCCTCTTGGGCATTACCTTTTGTGCCAGCACCCCCGGAAGCTTCTGGGAGTTCCTCTTCTTGGGAGTTCCACTCTCGCTCCCGGCGATCTCGTCCTGTTCAGTCTCTCCCTACAGTATCTGATATCTCGACCACGCCGACTATCCCCGCCCCATCCGCCCCTCCTCCCCTTTTTCCCTCTTGGGCATTACCTTTTGTGCCAGCACCCCCGGAAGCTTCTGGGAGTTCAACTTCTCGCTCCCGGCCATCTCGTCTCCCTGGATCATCTGGATCTGCTACCGGGCCGGCTATTCCCGCCCCATCCGCCCTCCTCCCTTTTTCCCTCTTGGGCATTACCTTTTGTGCCAGCACCCCCGGAAGCTTCTGGGAGTTCCTCTTCTTCCACTTCTCGCTCCCGGCGATCTCGTCCTGTTCAGTCTCTCCCTACAGTATCTGATATCTCGACCACGCCGACTATCCCCGCCCCATCCGCCCGTCCTCCCTTTGGTCCCTCTTGGGCAGCACGTTTTCAAACAAGACCCCCGGAAGCTTCTGGGAGTTCTTCTTTCTGATCGCTCCCTGCCATTTGATCCCGTCCGGCCTCTCCCCGGACCATCTGGACCTACAACCGAGCCAACTATTCCTGGCCCATCCGCCTGTCCTCCCTTTGGTCCCTCTTGGGCAGCACGTTTTCAAACAAGACCCCCGGAAGCTTCTGGGAGTTCTTCTTTTGATCGCTCCCTGCCATCTGATCCCGCCCAGCCTCTCCCTCGACCATCTGGATCTACAACCGGGCCAACCATTCCCGCTCCATCTGCCCGTCCTTCCCTTTCTCCCTCTTCGGCCTCCCGCTTTACACGAGCTTCCCGTCCCATCCGGCCTCTCCCCAGATCACCTAGATCTTCTAGGCGGCCAACTGTTCCCGCCCGATCGCCACCGCGCTCGGGATCCGTGCCGGGCCCCTCAAGCCCTTCTGGGAGTGATACTTCCTCTGATGATTATCCTAGGCTTGAACCGTCACCTCTTCTACTGCCATCATTTCCCAGCCGCAGCCCATTCGTCGAAATTTACCCTAGGCCTGCGCCAAGGCTAAGGGCAGTGTCGGCTTTTAGATGGGAGGAGACAGGCCCATCGGCATCACATTCAGGGTCCGTAGCACTTCCTTCTCAGTGCTGTTAACTTGCTTATTGTCATCTGGCTTACCATAATTAACATTTACTCCCTGGCCTTTTGTTCTGCCTCTATCTATAGGTCTAACCATAGCCGGACTCGGCTACCCAGTTGGGGCAGACCATCACAGCGACCTACCGCTCAGCCGGAGCCGGAGGGTTCATGGATCCCGACGCCCCCACGCCGTCCAACGGGCCGGGAAGCATCGGGACCTGACGGGTTCTTAGCAACCCCGTATGAGGTTCCCCCCCTAGATGGGCTCCCGGTCAGTCTAGCACGACTCGAAACGCCCAGCCGCACGACCCCCCTAGGCCAAGGCTAAACCCTCAGGCCGGTTCGCGACGATACCGCAGCCCGGCTCCAGTACGTCGCCCCGGCCAATCAACGACCAGTGAGCAACCTCCTGCACAGCCTCGACCCTCCCAGCGATCGAGACCCCGCTCCCCCCGACGGGCGGCTTCACCGACGCCGGCAGCTGATCCACCCGCGGCTGGGCCGATCCCGACTCCTCCTGCACCTGCGGGAGATTCATCATCCTCTGAGGACTCGTCCCCGGGGAATGAGTCTTCTTGGTCGTCCTACATACGACCATTCTTCTCTGCCGTGCTCCGGCCTATTCGGCGTGCTTCGACGCCGAGAGCTCCCCCACCGCCCACGCCAAGAGCTCCCCCACCGCCCACGCCAAGAGCTCCCCCACCGCCCACGCCAAGAGCTCCCTCCCCTCCCGCGCCAGTGGCATCATCGCCATGGTCGTTTCTCTTGCAGCCGCTCCCCGAACCTGTCACAGGAACGGGTGCCACTGCTCCCTCTCCGGCCGGCTCACCACCGCAAGAGGCAGAGGCCGGCGCACTTCCCGAGGCTGAAGCCGAAGCCTCTCCGCCACCCTCGCCTGCCTCCTCACGGCTGTCGACTGCATTCTCTCCACCGCCGTTGCCAGCTTCCTCCCCCACATCATCCTCTCCTTCCCCAGCCCCTTCGCATGCGCCATCATCGCCTCTGCCATCAGGTGCATCATCGGCACCAGTCTTAACGGATGTGTCACCGCACGCATCGCCAGATGCATCACCCGCGGGGTCGCCGGATTCATCCCCGGCAGTGCCAGCTGCTTTCCCTCCAGAGCCAGCACCGGTGGGCTCTCCATCCCTCTCCCCCCTCCCTTGTCTAGAGCTGCTTGCGGGGTCGCGCCCAACATCCCCAGGTTCATCGTCGGCCCATTCATCCGCAGCAGTAGCAGCTGCTTTAATCCCTCCTGAGCCAGTACCGGCTGGCTCTCCTCCACCCTCCCCTCTCCCTTCTCCCGACTTCCTTGCGGTGCCACCGTCTCCATCCCCTGGCATCCCATCTCCGCCGCCCCCGGCTACACCGCCGAGGTCTCCCTCCCTTCCTTCGCCATTACTGGCACCCGCTTCTGTGCATGCACCGCCGAGGTCACCCTCTTTACACCCGGCCACACAGTCGCTTGCGGGGTCTCCTTCTCCCCCCTCACCTGTCCCTGCTGTCTTGGCTTCAGAGGCAGCACCACCGCAGTCGCCCCCATCACGCTCTCCTTCAGAGGCCTCAGCAGCAGGTTCACTTCCGCCCCCGCCACCCGTGTCACCTGTGGTGCCCCCGCAGGGATCACCACCTGGTGAACCTCCCGTAGCCTCACCTCCGCCGCCACATCCCTCCCCACGACGGCTTTCCTCGCGCTTGCCGTCTCCCCGGAGATCGCAGGGCACTTCCTCCCCACGCCTTCCCTTACCCGCCGCTTCTCAGCAGACGTGGACGCTCCGTTCGCCGCCACGACTTTCCAGGCGCCCACCCTCTCCGCAGTTGTCTCCCCTGGCGCATCGTTCACCGTCGGTGGTACGGGCATTGGACGAGCCAGAGGCTTCCTTGCCACCCGCCCCGCGTGAGCCCACACCTCCATCGGCTCCATCAGCCCTGCCACCAGCTTCTCCCTCATCTCCAGCTGAGGCCAGCGGCGGCCGGATTGAAGAAGCTTCCGGCGAGGACTTGCGGAGTAGCGAGACACCAGCGGCAACCATGGTCGATGTGAGGCCAGAAGCAACCCGCGAGCCCTTCTCTCCATCGGTCTTGCCACCCCGGCTGCCATCATCCCCAGTACTCCGGGCTGATGCCAGTACTAGCCGGGCCGAGGAAGTTGCTGACGATGAATTGAGGAACACCGAGACGGCAACGGCAAACACGGCCCCTATCAGGCGTTCCAAAAGGCAAAGGGCTGTGGCATCGGCAACGCAGCCGATGGAAGAAGACCAGCCGCCTCCCAAGAAGAAGGGAAAAGCCCCGGCCCAACAGAAAGGCAAAACGGTGGCCTCAGCCGGTGAGGAAACGACCACCTCCAATGGGGCTTCAGGGCAGCCAAGAGCGAGTCTTCCGAGGGGAACCAAGCGGACCCGCGCCACTGCCCACCCACCTCAGCGTGTGACCCGAGCTCGGATGACGGTTGAGCCTGATGACGCACCCAAGCCAGCTGTCGGACGGAAGAAAGTGGGTCAGCCGGCAGGGAAGAAGAACCAGGGGAAAGGCAAGGCCGAAGAACTGGACCAGGAGACGAACCCTCCTGCCAAACCATCGACGGCCAATACCCGAAGGCCTTCAACTTCCAGAGGCGCTGCTCGAAACCAACCGAGCACAAGCCGTCTGCCGCCAGACGAAGGAAACGGCTCGCGAGGCGCCGATAACGTGCCCTCGACTTCTGGCTACGCGACTCGGTCTAAGAGGAAACGGGCTGAGGGGCCGGCGGATGTTCCTGGGCCTGTGCAAGCCCCCAATAATCCTCCTTCGCCCGAGGGAGTCCCCCAGGCGGGGAAAAAGAAGAAAACCCAACCGGCGAGAAAGCGCAAGTAGCGATCCGGATGTCCTCCCGCTTTCTTTCCATTTCCATTTTTATTTCTTCTCAGTTTCATTTCTTCTCAATTACATTTCTTCTCAGTTTCTTGTCTCAGTTTCTTTCCTCTTCAGTTCCTTTCCTCTTCAGATTTCTTTCCTCTTGAGTTTCTTTTCTCTTTTCTTTTCAGCCTTTCTTCTAGTATCGTATCATCTCTAGCTCTTTGCTCCAATCGATTATTGTATTATCTTTGTCTTCGTTCCTATTAATTCTTTTTCTTCCTTATCAACATCTGCTCTTTTTTGTATACTACACGGTTCAGAATTTGGATCAGAGCTGCAGCTTGCATCGTTTACATATTCTTTCTGGTGCTGTTAAATTATTATCTCACCTCGTTTTCTTTGCGCTTTTTTCATTTTGAGACCTTGGGCGGGACCCTCCAAAGACGAGCAAGCATAATTTCCAAAAGCTGAGCCGTTCTGCTTGAATGAAAATACGTATTTGCTTATACAACATGTGTATGACTCACAGAATGTTATGACGGTAAGCTTGATCGCATGAGATATGATCACTTGGTTCAAAATTAAATCTTGTTTAATTCTTCACGATCCGCCTTAAGAAGCATTCCAGAGTATCTCTAGATCAAAGTGAAGATCGTAGGAGCCTTTAGGAGCGCTTGCTCTCAAATGCTCAGGCTTTTTTCCTTCCACATGTGATTCAGATCTTCTCTCTACATATGTGCAATGCAAGCTTTTTGATCCACCTGCGTAACCTGCTGGCAGAAGGCATTGTTCTTCTTGGTTGTTTTCTGTTGCGGCACAGTCATGGCTCCCAAAGGTAGCGCAGCGCATTTCCGCGGCCGTGGTCTTCGTCGCGAGCCGCTTTTCTTGGAAGCACCAAAGAAAGAAAAGATGAGCACATCTTATCCGTCAGACGTCGATTTCCGGCTGGTGCACGTTTCACAGAAGGCCAAGGTATTCAAGTGCGTCTCAACCCACTGTTTCTGCTGGAAGTAAAGTATACCTAGATTCTATAGCCGCTTGTTAGCTGAAGTCAAATTGAATATGACCCCTCTGAAAATGTACATGTGAAATGGAAGGAAACCGACCGACGACCGTTATGTCTGCATACTATCCCGCCCCTTGAAACACCAATTGAAGAGATCGAGAAAACGATCGCGTTGTCGTAATCGAACCCGGATAAGAATGCCGTCGGCCGGCTGATCAGCATTGTAGAAATTATTAAACGCGACTTCACTGGCGACGGCAATGATCGGGCTCTCAAACGTCAGAAAACTGATGCCCAATGTTCCATTCGCGTATCTTCGGGTCCGCTTCATCAGTACAACGAATATGGATCTCTAGAAAGCCTCATACTGGAACGGTCGAAAGGTTGCAAGATCTCGGAGAGTGAGAAACAAGCCCGTTCATTGGCTCATCAAACCAAAGTGATGCAAGAATTTCTGGACGAAGAGCGTAAGAGGTAAGCGGGGGTTTTTTTTTTTTTCAAATTGTCCGATTCATCATAATCATTAATGCCCTTTTCGGCATATTTTCTTATCCAAAAGGCCTCGACAATCTCACACACCCTGGCTCAAGATTTATCTGTCGCCCAACGAAATTCCGCCATTGAAAAACCGCGCGAATGTCTCGTTAGTAATGGTTGTGCTAATTTCCTTGGCCTAAGGGGTCTGGCGTTAAATTAATTTCTATTTTTTCTATTTTCTTCTCATAAACAGCTACCAAGAAACATCAATATCTGGGCATCTAACGAGAGATGCTCTGCCCCTAACTAATGACACTTTGCCTCCTTCTGGACTATCCGCATTGAACTCCACTCTTGTCAAACCGCAAGAAGATATCCTCGAGGAAGAGTTGGACGTTGCACCAATCTAGTTTACTTCTTTTTTCTAATAGTGTAACTTGCATCATGTATAGATTTTTCATCACTGTTATCAGTATAGTGCCCGGCAAGATGCTTTTGTGAAAGCTGGTAGCGACGCGCGCGGCCCATGACGAAAAGTTATTGTCTGCTGAGTGCCACCTTACAAACTGTAATTTTGCCGTCGAGTAAGGGATGGATCTTGGATGGTTGGGCTCAGCTAGAACCTGTGATACACTGCTTCACTAGTACATGAGCCCCACCCATCTGGATCACTTCCAATGCCGAAGAAATGACGCGACGGGCCATCTGGTTGACCCTAGAGCCGGTTGAATTGGGCTTCATCAAGCCAAGCTCACTAGTGTTGAATTAGCTTATCGTGGCACCATGAAATTAATTGGTCACTTGTGCTTCCCAAGGTATACATCCTTAACGCGGATATACAAACCGATTGCTAGCGTTGTGCCTATAGCTTCCTGATGGAAACAGGCTCCCTCGGGCCTCAGAGTTAGACCGGGGGGAGTAGAGGCACTTCGCGAGGCACCTTCGGCGAGCCACGTGCCGTTACACCAGCCTTCAGAAACGGGGATACATACTGCGAAATTGAGTCCCTCATCTTCGGAAGGGGGATTATAGTCCCTCAGGGACCCTATACACCTGCGGGACGGCTATTGGTTCATCAAGTTAATACTACATCTCCGGC
Source organism: Puccinia coronata f. sp. avenae (assembly GCA_002873125.1). NCBI lineage: Eukaryota > Fungi > Basidiomycota > Pucciniomycetes > Pucciniales > Pucciniaceae > Puccinia > Puccinia coronata. The sequence goes on from PGCI01000019.1 coordinate 303,108, forward strand.
AGATTCAAGACTCTCCACCAAGCAAATGTTTCATCAGTAATCTTGATAAAACAATCAAAAAGTATTTCGGCATCAGGTATTAAACAAAGTTCGGTAAGAATACCCCATTGTTTGACGGTCAACTCACCCTATTATATAGTGTTGGGAAATCATCAGTTTCAAATGTTGAAAATAAGCAAAGGATTGTCCCATGTGAACAGATTGAAAGTTGATTGCTATAAATACACTCAAAGCCGTAAACCAGTACAACAATGTATTTTCTCAATTTATTTGCAATTCAGAGATGTATACATATCAGAACCATGTTTCCAATAATGATGCTGAAGAAGGATACTTTCATCAACAACAACCTAACTCCCAAACATGAGGAACACATGAAGACCCTTCAATCTTTTACCAATGAAGAATGTTCAACATGGGTTCCAACAAAATCTCACTTAAGGAATGATATGGAATTGATGAGGAATTTTTACGGATAGCAAAATTTGATTCAAAAGTGGTTGTAGAGAAGATGAAAAGATTTCATGAGAGCAAAGATATATGGTACAAGTAGTGGAAGGACCAAACCCGTGTAAACTTGAGAGATATTGCCAAGATAATATTCAACAAGATTACTTCAAAGAAATGTTTCCTATTTACTTATTTATGATTAGTTTGATACTTTCAATTATGCCACAAGATAAATTCAAATTGACCAAAACAAATATTCTTTATTATGCTCAAGATTGGGCAAATGCTTCCAAGTGTTTTCTAGATCTAGCAAATGGTTTGAACAAGCCTGATGGATTAGAAACTAAAGATCGGGAAAGAATACAAAAAGTCTTATTTACCAAATCTGCTGGCTGTGAAACTTTTACTCAAAGAAAGAAAATTCTCTGGCTATTTACATATAGAAACCTGGATATCATAAATATTTCTGGTCAGTTTTCAAGCACCCAAATGGAGGAAATTTATCTCAGCCCTTCAAACTAACAGTACAAAGATTATTTGTTTACTCACAAGAAAAGTATACTCAAGAATATGAACAACTGATTAATGATAAGAAAATGAAGTTATAATTATACCTAGGAAAATTGGATTCATTCATATATCCAAGTTTACTAAACTCATAGTTTTGAAGCTCCAAAATACTAGAGCTCCTCCTTGAGTATTTAAACCACAAACCTGTGTGCTGAATAGACCCCCTTTGGCATAGACTTCCTGCCTATAATGGGGATGCATGGTACAATTTTACTTATTGAAATGAAAGCTTCTACTTAGCCTTTGGTAAATTTCTACGGGTCACACCACTGACCCAAATGTCAGGTTTGGTGTCTAAATGTGCATTTGTAGCACCAATAATATATCAAAGAACTTCCCAAAGCAGACTAAGACCGTACCCTTGAGGCGCATGGTATGCTGTTTTTGGGAAGGGTTTTGCCAAAAATTGGACTTCATATTAAACCCTGGGATTCTGGGCGCTATATTGGTACAGACCCTTAAAAGCCACCCACTATGTGGAGGTCATAAGCTTTCGGGTTCGAGGTGCTAAAAGTTGGATAGCAACCCAGGACAGCACCCTTGGTGGAGATGCACTATCGAGCTCAACAAAGCCTCGTGGTGAAAGCCTGGGGGGCAGTCCCGCAGTGACGGGAGGTCGCGCTGTCAAGGTTTGGAAAAAGGGACAGTCACGGGTCACAGCGCACGTTGACCGCTTCCGCTCAAGGGAGAAACGACTCTTAATCTGTTGAGGCTTTGAAAAACGAAGAGCGCACGCTTACCGCTTGGCTACCAAGTCGGCACCTGCTAACAGCACTTTGCAGGTCTTCAACGAGGCTTCGTGCAATGCGCCAGGGACTGGTTTTGAGGACGGGAGGTAACGCTTCGCACCTTTGCCTCCGCCAGGCGAGGAACTAGTTTCAATCAGGAGGATTGCCTAGCTTATCTACGTCCTACCCTCCGTCCGCGGCCCCGAGTGGTGAAGCACCTGCTTGCCGACCTAAGTGACTCAAGTCCCCCCTCCGATATACCGGGGAGACTCAGTTTAATATGTAATGCGAAGTGGTAGCTCAATCAAGTCCCTCGTTTTTGGAGGGAGCTCTCGCAGAGGGCAGGGACCCTCGCTGCGGGACGGCTGTCACTTCATCATTAGTAATCATTTCCGCAGATTCAAGATGCTCCGAGATGTTTCAGCAGTGATAGAGATAAAGCAATTGAAAACTATTTTGGCACCCATCCCTCATACACCAACTGTCGGCAGGTCTCAAAGTCCGGTGCGATCGCGCTATCATTTGACCGTCGAATAATTCTATGTACTTAAAAGTGGTTCGGCTGCCCCCCATGTGAAAAGATCCCCGATATATTTCTTACAGCCGCAATCATTCGCACTTAGCTCAGCTATCAAGATGGAACCAACGGTGGGCCAGCTACACTAACCGTAGCGGTAGGGTAGCGTAGTGTAGCTAAAACAAGCTAACTTCTAGCGTAGCGTTAGCGCAATTCCAGTTACTTGCGCTAACGCTACGCGCAAAGCATAAAATTTTTTGTTAGCTTTTAGCGTAGCGTTAGCGCAGTTCCATGTATTTGTACTAACGCTACGCGCACAGGGCACAAAAGAGTGCCTTTCACGCTGCGCTACAGCTCTTCTAGCGGCAAAAATGGCATCTTTTGCCGCTAAAAGCGCTGTAGCGTGGCGTAACGCAGCGTAGCGGCGGTAGTGACACGCTAACGCTACCCAAAAAATGGTGCAGTGTTAGCGCCGCTACAAATCAGCGTAGCGTGGAGGTGTTAGCTGCGCGCTAACGCTACACAAAAAATGCCAAATTCTGGTGCCGCTACACTAACGCTCAATGGCTGTGTAGCGTAGTTTAGCGTAGCAGCCCAGCGTTGATGGAACGGTACAAAATTATAAACTTATTGCTTGTTTATTTTGCCCTTATGTTTACTGCCAGTGCGAATGCCAAGTTTAACACACCATTTAATGGTCTTTCAGACCCCTTTGATCCGATCAAGCCAATCCATGATGGCATCAGCATCACCACAAATCAAAAACATATGCCAGAAAGGAAGCAGAACATCATATCTCTATCACACAGTCCGAGTGACCACGAGGAAAATTCACGGGGTATGAACCCCCATCATGACATCTTGACTGAATCTCATCAATCCCACGAGAGGTCATTAATTTGGTCTCATATTGACCATCCAATACCACATCAGGTAATCCACGTAACAGGTGGTGCTTTAGTAGCAGGAGAAAGAAATGATTATTTGCAAGATAGTTTTTTGAAAGCTACCCTTTCTACCAGCTTGGATGGGCAAATTGATACAAGCTACTTTTTTTCAGTGAAATCAAAGAATACATTGGTGTTGATGAGAGCAATGAACGAACTCCATCCTTCCACTCAAGTCAGAAAGCTGAACTACCACAAGGAACTGAGAAATTTTTGAAAGACATTCCAGCAGAAGAAGATTCTCTTTTCATAAAGAGCTCTTTCATAAAGAGCATTGAATCCTATCTTCTTTCTCCTGGTGAAAGTTATCCATCTATAGAGGAGAGGATTTTGGAAGAAACAAATATTCAAAATCCATCTCACCATGAAAAAACAATTGTCACTTGATATCAAGTGACATTACTCAACTTTGTTTACCGCTTCAAAGCTACTCCATTCCTACTCTTAATTTAATTTTGGTCTTCTTGATGTTCATTTTGACAAAATTCAGCAAAAAATGAGCATCAGCTCAGTGCTCACTGCAGTAGAGCTCAGCCTGCTCAGAAGTTCAGCTCATAGCCAACTTTGGTGCAGTTTAGGGCTCAGGGTGGCCAGGAGCTTGGCATTTACTGTGGCATTGCTCAGCTCTCATTGTACCAAAATTCAGGGATCCCCATGAGATAGATCAGTTCTCATTGAAACTGAGAGGAATTCATTCTACATGGTTTTAGGAAAAGAAAAGGTCTGGATAGATTGTGGATGGCTGGCTGGAGTTGGCCGGATGTCACTTTGTCAGCCTTAGAGACAACACTGTGGCCCAAAATGCTTCAACAGTGCCTCACTCAGATTCTCCGCAATCCTAGCTTCAATTTCATATATTGCATGTGCCATAGTTGTGTTGTGTTATTCCGCAGAAATGAGGAATAATGATTTAAGATTAAATCACTTCTAAGTTATTTCCTTTGTGAATATATTCCATTTAATCTTCAAGGTTTTGCACATGGTTTTGCACATTGCATATATTCAATTTGATATTCTGAGTTCATCTTCCACATGGCTGAAGGATGAACAACCTCAGATCATCCAACCAGAACCACTACATCAGAAGAAGAATCCATCAAGATTAGTCATTACTACTCAACACTTCAAGGTCCTCCCATTTCCTCACTACTCAGTGGTCATTTGGGGTCACCTGTTGTTGACCAGTCTTCACTATCCTCATCATTCTTCTACTATCTAGTCTTCTGATCAGTTGATCACACTCCTCTTTCTCTTCATCACTCATCACTCAGAGGCACTTTTTCTTAGAAGTTATTATCATCATTCTTCTGCTTTTCTGTGGGCTTTTAAGCTATTAAAACCACATAGGTTTTCCCTTAAAGAGCCTTGGCTAGTTTCCTTTAGCCTAAAAAATAGGAAAGCTGAAGAGCTGCTTCACCCTCTTGTTACTTAACAGAGGAGGCGTAGAGATCACTCCGCTACTGACTCTCCTTTCTAGGATTGAGCATCATTCCTCCCCTCCTAGGGTCAGAGAAGCAAGGTTTCAACCTTGATTATCATCTTAAGCTCCATAAAGCTTGTTCATCATTCCTCAAGTCCTCATATCCTCTTGTCATTCATTCCCTTGAAATACATTGAGCTTTCCCCCCATACCTTGTGTCCTGTTGCTACCGTCGAGGCCCAGGCTCACACACTTGATATCAAGTGACAATTGTTTTTTCATGGTGTCATGAAAATAAAAACAGGAGAAACAAATTGAAGGTTCTGGTCAAGCCATCAATTTCTTTGCAGAAGCCAAAAACATATGTCTAAAATCCATGAGGATAATGATTGTAGGAATCCTTCTGGGAATTTGGGAATTCTTGGCCAACATTTTAACATCATTTCAAAATCATCAGATTTAAAATTCAACTATATGGAAAGGAATCTCTCATTTAAGCAGATTGAATTCTTTTTTGCTAGCTCAAAATATGCTCTAAGCCTGAACCCAAAGTACAATAAGGAACTCTCTTAATTTATCTGCAATTCAGAGATGTATATCAAACCAAAAATTCCAAGAATTATACTCAAAAAGGCTATTTTCATCAATAACAATCTTGATTCCAGACCCCCAGACCTTATCAAGATGCATCAAAATTTCACAAATGACAAAGATTCAAAATGGATTGCAACAAAATCTCACTTGAAGAATGATATGGAAATGTTGAGTAAATTCTTAGAGAAAACAAAAGTTCATGTCAGTGTGGTTCATAACAAGATGAGGAAATTTCATGAGCATATAGATCTATGGTACAAATAATGGAAGGATCAAACTAGAGTCAACTTGAAAGAATATTGTACAGATAATATTCAGAAAGATTACTTTCAAAATCTATTTCCCCTTTATTTATTTGTTGTTGATTTGATACTTGCCATTATCCCACAAGATAGATGGCACTTGAAGAACAAAGAAAGTCTTGCATATGCTCAAGATTTGGCAAATGCTTCCAAGATTTTCAAAGACTTAGCAAACCGTAAAAGAAAGCCTGATGAATTAGTATCCCATGAATGGGAAAGAATAAAAAGAGCTCTCAATTCACAATCTTTTTCAGAAGAAAATTGCACTTCCAAGATGACCCTTCTATGGGTATTTCTAGATACCTGGGCAAAGACTTACCATAAAAATGTCTGGTCAGTGTTCAAAAACCAAAATGAAATCAATTTATCCAATTCCCTCAAAATAACAATCCTAAGATTATTTGCTTACTCACAACAAAAACTGACACATGACTATGAAAAAATAACTTGAGCCAGTAAGATTGGATTAGCCCGTTTCACATTGGTTCTCATCAAAGAATATATATGATAATAGTTATCTCACAAGAAGTATGAGGTAATCCCAACATTCATAAAAAGGCCCAATATATGAACTGGTGTATTGTTCATTCATTTAAACTGAAAAGGTTTCTTTAAAATTTAATGATGGTCCCTCAAAATTTTGCTCTAACATGTAAAAATTGATCCATGTTTTCTTCCTCTTTCTTTTCAAAATATTTATCTCTGATAGCATATCAGACTCCACAAAATGAAATGCTTTTGATAAATTTATGAAAAGGGATTTAATGAAAATAAGCAGTGAAAAAAATCAACATTAGGCTAATAAAGCCACACTTTGTAAGCTTCAGTTGTGCAAGTTTTCCTGTTTCTATACCCACATTAAAGGGTCAGGCTAAATGCACTCCAACTTTTTACTTCATGCGCTCCAATTTGGAGTGGAAAAGTTTGCACTCCAATTTTTTTGGAGTGGGAAGCTGTCCACTCCAATATATTTGGAGTGGACACTTTTCCACTCCAATATGTTTGGAGTGGACACCTTTCCACTCCAAAATTTTTCACTTCCTTGGAGTAAACAATCATGCACTCAAAGTTCACTCCAAAAATTTGGAGTGCACCTAAAGTCCACTGCAAAAGTTTAGCAGTGCACCTCAATTCCACTCCAAAATTTTTGGAGTGCACTTAAAGTCCACTCCAAAAAATTTGGAGTGCATTTAAAGTCCACTCCCAAAAAATTGGAGTAAACAACATTCCACTTCAAAAATGTCAACATTTTGGAGTGTACAACTGCCCACTCTAATTTTTTTGGAGTGGACGGCTGTTCACTCCATTTTTTTTTGGAGTGGATGGCTGGTCACTCCATTTTTTTTTGGAGTGGACACTTGCCCACTCCAAAATGTTGGAGTGGACACTTGCCCACTCCAAAATGTTGGAGTGCATGTAGTAAAATTTTGGAGTACATTTAGCCTGACCCACATTAAATTGGGGGCCACCTAGGGCACAATCTCCCCGGTGCATCACACAACAGTTATTGGTACTCTCCTGGTATCGAGGTAACTCTGTGAGCTTTGTAGATATGAAGTAAACCACATGTGAGACTGGGTCTCTCATGCATGATTTACCTTCAGTCAAGAATGGAGGGGAAAAAAGAGATCTTGTTTCAAGATAGGAGGGGGGAAAGGGATTTTTGAGAGAAGGAAAAGCCACTGAGGTATTGAATTATCAAGAATTTGCACGCACTTGTTGAATCACTGCGGCAGAGCAATAACAGTGCTACATAGCAGCTGATAATGCATGCAGCAACTACCAAAAAACTGAGGGTTTCAGAGTGCATCCAGGCCGTGCAGATAGAACAAATACCAAGAAACTGATCATGCATTCATGGATTGAACTTTCAAACATTGCGTTCTTATTTTTACCTGCATTTCTGTATTCTCATGAGACTAGTATAGAGTAGATTTCAAGCTTGTTAGATAAACAAAAAAAAGCGCTCAGGCGCGAGAGGAGAATCCAAGATGAAGATCATGAAAGGTTTCTTTTTTGGGTGGTAGTTGGGATCTTTGCATAGAGTATGAGCATCCCAACTCCCTTCTTAGGGAAGAAAACAAACCAAGCCAAAAGAAGAAACAGAGCAGACAGCACGAGATAGGATATGACGAACCAGAACAAGCAAAAGGGAAAAGACAGAGCGGCATCAGAGTTTGCGGCTCTTGACGACGCCCACCTTGACGCCGGATTTCTCGCCCTGGTACCCGTTAAGGGTGCGGCTTTGGGCGGCCTGGTCGGGCTTGAAGGTGGGACGCTGGGTGGAAATCTTCTGCTGAGCCTTATCGAATCGCTTGCGCTTCTTGACTCGCGGGTTGCGGTTCTCCTTGGCTCGCTTCGGCGTCAGCCCTTTGTTCTTGAGGATCTGTCGGCTGATCTCCCGCGGCCCGCTCGCACCTTCTCCTTCTCCATCCGCCATCAAAGCGTCCCTGTATCATCATGTTCTCAGATTAGTTTCCATGGTTTTCCTCCGCTGCGAATGTACCTAAAAAAAAGAGCAAAGGGCTTACCGTTCTGCTAGTCTTTTCTCATCATATTGCGCTTTTTTGCTCTTCTTGGCCGACAACTTGAGCTCCTTGATAGTATCATAATAATCCAGTTCGTCATCGCGATCCAAGGACATGTCAGGTTGATCATCATCGAACCCCTCGCCAAAATCGCCACTTTCATCCTCATGATCGGCGATCGTGTGGTCTTGCTTTTTCAAGAATTCGCGGCGTTGAGATTCCTTGGTGATATAAGGCAAGTCGCTATCCCCACTAGCAACCCCCGTACCCACAAGAGCTTTCTCTCTTCTTTTACCTTTAGCATCAATCTTGGCCGTGTAGAATCGCAAGCTTTTCTTCTTCTTCTCCTTCTCAGTTGCTTCCCTTTCAGATAATGAAGTCGACTCAAGGAAATCAATGTCGTGTCTATCATCATGCTCAGAGGACTGAAGAAACTTGGGCGTCGATGGTCTGGGCGGCAGGTTCTTAAGCAACTCGTTCGGATCTTCGACTTTGATTTGAGAACCATTCTTGGACGATTTCTTGTTCTTTTTCTTAGGCTTCTTAGATTTAGATCGAGCCGAGTCTTGATCTTCGTCTGCCGCAGGGGTAACCAACGCTTTGCTGGTAGAGACCTTGAGACGCTTGTTGCCCGGACCCTCGTCTGAAGAATACAGACTGAGACTGTCATCTGGATTGAGTTGATCAAAAAGTAGCTCGCGTAGCTCTTTATCGAATTCCGAAGTTGGGAATTGGCCGTCATAAGGTCCAGAGTCGTCGAGCGTGAGCTGATCACTATTTGAGCTGTCCCCGATCAGGCCAACTTGCTCCATCAGGTTTAATGTGTTTCGTAAGTCGATCAACGATTTGGTCACCGATGCTACCAATGTGGGGGCAGGGGGTGGAACGTGTAGTGAGAGGTGCATGTAGAATGCAGTGGTTGACACATAGGTGGAAAGAACGTCTATAAAAAATGCAAATTCGAATGGTTAGCTACGGTTCCTCAAGAAGACAAAAATCTTTAATGAGGAGAAAGAAGATGCATGTGATGCTGAAAAACGCACGGTAATGTAGGAAGTCTATCGCCTTATTGAATTCTTGTTTTTCCTGGTCTTTGTCCGACTCCGAGGACTCGCTCGGAGAAGATATCTTGTCTTGCAGCTCCGACAATACGAGCAACGAGCGACGGAAGTCGTTCAAAAGCGCCAGACACTCGGGTTTAGTCTTGAGCAAATAAGCAACCGCCTCAGGTTCTGAGTCGAACTCCCTGACAATAGTTGAGTGAGAAGAGGCGGCTCTTTCTTGATTCAGCTTCTTGGTAGCTTCGGTAGCAAGGACTTCCTCCTCGGACGCATAGTCCAGATATGAAGAGTAATCGCTGAATACGAGTTTTGATCGTGCCTTGGCTTGTAATCTTTTGACCTCTTCGAGTTCCAAAGCCCTACGCTCCTCCTCTTCTGCGACAGCTTCAGGATCATTTGGTAACTTTTTCTTCCTGGATTTTGACTTGGTAACATGATAGGATTTCCACGTTGATTCATCCTCTTCGGAGGAGGCACCCTCATCGCCCAGTTTCGCATCCTCGTGGCTTTCGGCTTCGAGTTCATCGTGATCCAGCTGCATGAGGTCCTGATTTTCATCTGAGTCTACATCTGAATGGGTCGAGTTGGACTGGGTCTCTTCGGCCGATGATACTTTTCCAAATCGGCCTTTGCGGGAATTATCGATTAAGACTTTTGCCTTGCGTTGCTTCCTCGGCTTCGATTTCTCGGTTTCGCTGTCCGATTGGTCTTCAAATCCCTCCTCTTCGTCGTCTTCGCCATCATCGATATCCAGAAGCTGCTCCGGAATCTCCAAGTCATTTTCGAGCCTAGTATCGCGGCTAGTTTGTTGCAGCGAAACTTTGTCCAATCCTTCGAAAACTATTTTCATCAAGAATTCCATCAATATTTTTGTTTTCCTCATAGAGAATTGTGCAGACAGATGAAGCCTCGGGATGCGTCTTACAGTCATCCTGTTCGTCCTGAGCCTCCTCTTGGTCCCAATCCACCAACCGTTTGATGCTGCTGTGACTGGGATCAAACTTGCCGCTGTCTGGTCTGAAGTTCTGGGGTTTCAATTTGATCGGGCGTTTAGCGTTCCTTGGGCCCCGAGCCATGATGGGTGTTGCGTTGCTGCTGGTGAGATAAGTTGGACTGCCTTTCTTGAAAAGAAGGATGCGCGCGGGGTACTACAAAATGTGGGATAATGCATTTGCATATGCAATTTGGTATGCATACCCGCAAGCAGCAACCGCTTGGCTCCACTTGACAAGATAACACCCCCTTGGAGGGCCTTGACCCTTGGCAGCGTTCCTGAACTCATGTTTTGGGTCATACCACGTATAAAATTCCATTACCATACAGTTTATTTCTTCCCAAAATCACTAGCTTAACTAAGCCTCTCGAACGGAGGCTCCCGAAGGGACCCGCGTCCCCGCGGGACGCTCTCCGTAGGAGAGGCTTATGCATTAAGTCGACAGCCTGGCTGTAGCGGGTCATTTTTTTCAGGGTAAAAAAGACATATCCCCCAATTTGAGAAAGATGGCTGGAGCCACACCTACCCCAGCAGAGGTGGATGTAGCTAAGATTTTTGCCCATTCTCTACATGTGGTCATGAGTCACCATCACAACAGGAATATTTTACAAAAATTTTACAAGCTTTTTGATTTTATCAAAATTTGATGGAATCATTTGCCATCTGCATGAACTTTGCCAGTTGATTTGCAAACCTTGGCGTGGTTGTGGAGGGGGACGCGAGACAAAGCATATGTGTTTGCCAAACTTGAAGATTTTGCATTAACAAGGCATGTGTTGTGTTAATCCACCTGGTTGGCTTTGACAAAAATATTTAAAAGGTCAGATTTCAAAAAATAATTAAAATCGTCCATGAGGTGTGCAGAAAAGTGGAGTTAACCAAAATGAAGTCCAGATGCAGGCTCTTAACATACCTGTGACTTGTGCTGATGGGATGGGCTTAAGGTGGGCTAGTGAGAAGTTGAAAAAGTGCTACTGCGAAATGTGTAAACTGATACCGCCAGCATATTGACTTTATGTGCAAGCCTCTCCTGCGGAGAAGCCCCGCGCCCCACAGGACCCGCTGAAGCGCAGGACCAGAGGCTTGTGATAAGCTAGCCAAAATCATTTGCGTGAGGAAAATCACCTATGAATGGCACATTGTAATCAGGTCATTGAGCCACATATGGTTTCTGACACACACCTCAATTGTCCTGGGGAGAAATTTACCGCAATTGATTGAACAACATATTCTGTACATATTTATGTAATCTTATGTAGATCACACAAATCAAGCTACATGGATCCCTCAGGAGGTGAGTATGTTCACAAATTGGAGGAGACAGCCTCGTGGACGGCATGATTTGCTCCACAAGCGTCGCCCGCTTGGGTTGGCCTGATCTGCCTCCATGGCGGACTTGTCAAGGGCTGCTAGGGTTCCAAGATGGATGCAGAAGAGACTTTAGAGCTCGTGCGTCTTCCTGACGACGGCGGGAGCAATCATAAATTACAGAACTCTAGGTCCATTGCGAAACATCTCAGGAAGGGCTTGAGCTCCCAATGTCTTCTTTTTTGCATGGAAGCAGTTCAATAAGGTTGAGCCTGTGCTATGATCTCACAATTTTTTGTTCTGCTCAGCAAGTATACTGCTTGTAGCCATTTGAGGCAAGAGCTCCAATATCTAGCCAGTTAAATGTCCGCTTGAGATCTATCAGTTTTCTTTTCCTTGTGCCCCATCATCCCAATCAGGCACTCATCATCAAATTGGAGGTCCCTCACACACACACCAAAAAAAAAAGACAGATATATTTGTCACGCAGATGATAATTAATGATGTGAATATACCACTTGTTCAAAGTGCAAAGCGCCTCACAATTTTTTACGCCTATACAAATATATATTTATTTATGAAGTGACATGTCCACCCAAATTTTGGGGTTTGGGGAGCCAAATTCTGGATGGGAGTTTCACACGTTGAGACCCATCACTTTGAAGGTTGGGCTTGTGTGGCTCATGAAGTGTGGGGTGGTTGGATTGCCAAGCTGGTCAACCCTTCAACTTGAAGCTTATTATAAGTTTTCTGGTAGAGAATATAATAATGCACAAGTGGATCTACATATTTATGATTTTGTGCCTGAAAGGCTGAAGAGCCTGAAATCTGATTATGGAATAAGAAGAGGAGCCGTTGGGGATGTGCTGTGCCCGTTCGTGATGAGGAGAGCTTGTTCTGAGGAAGAAAGGATTGTTGAACAGGAGGGCAGGATGGAGATGATGATGCATGTTTCCTATAAGTGAGTTTCATGTCGGAGATGTAAATAAATAAATAAATAAATATTTACATATGTAGGACCATTTTAAGCTCCTGATTAAAGTGATATCACTGATACCGGAGGAGATTCACTAAAGTGAAGACTCAAGAGTTGACTTTAAAGTTGAGTGAAGAGTGACGGTCAAGAAGAGAGGAACTGATCAGGGAAACGCAGCACGAACGAACCACACCACACCACTATCAACACTTAGGACATGCATCTACAACGAGCCACAGAGAACCTCCTACTGGGACTAGCAACCACTCAGATCGCACTCACACTCACACACACAACTACCACCACCACCACCGCAAAGCAGCAGCAGCAGCAGCAGCAGCTCGGAGTCGAACGGACCCATGCAGGGGTTGGCGAGAAGACGCATCTCGACAAGCACTACACCACCCATCCACTCAGTCTGCAGTCGTTCCAGGAGACATCCAGCGTTCCGTTGGAGAAGACGAGCGAGCGGGACGATGGGGATCTGGCCACGTCCTTCGAGAGCAACCGTTCCCACGAAGGGCAACCGGCCCGGGCTGCAGCACCACCTTATGAGTACCACCGGGCGGAGGAGGAGAGCTGCGTGTCGCCGCCGCCTATAACGATCGAGCCGGGGTCTCGCAGCAAGCCGGGCAAAGTGCCGGTTTTGGCCTCCGCACAGACCCTCGCCCGCCGACTGGCCCTGCTCCTCACCGCCAGGAACCCGCTCTGGACCCTCTCCTTCCGCTTCCTCCACGCCCTCTTCGCCGCCCTCTTCCGCTTCTTGTATGCCGCCGTCGCCGCCCAGTTCCGCGTCCTCACCCTCCTCATGCTCTGGTTTTGGGACGAGATCCTCTCGTCAGTCCATCCTCCTCTCTCTCTCTCTCTCTCATTCTTGTCCACTGGAGAGGAATTTTATACACATGCTCATTTTTTCTGCGCGTACAGCCCCATGACGTTTCCCATAAGGCTGGTCATCTGGGCCACCGTCATCCTGCCCATCAGCCTGACCACGGCGATCCTGAGGAAGCTGAAGCCGGTCATCTTGTTTGCGCTGTCGGCGGTGACGATGGGTATCCTGATTGGGTCGCTTGCCAGTTCCACCCATGAGGCCATCGGCGACTGGCTGTTCCCACTCCACCACCATCATCATCATCGTCATCCCGCTAGCAAGAAGAAACCCTCCCAGAAAAAAAAGGACATGTCGCTGCATGCTGAGCCTGAGCCTGCTCCTCCGAGGGATAAAAGTCGCTATAAGAAGCGTGCTCTGCTGCGGGCCCCGACGGGGGACGACTGTCAGGCACCAGAGCGGTCAGGCTTTAACACGACGCAGAGTTCCCAGGATCAAGACCTGTTGCCGATCCACGGAGCCTTGGAGAATGAAGCGCACGCCGGATCGTCGTGCGACGACGACGACGACGACGACGGTGTGGGAGGGGGGGAGGAGGAGGAGTTGTGGGAGGGGTGTGCGCGCGAGACGGAGATGACGGCGGCACTGGGCCCGGCCCAGACGCGGTACACGTCGGCCATAGAGCCGTCGCACGCCCGGGCCGCCCGTCACCGTCACCACCACCAGCGTCCCAACGCTTCATCCGCACAAGCCAACAGAGCAGCAGATCCCAACCCGCCCTCCCCCGACGCTCCCTCCATCCTCAAACTCACCCATCTTCCTCCCTCCGCTTCCTCCCCCTCCCCTCCCCCTCTGACTCTCGCCCTCGCTCCCGCTCCCCTCATCAATCCTCCCTCCCCCTCCATGCCCCCCGCAAGAAAAAAGTCACCTTCAAGACCGACTGACTCCCACTCCCGTGCCCGTGCACCTTCCCATTGCCTTCATCAGCTCTTCTCTCTCGTATATACGAATGTCACCCAGCTTGTATACACATTCTGCGTCACCACTCAAGCAGCACAACCTATCCATCTTTCATCACACTCTTACACATACATCCACACACACACACACACATATATATATAATATACCCTTCTTATTGCTGTGTTCTGTGTGTGTGCACTCCCTCTTACCCTCGAAAAAGACACAATACCCCTCTCGTGCTGTACTTTAGTTTTTTGACCCCTCTCCTCTATTCAAGATGTCGTTGTTTGCATTGCGAAATTCGGACAGGGTTTGTCGTTATTATCTGAAAGTTACCAAGAAATGTGATGCTTATTTATTTATAAATTTTTGAAATTTATGTTATGTCGAGTTGTATCCATTCACTCCGCGACGTCGCAACGGCTCGCCTGGACCATTTATCTGGACCGCGCTTGGTCACCTGCAGCCCGGCTGCGGTCGGATGGGGCGGCTCCTGAACAGGACCACTATTTAGATGTCGGTGGGGGGGGATGTGTCACTATGTAGCCAGTACTGCTTGATTGTGGCCCATGTGCGACGGCGAGAAGCTGCCTGCGCACAAAAAAGACCCCCGTCGGCTCATACGTAAAACTTAACACTACATCGATCAGCTTGTGAGCTACGTCCGGCTTTTCCTGAACTTATTGACATTCACAAAAGTCTCAGCTCGGTCGGTGGCCGCCGACCGCAGCCTGAGACTCAGGGAGGCACCGATGTTGACATGTTTTTTTTTTCCCCCATTCCAAAATTTTTTTGTGTGTTTAACAAGTCCAGTCCGGCTGCTTTGCTCAAGTCTGCATTCATCTGCATGCTACCGTCATGACTCTGGCTTGTGTTTCCATCTTGTGATCATAATGGACTTCGACATGCCCTCCTTTTTCATGTAAAGGAGCTCATCCCCTCAGGCTCCAGTGGGAACCAGAGAGATGCTCCATATGTAAATATGTATATCTTCCGCACACAACATGCTGGCTGCCCTGCCACATTTGTCCTACATATTTACCTCCCATTTACAAAGCCTGGTTATTTGAATTCCAAAATGTTCCTCAAATTGCTTTTTTTTTTTTTTTTTTGGAGCAGGGGGTTGGATTTTGGCTTTGGCTGCCGCCGTGTCAGGCAGCGCTTCTTCTTGAAAAGGGCAGTGAGCTTGTTCCATCGAAATCTCCTTGAGGTCTTAAAAACAAAATGGGACACGGAGATCATGATCAGCCTAAAACTAGCTCACTCTACCACCGTACATACTGCCAACACCTTTTATCTCTCGAATGCGCAGCTGGGTGCCCGGCGGGGATTGGTTGTGGAAGGCGTCGTTCCAACGTCGGACATCTCCCCCTTCAAGATGAGAGACCCCGCCCCGTTATGTACAAATATCAATAATACTTATTTTACTTGTGTCAACTTCGCGAAACGTGGAGTTGGGTGACATTCAGAAAGTATTTGAGACATCGCAGCTGTGAAGCACAAATATTGTATAAAGCAATCATATCATAAGCTTGAACTGTTTGCCACCTCCGCCCCATCATCTACAATTAACCACATCACCCACCCTTTAATAAATAGACGGGGATTCAAAGTCTTAATATAATCACTAGTATAAATCATGATTTTGCATCCTCTTGAGATTCATATACTCCTGGCTTGCCTAGGATCATGGATGGCTTGCGAAGCTTCAGAAAGTCTTGAATTGGAGGCGATCCTGGATGGTTGGCATAGACAAGCTGACGACATGGACGTCGGTCTTGGGTACATCCCGAAAACCAACCTCCAAGCATCTAATCAAGCTCCTTATGAGGCTACTTCTTTGGTTCAAAATGAAGCTTCCCCGATAAAAGAGTCAACTTACTACTCCGAACTGAACGGAATGGGTGCTCGGAATCATGCTTTGGATTCCAGCACTCATCAAACTTCCACTTTCCCAGTTGGAAGAAGCCAAGCCACAGAGCAAAGCAATTCAGATCCAAATAATCAGCTGAGCAGAGCGCTTCATGGTTCTAATCCATCAGAGGAGGCATTTATAAAAGCTTCATCATTGAAAGTAGAGACGTCAAGAGGATCAAGTGATACTGCTCCCATCAGCTCTGTGGGAAAAGAATTAAATCCAAGCAGTTCTTTATACCAAAGCTTGGTTCATTCTGCAACTAATTTGTATTCAAAATCAAGCAAAAGAAAAAGAATTAGTCAGGAGAATGATGTTCAGACTTCATCAGAATCAAGTGACACTTCTATTGCTTCCCAGCTGCAGTCTAGGGAAGGAATCAATGATAATTTAAGAACTGATAATAGAATTCAACTAACAGAAACATCTATTGGTAATGTTTTAATGGAAGGTGGATCCTGGGACATCTGGTTAGAAGCAATTTCTTGTTATCTCAAGAGTGACACAGATTCACATATTTCAGTGAACCAATTGAAAACCTATTTGCCAGTCAAGAATAATGATTTGAATGTTTTAGAGGTACTCAGATTTGATGAGAAAGCTTTTTCACAAAATGAATATATATCACCAGAAGTAGAATCTAGAGCTAAATTATTTATTGAATTCATTAAAAAGTATAAGAATAAGAGTCCTCAGCTTTTCATTTCAAAAAAAAATCCAAGTGAACTTTGGAGTTTCTTGATTACTAATACTGCAGGCCAAAAAAAAGGTAGACCTGCCAAAGAAGAGAAACAATGTATGGCATCAACTCAAAAAAGGAAATTGGACAAAATTCAAGTAGCTAAATCTTTGTCTATGCAAAGAAAAGCCTCTTTCAAGCATCTACTCTCAGAAAGACATCACTGGTATTCATTTTGGAAGAGTAGGACTGGAATCACTATTCAAGAGGGGAATGACCCAGAGAGCAATTCATTTCAAAGAGATTTAACTTTGCTTATGATATATATGGATATTATTGGTACTGTTCTTGTTGAATATCATGCACCTGGGTTGGAATTTGGAAAAGATCCAAATGTGAAATTACTGAAAAATGCACATACATTGGCTGTATCTACATTCCGAAATTCTAGGAAAACCAGTGTGAAAAAATTAGCACCTGAATTACCTTCACCTAGCAAGAAGGTCAAGAATACAAGAAACATTGGTCAAAAAGAAATATCAACCAGAGTTGGCATAACAAGGTGCACAGAAAGCCTGACACAGGTTTGGGGATGGATTTCAACCATCCTGAAAAACTTAAATAATGAATCTCTCAACAAGATTTTTTTCAAAAAAGGTAGTTATATCCTCAATCCTTCTATCCAAACCACTTTTAATCTCGTTTTCTTTCTTTCCATTCCACAATTGAATCAAAGATTGATACACTATGAAAATAAAAAAGGAGGTTACTGATTCTGTTTCCTCAGAGTAGCTATTTCATTCTGACAAAATTAATTCAAAAAATTGTCTGGGATCTGGGAATCATATAAAAGATAAAAGAGCTTTCATTCTTATTCTTGAAAAATGGGATTTGATTATATTTGTTTTTTTCTGCACACTTCATCATAAATATTTTCTTCTTGAAATGGCAACACTGAATATATCAGAGTGAAATTTTTTGGTTTTGATACAATCAACGGTGGTCCGCTATGCTAAACTACGCTAAGCCGGCAGTTGGCGTTAGCATAGCGGCGCCAGAGGTGGCAATTTTTTTGGTAGTGTTAGCGCGCAGCTAACGCCGCTACGCTACGGTTATTCTTAGCGGCGCTAACAACACCCCCTATGTTGGGTAGTGTTAGCGCGCCGCTATTGGCGCTACACTGCGTTACGCTACGCTACGTCAGCGCTTTTAGCGGCAAAAAGGCCACTTTTGATGCAAAAAGCGCTGGAGCGCAGCGTAGTGGGCGCACTTTTGCGCCATGTGCCTGTGGCGTTAGTGCAGATCCATGGAATTGCGCTAACGCTACACTAAAAGCTAAAAAAGATTTTCACCCTGTGCGCCCAGCGTTAGCGCAGATATGTAAAACTGCACTAACGCTACGCTAGATGTTAGCTTATTTTAGCTAACACTACGTTATGCTACCGCTACGGATAGTGTAGCTGAACCACCGTTGATACAATCCTCTTGGCCTAGGAATCCACAATAGAATTGGATATTTGTATAATTCAATTCTCTATTCCTTTCATATATATCACTGTCAAAATACTTGGCTTAGCTTGATTCATCCCAATTAAACTGGGATAAACCCAATCAAGTTCAAATTGGGGATTCCAGCCCAAAATGTGAATCCAATCTACCATTGATTTATATAGATGTTTTTTGGTTGAGATGCAATCAAGTTGAAATTGGTTGAGATGCAAGCAAGTTAAAGTTGATTTAGATGGAACTAAGTTTGAATTGTTTGAGATGCAACAAAATTCAAGATGTTCAAGATGCAAACAACTTGTACATGGTGGAGATGCAAGCAAGTTTAGCTTCTTGGTTGAGATACAACCAAGTTCAACTCGTTTGAGATCCAACCAAGTTGAATTTGGTGGAGTGAATCCCATTTGAACTGAAACAACCTCAGGCACAACCTAGTCACTTAAATTCTGGAAGTGTGTTAACCAGGAAAAGGTGAATCTTGACTATTTCTCTACTGGCAATAGCGGGGAGTAAGAAGTGACAACAGTGGAAGGCCCATTCACTAATCCACATATATTGCTCCAATTGGCTTCACGTGATCATTTTTCAGAACAGGACTGAAAATGGACCTTATGGTAGTTTCTCCTTACTTGAGAATCAACATCTGTTCAAGTTTCTTCACTCATTCTGGGAAGGCCAACTCAACTCAAAACAATTTATATTCCACAGTTGTTGCCTCCTTTAGCCTTCTTAATCTTAGGGACCCAAGTCCTCCATGTCAAATCAACACACCACATACACTTTTTTACTTTTCTTGACCATCTGTTTGTTTGTTTGTTTTTAAAAAAAAATCATAATAATATAGTTTCAACATAGGAGTTGCTGTTATACCAAAGATACAAATGACAGGCTATGTGATGCCAAGGAGTAATCCTTCTAGCTACACAACCAGCAAAGATGATAGATAAGGTTATGAGAAGTATGAAAATAGTATCTTTGTTATTTTTATATATTTTTAGGTCCTTTTGGGAAGTAGAAATAATAATAAAAATAAAGGAAAATAGGACAAAATATGTCCCAGAGGGGCCTGTAAGTGGGTGCAGGGGTTTTTATGGTGCCCTCTATCAGGACATGAGTTAACAGGGTGGTTTTGACGAGTAACCTGATCTTCTGGGGCCTGGTTTACAGGAATATGTCCAGGGAAATAGATAATAAGGAAGAGAAATGGCCAAAATTGCACTTACAAAACATTCTTGGCAGAATTCCTTCCAAGGGGTAAACAGCAGGACCAGAGGGGTGCTTATTGATGATTCTGGTGATGATTCTGATGGAGAAAAATGGCTAATAAAATTCTGGAAAGGGCCGCAAGATTGGACTCAGGATAATGCTGATGGACAATGCGTAGTGGGAATATTCCAAGGGTGATAAAAGCTGGGGAATCTATTCTTGGGGGGACTCAAGAGTATTTATATATCCATGATGGGCCTCTGGAGACAAAATCAGAGAGCCTAGCAAGAGAAGGAAGAAGATCTAGTGATCTGTTGATCTACAGGGTGGATCATCTAGTAGATCTTCCATGGGCCAGATCAGTAGAAGACCTGTGGGAACTGCAGATCTTTACTTTAAGATCCTTTTTATATGGCACCTCTTTTGAAGCTAGTAGATCCTCAGGAGGTCATGAGTGTTTTTTTCTCTGGAGCCTGTTACATATGTGAAAGGTCTGAAGGCTCAGATGTAACAGGCCTTGGTTATTTTTAGGATCAGCCTCTAGGCACACCAAAGTTTTGCTCCATGTACACCAAAATGGGGTACATGGAGCATGGACACCAATTTAGTTGGTTTGAATGCTGGCATACACCAGTAAAAATGGTGCACACCACGGCGTACCCCAATAAATTTGGGGTGAGCCCAATTACACACCAAAATGGGTGAAATTGGTGGTGTGCGCAGCCAATACATCCCAGCCAGTTGGTGTGCATGTAAGCCTCACACCAAATTGTGAAAAATTTATAGCCTGTGAAAGGTGTCAGCCACTTTTCACCCCAAATATCTTTGGGGTGTCCACAGCACACAACGCAAGCAAGTATGTTGAGGAAACTGAACAGATCAAAAAAAAAAAACACCAACATGTCAAACACCCCAAACCAGCCAAACCAGCCAAACCAGCCAAACACCAGCAACAGCACCCCATCCACCACTGGCATTGTTGTACCTCCAGAGGTGTCAGCCACAGAGGGTATATCAACATACCTGATATCCCCCAAGTAGCTGCAATTACTTTAGAACAATTATACATACATATTTCTTTATCATTCTACTATATACATACACCAATTATTATCCCTCAATATTATATCCTAGTATTGTAGAGAAGACCCTCAGCTACCTCTTGCATATACATAGTATACACTTTCTCCCAAAGCACTCCAGTCATAATAACAAGAATTAACATTATGGTATACCTTTCACAAAAGGCCCACATTTCTCTTATTTCATTTCTTATTATGTATCAAGTCATATTATATAAGCTCATATTATTCCATAACTTATAATACATGAATTTACACCCATGATATCATTATGACATCACCTTTATGTATTTCTTGGCATTACTTAAGAATGAAATCCTCCTTGGTTGATCTTAACACAAAGCCCCATCTTACTGATCATGACCTCATGGTTGATCACTATGATACAATGTCCCTGCAGTAATGACAACATTGATCAGTCCAATGACACCTTTGCTTTGTCCCCCTTCTTCATTATTTAACACACCCTTCACAGTGACTTTGACCTTTTTTCCCCAGACATTTTTACCCAGATCAAACCTTCAGTACTATTACAGAATATCCTTAACACAGAATATTAGCTGTACCTCTGAACCTTGATCTTCCTCTTCTCCCTGATTACCTGAGCTCTTTTGTGTCAACTGCCAGGTGTTTTTAACCTTGAAGATTTCCCCCTCTCTTGGAGAAACCTTGTCTCAGTAAGTGTGTTCACTTACATCACTCCCCCTCTTTCCCTGACTTTAATCAGGAAGATTCTAAGTGCTTGATCACTAGAATTCCCTCCCAGTTTCCTTCTAGGATTCTTGATTGAGAAGAAAGCTTGCCAAAGCTGATTACCTCTTTGATTCTAGTTCAGAATCCCTTGCTCCTCAACCTTAACCTTTAACTCAAATCATCAATACTCATAGTACAAACCTGATAACTCTAGGTTAGTAACATAGAGGCTGACAAGAGCTATGAACACAGATGCAACAGCTTCTCACCACATTTGGTCCTCCAAATATGGACAAAACTACCTCAGCTCCAATTGTCCCTCCATTGGCTCCATCAGATGACTCTCCGGTAGACAACATGACATTGATCACGCCCATCACCCCCCACTTGGATGAAGGAATGACTACATTATCTTGATCTATTTCTCCGTCCAACTTCTTCTCTGACAACAACAAAGACATTACAACTATCTCATCTGCCTGGCAAAACTTCCAACTTGCGGGTTATGAATGACAATGTTAATGACAACAAAAGTGTCATCAATTCAGCTCAAGATCCTGCTGAGAAAAAAACAATTGATAACAATGGTATTGTTACTATTAACAACAATTAAAACTACTGTTCTGGTTGTCAGTATCCTTTTTTTTCCTCATCTCATTTGAAAGCCCCATAACTAACTATTGATATATTTTTATGTTTTTCAGAACCATTGGATCCTCCCCCTCCTGCTCAGTTCAACTCCATGGAAAACCTCCTTGGCTTCTGTCAAAAGTGGCCAAAGGAGCATGGATACGCAGTTGCAAAGGCCCACTCAAATGCCAACAAAAACTTTTACATCCGGTGTGATCATTCAGGCAAATACTGTGGATCTCTGTTGAAGCTCCCTGATTGTAAAACAGCCACAGCAAAAATCATGTGCCCATTTGAAATAAAAGGTTTGATTCCAACCAGTAAAAAACTTACAAACAAGGTTTGGAACTTAGAGATCCAAAATGGAGAACACAACCATGGACCATCTGCTCGTCCCTCTTCCCATTTGGCTCACAAAAGACTTCTCCCAGAACAATTTGAGGAGATCAAAAAGCTCTTGCAGTCCAATCTCAAACCCACACAGATTCTGTTACAGCTCCAAACCACCAATAACAAAACATATGCAACTAACAAAACATTCAGCAATGCTCTGCAAAGGATACACCGCAATGACTTGGCAGGCAGGACGCCAATCAAAGCCCTCTTATGTGTTCTCAAGGAGTCAAACTGGTCCTGCAATTTCACAGTAAACAAAAATGGATTGATCACAAATCTCTTTTTTGCTCGCCCTGGCTCCATCCACCTTGCTTGCATCAACCATCATGTGGCCCTTTTGGATTTGACTTGCAAGACAAACCGTTATCAACTTCCTCTGCTTCATGTAATTGGTCATACTGCTTCAAACCACTTGTTCTTGATTGCATTCTGTTTTTTTGGCTTGTGAAGACGCTGAAAGTTACTTACGGGCCATCAACAATCTCAAGAAACATATTTGGAGACCCCAACACATCCCAAAAGTGCTCAGCACCAATTGGCACTCTGCTTTACGCAGCACGTTGGCTGAAGTATTTCCAGGCTTGCAAGCCAATCTTTGTACGTGGCACCTGAACAAAAACATCACCACACAGTGCAAGAAATACTTTGTGCACCATCCCAAAAAAATCTCCCTGCTTCAGAAAGAAAATGATCTGATCCTTGGAATGATTTCATGTCTCTTTGGGGCCAAGTGACACATGCAAAGACTCCCAACATTTACTAAAAACAATTTGAAGCCTTGAAGTATGAGCTTGCGTCTCACCCAGCAGTCCTCAAATATCTCAAAGCATCAATCATTCCTGTCAAGGGACTCTTTGTTGTTGCATGGGCTTGCAAGTACCTTCAACTCCAAAATATCAACACTTCTTGTGTTGAATCCGGTCACACATACCTCAAAAACTTCATTAAAAACTCAACAGGAGACTTGCTCTCTGTTTTTTAGTCCTTAGCACTTGTGGTCAACAACCAAATCAACCAAGTCCATGAGTCAATTGGTAGGGATGCCGTTTGGACCCTGAGCAAAGTTCTAAAATCCTTCACACCACTCCTTGGTCAAATCTCCAGTTTTGCACTTAAAGAATGTCTTGATCAGTTTAACAGGATCCAAAAACTCAATCCAAATTAACCTTGCTTGCATACAGTTACTGTTGGCCTTGGATTACCTTGTTCCCATAAGATCAAGGAGATACTAGAGAGAGGAGACTGTTTGGATCCAGAAGATTTCCATTGCCAATGGCATCTCAAATATAATCCGGAGATAACCGTAAGTTTTCTGTCTCAATATTATTGTCTTCAA
This sequence comes from Puccinia coronata f. sp. avenae, assembly GCA_002873125.1. Lineage (NCBI taxonomy): Eukaryota > Fungi > Basidiomycota > Pucciniomycetes > Pucciniales > Pucciniaceae > Puccinia > Puccinia coronata. The sequence goes on from PGCI01000019.1 coordinate 326,737, forward strand.
ATACTGATTTAATTTTGGAACCATTTTATGACATTCAGAGATGTGAAACACCCGCGCTCAATTTGGATGAGGAGATCAAAAGAATTGCTGTGGCCCTCTCAAACAAAAGTCCCCAAAACCAGGAGGACCTACTCATTCAAATCAAAAAAATATGTTGCTGGAACACATATGGCCATTTTGATTCAAGCACCCAAGGTCAAAAGAAATACAAAAGGAAGAACATCTGCAAAGAAAGGATGTGTAACGTCCACCAAAAGAAATCCATCGTCATTTGAGCTTGTCAAAAAAAATTAAAACATTAGAATACAGCAAAGAAGCACTCATCAACGGCACCCAAAAGAAAGAATATGAAACCTATTAAGAAGATCAGAGGCAATGACTCCAAGTCCAAAGGCAACAATGAAGAAGACAAAAGCAACGGATTGGGGGCAGGAAACAAATCCCAAGAAGAATCAACCAACAAGATCATCCCCACTTCCACCAAGATTGAGACCAATGGGGGAGTAACAGTCTCTGTAGAGGTAATGCCACTCTTTCTTATACTCATCTATTACAATGGCTATTTCTTTTTGGTGTTCAGCCCCACTACATTGCTCAGATTCCAAATAATCTCCAACAATTCATCTTGAATTTGTTTGATCCAACACCCAATGGCAATTGTGGCTTTTTCTGTATTGCAAAAGCCCTTGGTTATAAAGAAGATGGTTGGTTCCAGGTCAGAAAGGAGATCATCAAGGAAGCAAGCAACAACAAACAGGTTTACACTGAGGTACAGGGCGGCAAAAAGGCTATGAAGTTGATTCTTGAAGAACACAACATGGAGAGCAAGAAAACAACAATTCATCAAAGACAATGGCTCTCCAAGCTTCCTCACGGTCAGATTGTGGCAAATACATACAGACACTGTCAGCCCTAGAGATACCATAAAGTATCCAAAGGACTGCAGACCCTTCATTATTTTGTAAATATTATTAAAGAAATGGACTTTTGATGCAATATTAAGTAGGGTCCCTCACCAGAGATACCCTATATTTCCTACTCCTTCTCATACTTCCTGACACCTCAAAGGAAGCAATAATTACAGGAATCCATAATCCTGCTGTGGACTGTGCCAACCACAAGTTAACCAATGAAACAATCATTTAAATTGGTTAGAACCTTAAATAAGATCTATTCTAACAAGTTACACACTTGTAGAACAGAATTACCTACCAAGATAGTTAATTCTAAGTACTATTCTACTTTGAGTTGACATATGATGTAATTGGCTATACAATACATCATGTTGCCATGAGGACGTAGATTGTACTGTACTTAAACAACTATTAATTTCTCATTACATCATGAGAACATAGATGAATAAGTAAAATCCACTTAATGCCTCTTTGAGACACACAAAGACTGGCCTCTGAAGATATAAAAGGAGGAGCTCTTGGGCTCTTTGGATCTTATCCCCCAGATTATTCACCCATCATACTTACCCAGTACCCAGTGAATATCCTCCACCTACTTAAGTGTAGAGCTTCCTTCTTCTTTATCTTCCTCACCACTGGATTGTTAGTCATACTCCATAAACTCCACATTTATCAGTATCTCTATCATCCTTAAAAAGTAGTAGCAGCTGCAAGACTCCCACCTCTGGCAAGAGCCAATCAGCTCAAGTGCTTGCCTACTATTTCCTTCTTACCTTTTTGTAACACCTTGTGTTACTAGAGTGGCAATTTCTATTGTTACAAAATCTCCTGTTAGTACTTTTGTATAACAAAAGGATTAATTATAAAGGAGTGTGGGTTTAACCTCTTATCAAGAGGGTGAATTGAGAGTAATTTCATTCTTAAATAACCTATCAGCACAGTGATAGTACCTCTATTTATATTCATAAGTAGAGTGTTTCATACACAAAGCTGACAGACACCCAATAGTTTTCTTTGGGCTTCTTGATTGCGTCACTTTTGTTCCACTGCGCAAATGCCCTTTAGGAGAACCCAACCCAATCTACCTTCTTCATATCAACAGCAACCATTGGGTTTTGTTGGGTGTGCAGGGGAAGGAGGGGGTCAAACCCATTCCTCCTCCTTTTTTGGAACATCATATGACTTCCAAAGTTGGTAAAGCATGGATGAGTTGTATTCAGAAGGGACTTTCTCTCTACAATGAGGGGATTCATCCTGCTCTCTGACTGCAAATTCTATTTTATTTTTTCTTCTTGTTTTTCCTTTTTTTTTTTTTTTTTTTTTGATTGTTGGGTAGTTTGATTTCATTTCTTTCCATCACTGTGCGGATGATGAGTGTTTTTCTTTATTCTTATCATTGGTTTCCTTCTTGAAAATGAATACAATACGGCTCAATTTGCTGCACACCAAAAAAACTCCTGACCGTTGGGGTGCTCTCCCATGTACACCAAGTCCTTGGTAATTTTGGTGTGTGACCTTTGTAGCCTGAGGTTGATTTTGGTGTGCTCTCCTCATGCACACCATTTGGCATGGTGTGCATGAGGATTCACACCAGTTCTAAGGCGCTTTTGGTGTGTATTTGCTTGTACAGTGCCCTGCCAGATGTTTATGGCCCACTTCATTTGATTCCCAAAGCTCAACAAACAAGGTTGAAGTCATGGAGGGTTGGCAAAATTATAGAGAATGGGTTGAAAAGAATGAATATGAAAAATCAAATCTGTCTTCATCACCTTCAAATTTATACTATTTTTTTCCAGTAATCTCCCATTTTAATGAAGTTTTAATAGTTTTCCAAAAAAATCAAAAAAATTAGAATGAATAGAATGACATGTGAGAAAAATGATAATGAATGAAAGACAAAGAAAAATTGACTTTCAGGCCTTTTTATATCAGCTTTGATTGGGTATTAACCAGTCCCAAGTTGCACTGGAAGCAACAAAAAATCCATTTCTGATGGTTTAGGCCACACACTCAAGATTGGAGAGTTTTTGGTGTTCATTTTATTCATTTTTTTTTTTCATTTCTTTCACATGTCATACTACCCATTGTGATTTTTATTTATGTTTTTGGAAGATTATTAAAGATTTTGAAACACTGTCAAATGATATGAAAAAACATTTAAATTTTTGGTTGATGTAAATAATTTTTATTTTGTGATAATTATTCTTTTGAAACCATGCTCTATGATTTTGCTAGCCCACCATGACTTTGAACTTATGTTTTGAGTATTGGGGATCAAATGAAGTTGGCCATAAACATCTGATAGGGCACTGTACACCAAGGGGTTCAGTGTGCATCCCCGCGCACCCCTACGAAATGGTGTGCATTGGTGCCTCACACCAACTTGATTGGGGTACACTGGTGTGCACACAAAAAAGTAGGTGTACATGAAGTAAAAAGTTGGTGTGCCTAGAACCTGACCCAATTTTGACTATTTCTTAACTTATGTGGTTATATTGGATAGGTCCTAAGGAGTTGTAATATGGGGGTCACTTTGGTAAGTGACCCTAGGTTAATTTTGACCTAGAATTCATTTCTGAATTCAGATTTATTTGGCTGTTATTGGTTGAGTTGTTCTTAGTTTATTTTGTGATTATCTTGTTACTATTGTCAAGCTTATCTCTGCATAGTAGCAAGCTGACCGCAAAAGTGTTACACACATAAGTTTACATTCTCAATTCTAAATCTACAACACATGCTAGCCCTAAGCATGAAGTACTACATAGTGGGTACACAGTGGGGGTTTAAAGATTTCAAGTCCAGTCCAGCTCTGCAACACCTCCCATTGTGGAAGCGCTATGTAGATCAACAAGTGACACACACGTATGTACACAGATGCCAGGGAACCCACTCTTCCAAAAAAAAAAAAAGGAATCTGCAGAGAGCCAAAGGAAACATGGCGGATTCAAAACGTGTGTTGAAGTGACTAGATTGATGGCAACTGGAGTGTGCATGCTGCAGGCAAGTTTTAGTGTTGACCTGCACACCTGCACACCAGTACCAGCATCATCACCAGCCCACCAGGAGAAAAAGAAGCAAGCACATCTCATGGATGATTCTGGCTGACCAGACGGCATGCCCTCCACAGCCACAGCCACAGCCACTTGATTATATATCAGCAGGACAAAAACAAACAACACAAGAGAAGATGTATCTCCCCCCTCCCCCTTCCCCAGTCCCATCCACCACACAATTTCTTAATCACAAATACATGTGATCATACAAATATATAAATATATACTTCTTTCTTGCTTGGAGAATGTATTTATTTATTTGTTTGTTTATGTATTTATGTATGTATATATATTGTATATGAAAGCATTAATTAAGTAAGTATAAAAAAAAGACAAGAAGAACAACAGAAATTTTCAAGCGATTTTCAAGCAATCATGAAGAGAAGAGGAAAGGAAAAGGAACATCAAGCCTATCAAAGAAAGCAGGAGATAAATAAAGCAAGGAAGCAGAGCCAAACAAGCACACCAACAAAGAGACGAGCCACAACAACAAGAAAAGAAAGTCTTGATTCGAGGAAAGGAAGAAAGGACCGATGTGTTAATAAATAACGCGCTCCATCTGCTGCACCCACCCAAACCCCTCCACACTTCTCCACACACACACACACACACACACACACACACGCACACACACATAGCCCGACCCGATCCGACTTCTTTTTCCAATCTTCTTCTTCTTATGGTCGTTGTTGTCGATGTTCATGTTGTTGGTACTAGTAGTAGTAGAGCCCGGGATGTTCTTCAAGCAAGCACAAACAAAAAGCCAAACGAGCGAGCGAGACCAACAAGGAACAACAACAAAAGCGACACAAAGAAGATAACTTAATAAATAACAATAAGCATATATATTTTTTCAATCTTTTTTTTTTTTCTTTCTTTTGGAGATATATGTTCATGTTTTTTTTTTTTTTTTGGCTATAATTTTTTTGGTTTGGATAGAAGAACGGAGCGGGTGAGCAAGAAAGAAAGTCAAGTCAAGTCGAGTCAAATCGAGTCGGGGCGAGTCAATCAATCAAGAAAAAGAAAAGAAAGTAATCAAGAGGACAGAAAAGACAAGAAAGAAAGAAGAGCAAATCCTAATGTTCCATTCGATCCGACGAACAATCCTCCTTGACGAATTCGAGGGCAGCAGAAGACGCGGCTGCGGGGGATGCGCCGCCCGCCTGATGCTGCTGTTGTTGTTGTTGGTGCTGAAGTTGTTGTTGTTGTTGTTGTTGTTGTTGTTGTTGTTGAGAGTGGCCGGCGGACTGGGCGGACGACTTAGAGGAGCGGAGCGGGGCGCTGCTATTGGAGGAGCTGCCGCTGCTGCTGATGAGGCGGCGGGGGACGCCAGCGGAGGGGGGCCCAGTGGATGCTGCGTTGCCACCACCAGCCCCACCCGTCTTATTCCCACCATTCATCGTCATCATCTCCTGCTTCTTTTCCTTCATCCGACCTGCCGTGTACAACCGAAAAAAAAAAAAAAAATTGTCAACAATCTGGGATCTTGAGAGTGAGGGCAAGAGAAAACAAGTAGTGCTCACCGAACAGTTCTCCAACAACCATGTAATCACGGGGCGTGGCGAAGCTGGTAGGCTGGTCCTGCAAGAAGCGCATCACGGTCTCGAGGGCCCCGAGGGCCTCGTCGAAGCCGACGCCAAAGTCGTCTGCCGAGGAGGGCCATTCGATCGCGTCTTCCCGATGGGAGGCGTGGTGATGGTGGCGGGGGAGGTGATGGTGGTTTAACAGGTGATGGGGATGATGAGGGTGGCCGATGCGGGAGGAACAGACGGGGGCGAGTTCGAGGCGATGGGATGAGGAGCGAGATGAGGCGAGCGGTGCCGGCTGGTTGTTACTGTTGGATGAGGCTTGATGCGAGTGGTGATTGGGCGGGGCGGAGAAGGGCGAGAAGGCGTAGGGATGGTGAGCGGCGGCGGCGGGGGAGGGGAACGAGGCGTACTGGTGGCCGCCGCCGCTGGGATGCGAGGAGGAGGCGGTGGTGTTGGAGGAGGAGCAGGCGGACATGGGCGGCGGCAAGAGGCTGCTGCTCGGCGCCTGACTGCTAGTCTGGCTCGAGCCGCCGCCGCCGCTGCCCGGCGAGTTGAACGCCGGGTGCGACATGGCATGCCGCAAGCTCGGGAACGTCCTCCGCACCGGCGTCGTCCGCAGCGGCGGCGGGTGGAAGTTCGGGTAGCTCCCGTACGACGTCAACGCCGGGCTCCCCGCATGGATCTTCAGCCCCCCACGCGCCGGCGAGTTCGTGTGGTGGTACTCATCCCCATACACCGACGACGGCTGCGATAACGACCCAATCGAAAGCGACGAACTACGCGAATGGCTCGAGCTGGCTTGACGACGAGCAAGACTATGTTGTTGTTGTTGTTGGGCCTGTTGTTGTTGTTGTTGTTGGCTGGTATAGTCGGTTTGGGAGGTGTGGATCGGCCGCGTGTATCCTCCGGTGCCCGGGTGGAAGTTGCCGGCGGGGTAGGAGGGGGGACACTTGAAGACGATAGTCTGATCGGCCGAGCCACTGCCGATGGCCGAGGAGATATGCTCGATGCCATCCATGGCGTCTGGTTCTTCAGGCTCGCCCTCCGAAGCCCGATCGTGCGTGTTGACGGGGGTGGCCTCACTGATCGACTGCGTGCCGGTATCCATGACTTGGTCCACCGGTGACTTGAGTGAATCAGCCAGGTCTTGCATCTTGACCCCGTTGGAGCCATCTTCCTGTGAGGCGGACGAGTTGGAGCTCGATAAGGACGGGGTGGGCGCTGAGGTGGGATGATGATGTGAGTCGGTCGCCGGAGATGATTGCGATGGTGATTGCTGGTGATGCGCTTCCGAGTTGGGTATATTAGTTCCTTGCTTGGTTCCTGTTGGGTGGGCGGATGGTTGTTGTTGGGCCTTATCTTGCTCCTCTTCTTGATCTTCCTCCTCCTCCTCCTCCTCCACTTCTTCTTCTTCTTCTTCTTCCTCTTCCTCTTCCTCCTCCTCTTCTTCTTCCTCCTCTTCTTCTTCTTCTTCTTCCTCCTCTTCCTCTTCTTCCTCCTCCTCGTCCTCTTCAAGGTCGTCCACTTCTTCAACGCTAGAAATGTGATGATGTTCTTCTTCCATCCTATGGTTGGCGGTAGAAGAGCGATCGATCGAGGCTAGTGTTGAGGAAGGATGAATGAGTTCCTTGATGTTGGAGTGAGGCAGCTGGTCCAAGGGTTGTGCGGGTGTATTGAAAGTGATCGAGGAGGGGGCCGTGGGTTGTTGTTGTTGTTGGGAGTCCAAGAATCGGCCGCCTTTGATTTGAGCACGTTCCTTGAAAGCGTCTAGCCAGCCGTTAGAGGCTTTGAAGGCGCCTTCACCGAGTCCCATCTCCTGGGATACGTCTAGGGCGACGTCCTTGATCGTCCGATCACCGAGGAATCCGCCGGAGATAGATTTCTCCTTACATCTACGAACGACCTCAGACTCGAGTTGAGGGAATCGACCGCCGCGATGCTTGATGACTTTAGCGGCTCTGGCGGTGGGGGAGATGGAGAGCCACTTGTCTCGGTACTTGAGGATCTTGGAGACGGAGGAGCGATCGATACCCCATTGGACGGCGATGTCTTCCTGGGTGGATTTCGGATGCGCTGCTGCATATTCACAGATGCGGCGTCGATCGAGATTGTTCAGTTTGGATTGCCGACGGGAGGTCTTGGGAGGGGGTCTGCCGGAGACGGTGGAGGTGGAGAGTGAGCGAGAGTGGAGGATGTGAGGGTTGGGGTGATGGAGATGGTGGTGATGGTGATAGGAAGGGTGGAGTGGGGGCGAGGAGAGCATGGGCTGATGGGGGATCTGGTGATGATGGTGGGGGTGGTGATGGAGATGATGGTGTTGTTGTTGTTGTTGGTGCAGATGGTAGAGCTCTTGCTTCTGAAGCTGTTGGAATTGATGTTGTTGTTGCTGCTGACGATGTTGTTGTTGTTGTTGTTGTTGTTGTTGTTGTTGTTGTTGTTGTTGTTGTTGTTGTTGTTGTTGTTGTTGTTGTTGTTGTTGTTGTTGAGAAGGGTTATTATTGTTATTGTTATTGTTCGAGTGATGATAGGAAGGGTGTTCCGGTGTGAGTGTGGAGATAGACGGCAGGAAGGGCTGCTGGGCTAATAGAGTTGAGGAGCTAGAACGGGAGAGCATTTTATTTTATCAAATCAACCAAACAACAGAAGAAGAGGGACACCGGGAGGGAGTGGGAGAGTTAACCGCTGATGGGGGTGGGAGAGAAGAAGAAGAGATGGGTATTGAATTTAATTGAATTTTATTATAATTTTGGATTGGGAGAGTGGTCAGAGAGTGGGTGAAGATGGGCGGAGAGGGTATATATATATATAAGATGGTCCGATGTATTTGGTTGTTGTTGTTTTAGGGTTGCAAGTGTTTGTAGAGAGTCTTCTTCTCCATTGAGACTCTCAAGTGAGAGACTGTATGTATTGAGAGAAAAAGTAGATTAAATAGAGCGATCAGAGAAGAGAAGAGAAGAGAAGACAAGACTCTTAAGCGATGGAAATTGAGCGAAGAATACAACTAATTCTAACTAACTAACTAACTAACTAAGTGGCCGCTTTTAAAAAAAAAGGATGATGATACATACTACACAGACTGATGAGACTTCAGTATACTATATAGACTCGAGTCTGGTGGTGGTGGTTCATTCAAGAGAAACGAGAGAAATCCACTCCAAAGTCCAAGGAAACATACATATAATCTACACTCCACTCCAACCATCATCACCTGCACCACGAGTTTCACAAGACATCCCACACGCTGAATAACTGGAACTCGAACCAGACTGCATACAAAAAACTGTGACATATGTACACCCAAACAGATACCGAGAGACTTGCACACCGTGACTTAGAACTAAAACAGTAATCTGTATCTATCACCCCTTTCACACACACACACATACACATATACAGACCATATATCCATCGTGCTCAGTTATAACAACCATGGGCCATATCCCATCATGAACCACTTCCTCCATCCCATCGCCACCATAGCACCGGATAAAGAGAGAGAGAGAGAGAGAGAGAGAGAGAGAGAGAGATCGGATACTTATGATGAGTGAGACTGATGACACACACACACAACAGTGTAACCTAACAACGAGATGCCCAACACGCTGCTGACACAACGAACGCTACATAGCACCACGGACCATTGTAGTCCAGAGAGAGAGAGTAGAGGTTCAACAGGCTGTCTGAGCCTCCGTCCTCCTTGGTCTCATGAAATAGTTATTCATGTATCGAATGGGAAGCATAAAATTCAACACCCACCGCCGAAGTTCCGATCCACAACCTCATCCTTCCATGGGTTATGTAACCTCATCTTTTTTCTGGTTCTGCTACAAGTTGTCGAGATGGAATTATATATACGTATCTCTAATATGTCTGGCTGTGGGTTGTGCGTCCGCTCGTCTCTGCAGACTTCAGAATGTATGTATTCTCTGCCAGTAGAGAAAGGAAAAGATATTCTCTGCCCTCTGCCGTCGAGCAGGAAGTCACTACCACTAGTACAAACAGGAAAGATCGTAAATAGCTACCCGCATCTTTTCATCATATTGTAAAGGAAAAATGCTCAAAAAAAAATAATACTTTTATAATTGTGTGTTGACAAAATCAAACATCACTCAGAAAAAAAAAAAAAACATCATCAATATATGTAATGATCATGGATAGAAAGGAAATATCACAACTGGCTAGCATTTCTTGTCCATTAGTAGCAGGGAATTCCAAAGAGAATCATCATTGTGACTTTCCAGCAATGTTTTGGAGGTCTTTCCAGCACCTACAGTATGTCAGGTTTCCAGACTCTCCGCTCTCAGTCTTCCCCTTCTCTATCTCATGTTTCCCCATTACCTGTTCTGTCTTTGTCCTGTCAACCTAGTGTCCTGTCAACCTGTCCTGTCAACCTGTCCTGTCAACCTGTCCTGTCAACCTGTCCTGTCAACCTGTCCTGTCAACATGTCCTGTCCTGTCAACCTTTCATGTCTTGTCCTGTCACCAATGTCACCTTCCACCTGTTCTTGCTCATATAATCTGCTCCCTGGTGATTGAAATGAAACATCAAGTTTGAGCTTTTCTCATCAAGAACCACCTTGGTTCTGCTCCTTGGTCCAATCTCAGTCCCCTCAAGATTGTCCCCCTTCCATTGCATCCTTTTCTTGAGCTGAAATCCTAACACAGTAAACACAGATCATCTGTGTGAAGGAAATGTGGCTGGCTCTTGTCTGTGCTTATATGGGGGGTGCTGCCAGTGCCAGGAGATCAAGAGATGATCAGCAACTGTCCCCTGCTCCTCCTCCCCCTTCAGAATCTAGAGGAAGCCAGTGTGCTAGCTATAAACATGCTTGATGATTTTTTTTCTGTGTCTAGATTCTTATGTGGGCACCCCACAAAACAATGTTCTTCTGGATACTCAGAAAGATAAACAGATATGCTTGGATCCTGGTGGAGTAAGTCAAAAAAAAAGGATCCCCTTTGTGGGGGGTGAGTGATGAATTCAAACTAAAGATGTACATCTGACAGAGACCCAAAGCAATCTTAATAAAACCAAAAAAAATGGGGGGCAGGGGAAGCCGCCCTGCCAGAGTCAAACTTGGGGAGGGCTTTATTCATCCCCATTCCAATGAGATTGCCTGGTGTTTGGATTTTCAGAGTATCCTTCCATTGTGCATATGTACCCTGCAACATTTCCATCTTGCATACATACCCTGAAACATAATCATGGACATTTCCTAGAAGTATCCTTATGTTGTGCAGAAACAGATTGACAAATTGATGTGCCTGGTTTCAAGAGAATGGGCCAGGGGACCTCACTGATTCCTTAATGGGCTGGGATGAGGGGATCCCAGTGTACCCACCATATCCTCAACCCAGATATTCATGAATGCTGGGGAAGTGAGGATGTTGCATGCATATTGTCTGTGAGGTTAGGTTCTTGTAAAGAGGAATATAAATACCTGCACAGGCCTTCCAAATCATTCACCAGCTGCTGAATGGGGACCCTGGGCCCTGGGGAAATAAAGAACTTCTGCAGGGAAATCAGAGTAAATGTTTCACATCATGAAGATTTGAAAAGTATCTTTCTGTGGTGAAAAGATGGATGGCCCAACATTGACTTTGTACAGGATATGTTGTGATACATGATGGATGGTCCAACATTGAATTACAGGATATGTTCTTTTTTTCATAATTTGTTGGCCAACTCCCAATTCTCAAGCAGAATTGGGAGATTGACTCCTTAATGGTTTCTGGGTGGTTGACAAATGGTAATTTTGATGTCCACAACACCAGGGGAGCCAAGAGGGCACTTCACGTGAAGTGCCATACCTTAACTTCTTTCTGGAACTCTAGCAAAGACCTCCCCTATATCTTGCTTGAAACTTGATGAAGTGTTTCTGAAGCCATCATGAACTCACCCGGAACTCAACTGGAATTCATGTGGATCTGCATAGAAAATGATCCACAAAATATCTGTAACTTGAGTTGAACTTTTCTTCAATTCAAAGAATTTCACAGAAAACATCTACACCAATGGATCAAAATGGGAGTAATATACAAAATAGGTATTTGGAAAGGACAATAATTTTTCATTTTCCTCACAAAATTTAAAACAAGCAAACCTTGATCCCAAATTGACATTTGATGGCAGTAAAAAAATATCTCAATTGGAATTCAAAATTGTGATGAAATTCAATTCATGTCTATTTGCTTTTCATTCTGTTTACTCACAGGAAATCCCAAACGTTAATCCTGTTTGTGAGCCCTCCAAAGACAGTTTTAAAGCCAAAATTATTACACCACATGTCTTTTTTTGCATTTAAATTGCAGATATTCAAATATTCAGGTCATAAAGAAAGGTTCCGTTAGCTTATCTTCTGGTTTTTTCAGGCAACTGGGAGCCAAGATGACGGTTTCATGAAAGTATGAGTGTGTATTTGACATTTTTGAAAAATCAAAGATAAAAGGAATAAAACAAGAGAGAAGAGGAGACAGAAAGATCATAAAAAGAAGAAAGAAAACAAGAGACATACCTGGGAGGCAAGATGAAGAGTTTGTGGAAGGATAAGGAAAGATGCCTTCCACAACTCCTGCTCCTAGGTAAGGTAAAGCTCACATGAAATATGAGTAAGAAACACTGGACAGATGTGTGGAAGAAAAGAAAAAAATCAAACACAGAAAAACAGAAATTGACTTGTTCAACCCTGATATGTGCAGGCTCATAGAGGCCTGAGGTTTTATAAATTTGTGACTTCAGAAAAAGAGCTTGGGGGCCAGCCTGGAAAGATATCTGGGATACCCTGTAAACAAATTGGGCATTTTTTAAATTCAAGAAAGTCCTTATCATGATTTGCTCTTAGAAAAATAGATTGATATAAGCAAGATAAAAACTGAATCAAAATTTATTTTGGCATCTTTTAGAATTTTAATGGAATGAGGAACCTCCTGAATTTCTTTTGTTAAATTTTTGTAGAAGATGTACATGAAAAATTCAGAAAACTTGATCAGTGGAATGTTTATATTGGTACCAGTTCCTCTATACTGAATTCATGTTTTGAAACTTCAATGAAAGTTAAATTCAAAATGGAAAAACATCAACATAAATGTGGGCACACAAATATGATACAACAAGATTTTTGGATTTCAAAATGAAGGTTACAGAGAGAGGGATAATATTTAAAAAGGAGGAAACAGAAAGGGTAAAGGAAGGGTGAAAAAGAGAGGAAAAAAGTATAAGTGATCAAAGCAAATAAAAAATAAAAAATAAAAAAAGGAGGTGGAAATTGGAGTATAAGATATGTAAAATATGGTGAGAAAGGGGAAGAAAAAGGGAATGGAATGAAATAAAAACCAAAATAGGAAAAGAAATGGACACAGTTTGAAGGACCTGTCAGCTTGGTAGAAAGTGTACAACTGCCACTAGATGGCAAAGGCATAGAGCAATGAAGCTTTTTGGTAATCCAGCCAGATTTCCCTTTGCCCTTTAAAACCATGAAATGTATACCTCTGTTCTACAGTCAATCTTTGTCAAAATTTCACATGTAAAGCATAATTATAATTTATAATTGGATAAAACTGAAAGTTTCTTTGTTAAATTTATCTTATCTATCAGCCGTAGAATGTAGCTTAGAGAGAAGAATCCTATGTTGAGCAGGTGCAGGTGCATGTGTGCACAAGAATTTTTGTATTCTTGAGCAGGTACCCACACCCTTTGCACCTGATCAGGTGCAAGGGGCCATCTCAATGAAAGGCCCAGCAAACAACCGGACGTTCTGGTCAAGGAGCTGAACCTTTCACAGCTTCTGACAAGTATGTACTGCTCATGAGGCGCAAGTCCCAGCCTCAATTTGTCACCTTATCATACGCGCGTACAATAGGGTGACATTGTCTAAAATGATGCTCAAAAAGAGGCAATGGAAGATGGAATCATGATTTTTTTTAAAAAAAAAACAAAACAAATCTCTCCAAAAAAATGTACGGGGATTTAACACAATGTCCAGCTGAACTTCAACACCCTCAGAGGCATTACTTCAGTCATACTTTGAACTCATTGGGGTACATTTTGTTGAACTTACAGTTTGGGGATTCATTTCCACCCGGCTGCGGAGGAATTGGGGAATGCAGGGATGGAGAGAGAAACAAAGTTAGAACCCTAACCATGGATAATTGGATGTATATAGTTCACTACCTTACTGCGTTGTAGTTTCTTTTCTCATCCAATTTCATTGTTTCTCATCCTGAGTATCACTCAGCTCATCATCTGTTCCTCGCGCTCCTCAGGTCCATTTTCTAGTTCTTCATTCTCATTTCATTACATCTTCTCATCTTGTCATCTCCCTTTAGGTTTTCTCGTGTCTCTCGCTCTCTTTGTCAGATTGTCAGGTCTCATCTGAACCATCTTGGTTCATCACCAAAGGTTAGAAATCTCATGATCCAATTTCATTGTTTCTCATCCTGAGTATCACTCAGCTCATCATCTGTTCCTCGCGCTCCTCAGGTTCGCTCGTGTCTCTCCCTCTCTTTGTCAGATTGTCAGGTCTCATCTGACGCATCTTGGTTCATCACCAAAGGTTTGCTCGTGTCTCTCGCTCTCTTCGTCAGATTGTCAGGTCTCATCTGACGCATCTTGGTTCATCACCAAAGATCTTGTGTTCATTACATTTTTGTGAAATTTTCCAGTAACATTCCGGTGAATTTTGATCATTTTAAAAGCTGAGTGTGATGCAGCTTTGGATGGAACAGCTAAATTTCAAATTATAAGCTGTCCTTGAAAAAATAAAAAGTGAAAGGATGCCATTGATTTATATGAAAGAGTGCCAATGAACTGGGATCCTTCAAGGATCACAGATCATCATGTTCCAAATAGAGCTTGAAAATAGTTTGTTAATAATTTTATGATATTACTGAATTTTTAGCTGTTCCATCCAAAGCTGCATCACACTCAGCTTTTAAAATGACCAAAATTCACCGGAATGTTACTGGAAAATTTCACAAAAATGTACCCCAAAGAGTTCAAAGTATGACTGAAGTAATGCCTCTGAGGGTGTTGAAGTTCAGCTGGACATTGTGTTAAATCCCCATACATTTTTTGGAGAGATTTGTTTTGTTTTTTTTTAAGAAAAATCATGAGTCCATCTTCCATTGCCTCTTTTTGAGCAGCATTTTAGACAATGTCACCCTATCGTACGCGCGTACAATAGGGTGACAACTTGAGGCTGGGACTTGCGCCTCATGAGCAGTACATACTTGTCAGAAGCTGTGAAAGGTTCAGCTCCTTGACCAGCACGTCCGGTTGTTTGCTGGGCCTTTCATTGAAATGGCCCCTTGCACCTGATCAGGTGCAAAGGGTGTGGGTACCTGCTCAAAAATACAAAAATTCTTGTGCACACATGCACCTGCACCTGCACTCGCCGTGGCACCCGGGACTAGCTCCCGGGTACCTACGGCAGGTACCCACGGGTACCTACGGCAGGTACCCACGGGTACCTACGGCAGGTACCCACGGGTACCTACGGCAGGTACCCACGGGTACCTACGGCAGGTACCCACGGGTACCTACGGCAGGTACCCACGGGTACCTCACAGAAATTTGCAGGTCATTGCCTGCTTGGTGAGCAGGCAATGACCTGCTTGGTGAGCAGGCCGTGACCTGCTCACCAAGCAGGTCACGGCCTACCCAAGTAGGGCCTCACCTGCTCGGTGAGCAGGCCGCAACCTGATCACCAAGTCGGGCGTCACAGCGGTGATCAGGCCGCGACCTGCTCACCAAGCAGGTCTCGCCCTACATGATGAGCAGGTCGCGGGCTGCTCACCGAGCAGGTCGTGGCCTACACCATGGGGCGGGTTTCTCAAAAACCCGCTTGTCCGCTGGACGCTTTTTGGTAAAAGCGTCCAACAGACGCTTCAAGAGCGTCCGCTGGACGCAAACTTGGTGAAGCGCCCGTTGGACAATGGGAACCAGAACGTCCATTGGCCGCTTCACCCTGAAAGCGCCCGTTGGACGCTCCATGGAAGCGTCCAGTGGGCGCTTTGAGATTAAAGCGCCCGTTGGACGCTCCATGGAAGCGTCCAGTGGGCGCTTTGAGATTAAAGCGCCCGTTGGACGCTTGATGGCAGCGTCCAGTGGGCGCTACCTGACAGGAGCGCCCGTTGGACGCCACCATAAAGCGTCCAGTGGGCGCTCCTGTCAGGTAGCGCCCATTGGACGCTGCCATCAAGCGTCCAACGGGCGCTTTAATCTCAAAGCCCCCACTGGACGCTTCCATGGAGCGTCCAACGGGCGCTTTCAGGGTGACGTGGCCAATGGACACGCTGCAGATCCACACTGTATGTCTGTCCAGCTGCCAATCAACAAATGGCCTTGTGGCCTTGTGGTTATCACTCTCCATTGACAGCCGGGTGGGTGCAGGTTGTGGGTTCAACCCTGGCAGAAACCATTTTGCCCAGGTTAAGCAGCCCCTCATCTTTTCACCTTGTCCGGACAGGTTTGAAACCATCCATTGGACGCTTCCAGGACGCCTCCTGGACGCTACACTTGGACGGTACGCACATCTGTCCTGGTAGAGGTCAACTGCAGGACGGTTCCCACGCCACCAAAATTTGGACAACCAATGGCCGTCCAAAGGTGCGCCCATTGGTTGTCCGCCGGGACCCGTGGTGTACTCGGTGAGCAGGTTGCGGCCTGCTCAACGGGTCGCAGCCTGCTCAACAAGTAAGCCGTGACCTGCTCACCGAGCAAGTTGGGCCTGCTCACCAAGCAAGTCACTCCTTACTCGGCAAGCAGGTTGCATCCTGCTCACCAAGTAGGCCACAACCTACTCGGTGAGGAGGCTGCGGCCTGTTCACCGAGCAGCTCACACCCTGATTGGCGAGCAGGTGCCTGCACACCAAGCAGGCCACGGCCGACTTGGTGAGCAGGCAACCTGCTCACCAAGCAGATCACGGCCTACTTGGTGAGCAGGCCGCGACCTTCTCGCCAAGCAGGCCGCAACCTGCTGGCACAGCCTGCTAACTAATTAGGCTGTGACCTGCTTGGTGAGCAGGCCGCGACCTCACCCAGTAGGCCCTGGCCTGCTCAGTGAGCAGGCCACAGCCTCACCGAGTAGGCTGTGACCTGCTTGGTGAGCAGGTCACAACCTGCTCAGTGATCAGGGCATGACTTGCTCACCAAGCAGGTTATGGCCTGCTCACCAAGCCAGTCAATGCCTGCTCAGTGAGCAGACCGTGACCAGCTCAATGAGCAGGCCCGTTTCAAGGGAGTGGATTTGGCGGGTACCCGCAGCGGGTATCCACCTTTTTTCCCCCCAGAATCTGGACACCTGCACCCTTACCTGGCTCCCTGCAGACATGTACCTTTTTTAAGCTGAAGGGTACCCACCAACAAGTACTGGCTACCTGAAAATACGCCCCGAGGCCACCTCTAGGACTCCCATTTCAATGAAAAACATTCACTGGACATTGAGAGGGGTGAAAAATCTACCTCCACGGCCAGTACTTACAAATCATCCAGCAAGTTTTTCACAGCAAAATGACTGGTAGATATCAGTCATCAAGCCCTCCATGGCCCAGCTCAATGAACAACATGTGTTGCTCATTGAGGAGGTATTTTCTGCTTCATAACCATGTTCCAGTCATGGAGTCCATCAAGGCCCTTTCCAATGACCATTATCTATGGTCAGTTCTGATGGGCCTTTTATGGCTGGGCCTGAATTGATTATCAGTCTTTGAGAAATTCAACTCATTGACCAACATACAACAGACATTAAAAGAGTGACTTCAAAGCTCTACAAACAGTACGTACTGGGAGTTGAGTTGTGAAGCTCACATCCCAATGAAAGGTCAAAATGGTCATTGAGACAGGATGGCATTCATGGACCCATGACCATTATTGATTACAAGCTATTTCCCTGGGTGGGGGGGGGGATAATTCTTTCTCCCTTCAATTGATATTTGGATTTCATAGCCAAAAACCAATTATTTAAACTTGGTCCAATTTGTGTACTGAGAAATTGAAATTTATAACCATGATTGAGTTCATCTAGAATTCAAAATGAATTCAACAAAAGTTATGGATACTTTCACACTGTGTAGTGTATCACTTTATCATGAGTTCAACTCTAGTTATCCTTGTGGGTGGAGTCATTTTACCAAGACCCAATATTTATCAGCCAAGTCCCCACATGTCCCATGTTGGACAGAACACCAGCATTCCTGCTTATGTGCTTAACCCCTTCTAGCTCTGATAAATGATGACCCTACATCCACGCCTTACAGATAGACTCCTGCAGAACCCAAAAGACCTTCAAGCAATACTCTTCCAGAAATAAATTGTCAACATTGGAAAAATGTTTTTTTTCATGATCAATTTTCTGAAGAACCATAGGATCACTCATTTGAAAAAAGAAAAAAGAAGAAGAAAAAAAACCATTTGGGTCAAGCCCAAGATGGATTCCTTCCATCCCCAGGGAACTTCTATCAACTAATACAGACAAGATTTCATTTGGGGACTTTGGAACATCCAAAAAAATGTCACAGAAAAAAGGTAGATGTACATAGAAACTGATGGTAGCCCATTACCAGAGGTCATGATGAGGTCATAATGAAATATGGCTGACACTCACCAGAAAATGTTTCTTTAATAAAAAACAACATTTGGAACTTTTTGCCATTTTATAAAATGTATATTGTGGGTGTAAATGAGAAAATGGACAAAAAGAAGAGCGGTTTCTTGTAGAAGAATGAAGAGACCTAAAAGATTAAACCTCCTAACTTTGATTTCACTGAAATGTGGAGCAAGATGAATATGATCAACAGATCAAAAATCAGTTTTCCCTGGTCAAGATCAGTGGGAATCAATTCTTTCAAATCATTTGGATTCTCTGGAGCTATTTATACATCCACAGCAGTCACTACAAATTCTTCAGTTTTTCTGTTGATTTCTAGACAACCCTCTCAAAATGAATTAATAGATACATAAAGGGGAAGCAAGTGAGCCAAGTTTTAGTGTGAACCAGTGCAGTAAGTTTTTTTGAAAAAAAACTCCTTTATTTGTGGCCAGCTGGACACTGATGGGTATGACCTAAATTTTTTCATTTCTTCTACCAATCACCCTTCATGTATACTAATATAACCTACTGACACCTTCTGAACCACTTTGAATAGAAACTGGTACTTTTGAATCATTTAGCTTCCTCATCAGCTGATTATCTATACACCTCACCAAGAAGCTTTATTGTAGCTGGAATAAATAATGTAGGCTAGCCTCATCTCAAGTGAATGATATAAGTATGAATTCTTTTCACCTTTGATAGGCTCCAATTTCATCATGAAAGTCACAATGAAATTTTTCAACATTCCTGCAACTTGCAAGCTAGATTGCCAGGCACAAGTGTGACAGAGAAATGACAAATACATTTGATAGGGACATTTGGATTTTTTTTTTTTTGGTTTTTGGATGGAAGAAAAGACAGACCAACATTTTATGTGAATCTCCAATCATTAACAAAAAAAAGTTGCTTTCAAACCAATGAATGGAACCTTGAGGCAGAGGGGCCACATAAAAAAAAAGAGAAAAGCCCTGAGCATATAAAGATATGAAGGAAGAAACTGGAGTTAAAGGGATTGGTTGCAATCCTTTCAGGGTTTGAAGCTCTCAATGGGAAGAAATGCTAAAAAAAGAGTCTTATCTTCATTCCAGGCATGACTTGAATCCTCTACACTTGCAATGACCTTCACCAAAAGAGCATTGGCAAGGCTTCAGAATTGTATTTGGACAATCATCACATTGGTGCTTGTTGACACATCTGCAGTAGCTTTGGCAGTTGACTTGATCTTTGGGCACCTTTGTGACCAAAGAGTATGTTCCTTTTTCCATGCTAGGGATTGAATTGATTCTTTCCAACAAGGTTTATAGGATAGCCAACGTTGAGCATCTACGGTGAAGACAACCAATCTGAAGTTTTAGGCAATTAGAGTTGAAGCACTCTTGGTCATTCTGGCATTGCTTTGTGCAACTGCAATACTTTTGAAATTTGTCCTGATTATTGTTCAATGTGGGTGGGTTGGTTACCAGAATTGCAGGTAGAGTGGTTGGTCATTGGCTGGGGTTGCACTTGTCTTTGCTGTTGGTGATGCATTGGTGGCTGCAGCCCTTGCTCTTACACTAGACAAGGAAACCACACAGCAAATCACATAGACCAGAAATAGTACTGGAACCATTCCCCGGGCATTGGTCTCCTGGGAGAGGCTTGAAAACAGCAGGAATTGGGTATTGTCCAGCCACATTGGGAGAATGAATCCCCAAACCGTATACTCCTGGTTTTAGATCTGGATCTTTGTTCCTCTTGCCTGCACCAGATGTATGGTGTGTGAAGCTCATCTAGGCCGGTGCTTAAGTCTCGCTTGTCCGCGGACCAGCAAGAATTAAGCACCGGCCCAGAAAGCTTAATTGTATGCTCAATGAGTGGCCTTGATCTTGGCCTCCGCTTAAGCTTGCCTTGTCCGCGTTTAAGACAAGCGGACCAGATGCTCACTATTTGTGTTGGTATGCAGGGCCTACTCACCAAGAGTCATTCCACTTGGTGGGCAAGGCCTGCTTAACAAGAGTCTCCCTGGGTGAACAAGGCCTGCTTACCAAGAGGAATGCCTCTTGGTAAGTAGATGTATCTCCATCTGGGAGGCGTGGCCGGCTGGCTTAAATGGGGGACAAGCCAAGCTTGAGCCTGAACCCACCCTGCTTAAGCACCGGCCAAGCAGGGCTTAAGAACCGGCCAAGCGCACTTAAGCAGCGGACACGCCCGCTTAAGCAATAACGGGGCTGGCTTAACCACCGGCCCAGACAAACTTGACACACCATATTTGTTTTTTGTGTTGGTTTGCAGCAGAATCTTCTAGAATGTTAGGAACTCCGTTAAAGTGGTGTGCTCACAAGGTAGGCCACATTTGGGATACTGCGGGTTGGACGTTACAAGAAATTGGTCAGCAGCCCCCTTGGGCCAAACTGCAAGTCCTTCCTGTTTGAAACCTGTATAATTCCCATCATACGGAGCCTGCATGATTCCTGTCAGGGTAGCTCCGTTGGTCAATTTAACAGTCAAGCTCAAACTAAAGCCAAAAGCTCCAGCTTGAGTCTCTTGGCAAAAGATACATACTGTTATTATCAGAGTGACTAATTTGAACTGCCAGTTGGATGAAAATTGGTTTGACACCTGCTGCAGACCAGTTGTTCACAACAAAGAATTCAGTTTGTATTGCTCTGAAAACGCGAGTTCAGAAATGATAGCCTACTCCCTGTAATTTCTCCAGTGTTGCTGATATTAATTATCAAAGGGAAAAGGTGGCCAGATCAATTAAGTTTTGATTTGATAAGTTGATTTTTCTTCTTGAGTTTGTTTGGAGTGAACCTACCCCCAGGACCGTACATGAGAATGAGTAAAGTCAAGTTTCAAGTCCTCTGGGTAGGGAAATGTTGTGTACGCCCAACAGTCTCCACATGTGTCAGCCTACGTGATGCCAAGAACAAAGTTCTTCTAGCTACATGTGGTGCAAAGATATAAAAAGGTGGTTTCACACGTGGGTTACACGGTGAAATGGGGTAAAAAAGAGAAAGAAAGAGATATAACAAAAAGCAAAAGCTTTTTATTAAAGAGGGGCATGAGTTACAGGGTTGTTTATGGTGCCCTCCATGAATTAGATACTGAAATAACAGGGGTACTCTACTTATCTGGTCCTTTGACAAGGAGTACCCCCAGAAATGACAAATGTTGAAATGTTGGTGAAAATTGTACCGGCCAAACATGTCCGGATATTGACAATGCCAGTCCAGGGACACTGATGAGTCTTGCAAACTGATTCAGCCGGCTGCTTAGGGCTAGGTACCATTCACAACTACTCTCCCTCCTCTCGCACCGCTTCCTTCCTTTTCTCTTTCCTCAACCTTGTCAAGACATCAAGACTTGACTCAGCTGACTATGTTCTATCGCAACATATTGCTTCTATGCTACGTTTGCCAATACTGGATAAATCCAGTGTAATGTTCCCATCAATCTCACACTCTCACTTAACCTCTCAGCTCACTCCCTTTCTTCCTTTGCTCCTCAATTCTTTGTCGGTGCTCGTCCTATCTGCTCATCTTCCTCCCTCTAGCTCACCCATTACTGTTTGTTATTTTGTTTCATCTTTCTTCTCCTACCCTTCCCCTTCACCTCCTCTTGTGTTTCTTGATGCTCAAATACCTCTTTTTCCTTTCCGTTTCATTTGTCTTCCTTTTCTTTTTGTTCTCCAGATTTACTGCTTGCTCTGCTCATATCCTTGTCCAAGTCCTTGTCAAATCATTCTTGTCCATCTCATTCAGTGGTATGCTTATCATCTCTTCATTCATTTTATTTATTGTCTTTCCTGAGTTGTGTCTCATGTTTGTTTTCCTTTCAGGCTGATTTTTGGTTCTCAGAAATTTCATCAAAATTTCCTCAACAAAGAAAGTAGTTCAGTACTACTGGCTTAGTGTAGTCAACAGTAGTACTGAAGGAGTGGTTACGCCTGAAAAGGGCCACAAATATACATCCTGGGCCACGCTACAGATGTTACACATGTGTAATTAAGGGCTTGTACCACTTGTTTTGTTTTTTTTCAGAATCAATTCTTGGTGTCTGAGAAGTAGCGCTTTTGCAGGTTTCAATTTTCTGACTCTCACAAGGATTGGTACACACAGAATTTTGTACCATAAGCTCACAATTTCTGGAACAAAACCCCAGCACATCAATACTTGACCAACAAAATCCTCAATAGAGAGCCCCCTTCTCTGACCAATGTAATGCATCAATCAAAGGGAGAGGCTCTCCTCTGACCAACGTTCAGGTATGTACTTCATCGGTCAAAGGAGAAAACTTGCCTCTGACTGATGGAGTGCATTGGTCAAAGAAGTCTTCTTCTCTGACCAATGTACAGTGCCTCGCCATATAAATCTGGCACATTTTTTTGTAGTCTGGAAGACCAACCAAGACACTTCAAGTCACAAGTCTTGGTCCAGGGGTGCAAAATGGGTTCAAAAGAATGAATCTGAAAAAATAAATGAAATTGAAAACTATTTGAAATTTATAAAATTGATTTCATTTATGGCAGATTTTCAAAAACCTTTAATATTGTTTGAAAAAAACTAAAAAAATTAGAGGCCACAGCTGGACATCTGAAAAGAAGGAAAATAATTGAAAAAAAAAAATTGAAAAAATTTACTGATAGGTTTTTTAGATACTGTGGGGTGAGGTGTCAGCTTGCTACTATGACAGAGCCAAGCTGACAAAGGTAACATAAATAGAGACATTATTACTACAATATTAAGACCCATTTATGACTAATAATGTACAAAAAACTCATTTTACTTATTTTCATCCAATAAGCTTAGCAAAGTCCTGGCACCATAAAAATAAGTAATAAATTAAAATAATAACTACTTTTTACAAAAATTCTAAATAAATTCTAAACCTTGAGGATAAATTAGAATATTATGTCATATTCTGAATCCTCATGCAAATTAATGTAGGGTCCCTCACTGGAAGTACCCCTAAATTCCTACTCCTTCACCTTGAACCAATTACCCGTAAGAATTGGCCACAAACATATGTCACACGGACATTACACACACATGTACTTGTTATATATGCATACTATATGTGAAATGACCAATTATGGACTTATAATTGAGGTGTTGTGTATAATTTAGGAGTTAGGCCCAATTGGGGTTTAAACCTCCAACCCCGCGCTTGGATTATGTAATCCAATTGGAAATTGGCCAAATGTGTGGAAATAGCTAATCCCCTAGTTACCACATATGGACAAGTGTAACTAAGGTAAAAGTAGATTCTACGTGGTTTTACAAGGTTTTATTAATAAAAACCTTGAATACATAAGAGTAACATAGCCAGCGTGGCCTTTAAAGATTGGCCTTAGCCATTTGTGGCCCATTTGCATCATTTGTGGCCCATTTCAGATACATTCACACGTCAGTGTTGCTATGTACCTTAGTTACAATGACTACATAATTTATTAAAGCACTTGTGACGCAGAATTAATGACCAGCAGTGTCATTGGGATGAGCCTTGTTAGTGCCAATCTCCCAAATTGGCCACATTACGCTGAAAACCAGTTACTACACGCACACAGGCAGAAAGGTCCTCCACTATGAGTGAAATTAGTATATATAGAGTCCTCTTTCCACGCCAAAAGTTGTTCCCCATCATCAATTATTATTACAGTCAATCAGTTACGCCGTGTCCTGTCCTTATTTCAGTTACTCTGCCCTGTTTTGCCTGTTTTATCCATGGTGTTCTCTTTAAATCAACCAACTTACGTGTCCAGCTCCTGCGCAGAAACCTCCCAATCTACCCAGCAGCCCTACTTCACCCCCCTACGTGGCTTTTTGGCTTGAAAGAAGCAATAGTGAGTACTTCTTTCATCCTTCTGTCCCCATTCTGGTTCCTTAATTGGAAAAGCACTTTGGTACCACCTTCTGTTACGCAGAAACCCATTGTTTGCTTAATCAGATACCACCCTGCTTTGCAGATCTCTGATTTAGAGGGCACCTACAAACACCCCTGCGCCAGCAGGCCCCTCTATAAAAAGAATTATATTCTTTTTATCTCTTCTTTACTACTTTTCTACGTGAAATTACCCCACTTTACCCTTATTTTGCACTTTTATCACCTTGTGTAGCTAAAAGGTATTAGCCCTTGGCATCACAGAGGCTGACATGAGGCATCTGGGAGTCCCAAAAGGGGTTAAGGCACTGAGTTTCCAATTTTGTCCCTATTTTGCTGACCACTGTGATCCAATATCTCATTTGGTCAAAAAAAATTCATTCATTATCATTTCCCTCACATCTCAGGCTATACTCTCCAATTTTTTTCAGATTTTTCCAAACAATATTAAAGGTTTTTGAAAATCTGCCATAAATGAAATCAATTGGATAAATTGCAAATAGTTTTCAATTTGATTTATTATTTCAGATTCATTCTTTTGAACCCATTTTGCACCCCTGAACCAAGACTTGTGACTTGAAGTGTCTTGGTTGGTCTTCTAGATTTCACCAAAATGCGCCAGATCTTTCTGGCAAGGCACTGTACAGAATTAGCCAGATGAGAGCTCTCAGCTCCCTCCTCCTGACCAATGTACTGCATTGGTCACCAGAGAGCTTCCTCTGCCTGACCAATGCAGCACATTGGTCAGCAACTGATGTACTGTATTGGTCAGTGACCAATGTACTGCATTGGTCAGCAACCAATGTTCTGCATTGCTCAGAGGAGGGCATCCTCCTTCTGACCAATACAGTTGTCAGCCTTAGAGACAACACTGTCGCCCAAAAGGCTTCAACGGTGCCTTACTCTTATTCTCTAGAATTTGATGATCATTTACATATATTGCATGTGCATAATTGTGTTGTGTTATTCCACCATAAAGTGGATTAACATTCAGCTTCCTTTTATTTTCTAAGTTCTTTGAAATATTGAATATATTCAATTTCAACTTCTGGTTTCATCACTTCCCGCAGTGAGCTGATGAAAAACTCAGATCATCAACCCAGAACCACCAAATCAGAAGCAATCAAGCAATCAGGACAACACTCCTCACTATTCAACACTCCCAGGTCCCACCTTTTCCCTACCCAGTAGTCATTAGGTGTCATCTTCTTGA
The DNA here is from genome assembly GCA_002873125.1 of Puccinia coronata f. sp. avenae. Lineage (NCBI taxonomy): Eukaryota > Fungi > Basidiomycota > Pucciniomycetes > Pucciniales > Pucciniaceae > Puccinia > Puccinia coronata. The sequence goes on from PGCI01000019.1 coordinate 351,898, forward strand.
ATAGTAAGAAGTCTTTCCTCATTCTCTTGATTCCTTCTCAGTTTATTCTGGGCTTGGTCTCCACCTCACCTTTCTCTCCACTCTCTCTTTCTCTTTATTCATTCAATCAAAGATAAGAAGAAATGAACATCATCATCATTTCCTACAGAGCATCATCATAGTTATCTTCCTCAGTTTCCTTTGAGTGCCCTCTTACTGCTTGGTAAAAGAGGAGGCAAGTTGCACTGCACCGCTTATTACTCTCCTTCTGGATTGAGTCAGATACCTCACCTATAAAGGTTAGAGAAGAATAAATAAGCTTAAAGCTCATCATCATCATCATCATTATTACATTCATCTTCTTTCCTCCTTGTATTATAGTTGTCTTCCCCCTTTCCTTTCCCTGGAATACAACTATTGTGCCCCCATCCTTGTGTCCTGCTGCCACCGTAGAGGCCCAGGCTCACAACAGTACATTGGTCAGAGGAGACCTCCCTCCCCAGACCCTGACCGATGCGCTCTCTTCTGGCCGATGTACTGCATTAGTTAGAGGGGAGCATCCTCCTTCTGACCAATGCATTACATTGGTCAGAGGAGAGAAACCTCCCTCTGACCAATGGGAGGATGCTCTCCTCTGACTGATGCAGTAAATCGGCCAGAGGGGAGTTTTGTTTTGCTCTCATTGGCTCATGTTCAGTCATTGGTCACCATCAATGAGGCAAAGTTTCCTGTTGTTTTTGCTTTTTTTCCTTGCTGGAGCTTTGGCCAACATTGTCTTTTGTGGAGGCTGGATAGTCTTGGAGCAAGCAATGGTTCAATTTTGGTAGAGTCTCAATATGGGAAGAGAAGATGTGTTTGTAGAGTTGCAATGAGTAGGAGGCCAAAGAATTGATCTTCAGAGTTGGGAGAAACGGGTCAAACCCCGTTTCTCCAAATGCTTGATTCTGGGCCAGAATCAATACTTGATTGTCTCAAGAAATTGTTGCCCGTGGTACACAATTCTGGTATAGAATTGATTCTCACAAAAAATCAAAATCTGCACAAGAATTGATTTCTCACCTGCTGTGGTACGGACCCTAAGGTTTTAAAAGCGGAAACCTTGTTCATATATATGATGCAAGGTTCCTGAAACCTAGTTACATAAAAACTGCCTTAGTAAAATGTATTTGTGTAGTTCTTGCGGGGTTGTTGGTGAATTGGGCCAACTTGTGTAACCGGCACGCAGGGTGGGAACATAAAACCCCAATTGGGCCTAACTCAGCCATTTCACACAACACCTTGAAATGACGTCTACTTTTGGTCATTTCCCAGTTGGTATCATAATAGTCAACCAACATGTTACGCATAGGTGCCCTGCAATCCTATGGGTGGGGGAGATGGGTAAAAAAAAGGTGAAGGAGTAAGAATTAGGGGGTATCATGAGTGCAATACCCTAGGTTGTTTTGCATGTAGATTGATAATCTACAATAATATTCTAATTTTTCTCTAATAATTTGTGTAAAATATTACTTTAACAAGGTTTTTCAATGTTTATTCTTATTTCTTTTTTTATAAATAAACAAGCCATGATGTATTTGTATTACAAAGTGAGAGAAAGTCCTAAATGTTTAATAATGTCTTTGACATATGTAATAATGTCTCTAACTTTGGTAATACAATTTTATATTCTAACTAGAGAATAAAGGGGCTGCGCCGCTGCAAGGGTTTTAGACATCAGTTTTCTACCTTTGCATAGCCTTCCTGTCTCCTACCACTCTTTCACCCTTGCAATGGCTCACCCCAAGCCTAGATTTCAATAGCTGGGTATCAAGTGCAAATAACACCACCACTGTCCTGCATGTCTCCTTCCCAGTTGACATTCCATCAGACCCCTTTTATGACCTCCCTTCACCCCCCCCCCCCCCCCCCCTCACTCATTAGCCCAATGCAATCAAATTTCGAATTTAAATTACACCTTTAGTCCATTTTGAACTCAAGAAATGTGAAGCAAGGCTATGTCATGGACTACATGCGTAACACCCTCTACAGCTCAATGGCAGTTGCCTCAAGGGCCATTCACTGATTGTGCCAATTCACCAAGTTGGCCATCAGACCACAAGTGCCACTGCCAAACTACATAGGATACTAAAATTATCTCACAAATGGCCAGCCAATTTTATGTCACTTTATGTGCAACAAAGGTCCTGGTGGCAGTTGGGGAAGCATGCCAGGATTGCCCCAGAGGCCACAGAGATTTTTCCAATTGAGCACTTTATGCTGGGGTTTTACCATCAGCAAGGCTTTAAAAGTAGCTAGACCTGCCCCCTGACCTGGTAGCAGCGTGGTGAGTAGGTAGACGTGCCCACTGAGCTGATACCAGCCCCGCGGGCAAGCAAACCTGCACGCTCAGCTGCTACCAGCCCCGCGAGCAAGAAAACCTGCCAGCTGATCTGATACCAGCTTGGCAGGCAAGCAGACCTGCCTGCTGAGTTAGTACCAGCTAAGCAAACAGGCAAACCTGCTAGCTGACCTGGTACCAGCTCGGCGAGCAGGCAAACCTGCCAGCTGAGCTGGTACCGGCTCGGCGAGCAGGCAAACCTGCCAGCTGAGCTGGTACTCGCTCGGCGAGCAGGCAAACCTGCCAGCTGAGCTGGTACCGGCTTGGCGAGCAGGCAAACCTGCCTGACGAGCTGGGACCAGCTTGGCAAGCAGGCAAGCCTGCCTAGTACATGTGTATGTACGCGGGAATTGGCAAAAAAATCAGCCAACATATGAAACAGATACAAGAAGAAAAGAAAGGAAAGCCTTTTTTGCCATGACAATAATAGTAACAAAACAATGAATGAAGCCTGACCTGAGGATTGGTTGGGACAGAGAGGAGCCATCACCAGTGCAATAGCAGGGCTTGTCTTAGCACCTGATTTTTTTTGTTTCATACACAAAAGAAGAGTACATCAGTCGATACTTGTCCCATGTTAGCAATCAGCTTGCATGGTCAAACGTGACGCTTTTGGCACTCACCTAATTTGACTTTCGTGGCGCCCACCTTTGGCAGCAATTATAAATGGTATTTGAAGATTATTCCTAATGTTTTTCAGAAGTATTTGAATAGCCTCACTATCTGAGTTATATTAAAAATATAATGTAAATATTTTTCAAAAGTGTTTCAAAATAATCCAAATTATAAACATTGCGCCCCAAGCAGGGTAAAACCCCAAAATATACTCCTCTGTGACCCGTCACTGCCAGCAATAACTGCTTGGGCATAGCAGTCCGAGCGGTACTCAACCAGTACCAGCTGGTCAAGCAGGTGGCCCCGCTCAACCGGTCACCCGGCTCACCGGCCAAACAAGAGTATTTGACCAGTGTGTCGCTCAAACATTCCTGCTCAACCGGTGAGTACTTGTCAAACGGGGTGGTTTGACTCTGATGGTACCCAATTTGACCGGTACTTACCGGCCTGCTCGGCCGGCACACTGGTTGAACAGGCCGGTTTGGCCGGTGAGCAGGGTGACCGGTTGAGCAGGGCCACCTGCTCAACCAGCAGAGTTGGTTGAGCGCCGCTTGGACTGGATTTGGAGCTGTACGCTGTAGTGAGGTTTCTTCATGTTTTGTTGCATCCGTTACTATTTTTTTCTTAATTCTGTCTTTCAAATCACCTCTCCAGGTTGATTTGAAATCTTTTTCAAATAAAATAATAGTAATTCCTTATCATTTACTAATAAAAAATTAACTCAAAATCTTTTTAAAAAAAAATCTAAATGTTTTTTAAAAGCCATTTATAATTGCTGCCTTTGTTGCGCCCAATTTGGACGTGGAGGGTGCGGAAGAGTTGGAGGAGGCTGGGGCACGAAGGGTAGATGATTGGATGGTACGCGGGGCGGCGGGCACGGCAGGGTTGGGGGAAGCCGCGCGCGAGGCTGGCTTGGAGCCGTTTGGAGTGAGGCTGCCAGTCCCCATGCCCGCAAGTTTGGCTGAGGAAGGCGCAGCGGCGATAGCGGGTGTCAACGAGGCGGGCTCGTCCCAAGCTCGCCCATCGAGTCTTCTGCGGCCGATCTGAGCGTCACGCCCTCCGAAGAACACCGGCCGGGCCCGTGCTGGGACTTGTCGGCCAAACAGCGACGCTTCAGTTCCTCCTCGTATGGGTCCGCCGCTTTGGATGAGTATCTTGCCTTCGTGTCTCACGAGACCGAGAAGGCCCCAGGATGCTTGTTCAGAAAGTCTTGGAATGAGCCGTTGCCTCCCACCTTCATCGTCCTTAACTGCACCCATGACCATTGGTCTAAGTTAGTTGATCTGAACAAAGGAAAAAAAACGTGGATGAGTGGTTAGATGTAGTAGATATCTCTAGATGCTGTTGCTCTGGTGGCGAGGTCTCACCTGAAAAAGTTGATGTGGACACCAATGTTGCAATGAACACTTGAGAAGTCCAGACAGATATACACTCCGAAGGTGACACTGCTCCACGTCGGATTTTTGGCTCCACAGTCAAAGCACATCTAGCAATCCCAGGATGTGGCAGATGCAGTCAAATAAATGATGCCCTCTCTTTTTGTGCAGCAAGTGTTTGCTTGATGGTTAGTTGGAGAACGGCTGACCTTGTTCACCTTCTGGTTTTTCAATGACGCAAAGATCTGGGTAATTTCTGCCTTCGTGGGTCCGGCGGCCATTTTGAGCATGGTGAGATGAGAGGAGAGAGCTTTTTCTTGTAGATCTGGAGCGCGGGCAGAGAGACTGAAGCTGGCGGTTAGGATGTTGACTGGGCCCCTGCATGCTGAGAGTGTTGCGTTGCAGGTGGTGGGAGCTTGCAGGCCATGTTGGATACAACTCAATTGTGGCAGCAGAGTTGGTATGTAGGGATGGCACACGACATTGTTGGTTGTAGGTATGGAGATGAAGATCATAGGACTAAGGAGGTGGCTGACAGCTGACAATGGATGTGATAGGGTGAGCGCGGCTTAAGAAACCAATCAGCTGTATGGTTTCTGCCGGTTTAAAGGATGAGGAAAAAAAGAACACATACGGATATATAAGCAGGCAAGTGGAACAGTGGAAGATGTCCCTCATTGGATCCAGGTTTTGTCTGGTCCATTCCCTGGAGGAACCCTACTTTTCTATTGATTAGGCTGCCTCATTGTAAGATTCCATTGACAGACCCTTTTTTACTTGTTGCTCCGGCACAAGCTGGAGGGTCAATCCAAGGCCGCAAGGTTTGGGGATTAATATTTTTAACCTTTTTTCAGTAATTAACAGGGGGAAACCATGATCTTTCCTTGCGTAAAATCATGGTTTTAATAAACTTGGACTTAGAACCCTGGTTTTTTTTAGTATCAGTTCAGGTTTGCATGCTTCAAGTTTTCCACTTGAGCTCAACATAACATCACTACATGTCAAGCAACACATGCTATGAAATTACCCATGAGTTCAAACTGAATTCCAGTTGAACATACAGTTTACATGTGACTACCTGCAGACACACTTCAAACCACCAAAGGGTAAAGAGTTGTGCAATGGCACCTGTCAGCTTGCTACTATGACAGAGCCAACCTGACAAAAGTAACATAAAAAGAGACATTATTACTACAGTATTAAGACCCAATTATATGACTGATAATGTACAAAAAACTCAGTTTACTTATTTTTATCCAATGAGCTTAGCAAAGTCCTGGCACCATAAAAATAAGTAATAAATCAAAATAACAACTACTTTTTACAAAAATACTAAATAACTTCTAAAACTTGAGGATAAATTAGAATATTATGTCATATTCTGAATCCTCATGCAAATTAATGTAGGGTCCCTCACTGGAAGTACCCCTAAATTCCTACTCCTTCACCTCAAACCAATTACCCGTAAGAATTGGCCACAAACATATGTCACACAGACATTACACACGTATGTACTTGTTATATATGCATACTATATGTGAAATGACCAATTATGGACTTATAATTGAGGTGTTGTGTATAGTTTGGGAGTTAGGCCCAATTGGGGTTTAAACCTCCAACCCCACGCGTGGATTATATATATTATTCCACCTCAATTGGAGCCAAGGAGCCTTTGCAATCAACAAATCTGTGCCATTGAAATTGAATTGTGTGCTACTCACTGTAAGCTTTTCAGCTTTTGTGAGCGAGATGGATGTGTAAGCAAGCAAGCAACGAGCGGCGGCAACACAGATGAGGAGCAAACCTTTTGTGAGCAAGATAGATGTGTAAGCAAGCAAGCAACGAGCGGCGGCAACACAGATGAGGAGCAAACCTGAACAAAGGTTGAGAGTTTGCGAGACATGAGCAAGTAGCAAATGGAAAGCTTAAATGATGATTGATTTCTTTTAGGATCACACCTTTTGTGAGCGAGATAGATGTGTAAGCAAGCAAGCAACGAGCGGTGGCGACACAGATGAGGAGCAAACCTGAGAACAAGGGATGAGACCAAAAGAACATGATATCAGAAATGAAATGAAATGAAATGTGAGAAGGAAAAGAAACGGACCTGAACAAAGGTTGAGAGTTTGCAAGACATGAGCAAGTAGCAAATGGAAAGCTTAAATAATGATGAAGAAAAACTGAAAACAACCGGTTGACTAGATTTTATAACATGATCATTTAGGTTTGATAGAGTGCTGTGGACTACAACTTTGTTCATCTACTTAGACTAATTTTATGCTAGTAGCGAGATAACTAAAATATGCTAATACCCCCCCTGATTCTTTAGCTTCAAAGCTCTTGAATTTTCATCTTGAGGAAACTGAGAAAAGCTGAGTGCTTGGGATTGGCAAGAGATTTGGTTAAGCCGTTGGCAGGCATGACAACCGTAGAGATGTAGTTGATTTTTACCCAATTCTTGTTGACCGCTTCGCGAATGAAATGATACTTGACATCAATATGCTTGGTGTGTTGGTTGGCTAACGGGTTTCTGGACAATGCAAGAGCAGCAAGATTGTCGGTGAAGACGTTGATTGGATAGATTGAGGTTCCCAAGATGGAGCCCAAGAGTGATTGAAGCCAAACTGCCTCTTGAACACCGTTGTACAACGCACGGTATTCCGCCTCGGTTGTTGATGAGGAGACCGTTGCTTGCTTCTTGGCCTTCCACGAGATGATTGAGTCACCCCAAGTCACGAGATATCCTGAATAGGATTGACAAGTCTCAGAGCAGTTGGCCCAGTCCGCGTCGGTGTAAATACAAAAGACACCGTCTCCTCCGCCGACGCAAATGGAGTAGTTCTTGGTGCCGGACAGATATCGGAGAAGATGTTGGAAAGCACGCCAGTGGACAATGCCTGGTCGTTCAAGATATTGGGAGAGTTGCAACACTGCAAATGCAATTTCCGGGCGGGTTGAAACCAACAAGTAGTTGAGGGACCCAATGGCTCGACGATAGCTCACGTTGAGGTTGGAGAAGGCGGCCACTTCTTCTTCCGAGGCTGGGACGAGCCAAGTGCTGGGTACCATGGGGGTGGGGACGCTTCGACAGTCTAGAAGGTTGTACTTGGAGAGAATTTCCCCCACATATCGTTCTTGAGACAAGGTCAGGAATTTCTCATGGCAGGTGATCTTCATTCCAAGCAGAGAACTTGCAGGGCCAAGGTTGTCCATCAGGAAGCGGGCCAAGACAAGCTTTTTGAAGTGATCGACGTCATGGCTTATGATTGCCATGTCATCCACATAAATGTGGACAAGACATTCCCAACCGGGGATCTTTGATATGAAGAGGCAAGGATCAGCGGGGGAAGAGACAAAGTTGATGGAGGCGAAAAAGGAGCTGAGCTCCAAGTACCACACACGAGGAGCCTGCTTGAGCCCGTAAATTGACTTGTGAAGCTTGAGACAGTGCCCTGGTGGCGCATCGAGGCCAGATGGACAGCGCAAGTAGATTTCCTCTTTCAGCTTGCCGTTGAGAAAGGCATTGAAAACATCCATTTGGTGGATGGACATCCCGGCATTGATTCTGATGGTGAGAGCGGTTTTGAGGGCAGCTGAACAACCAGTCGGAGCATACGTCTTGGTGAAGTCAATGCCCTCTTGCTGAGCACTCCCTTGTACGCACAATCGGGCTTTAAACTTGATCAGATTCCCGCTGGCGTCAAACTTCTTGCGGAAGGCCCAGATGGTGCAGAGTAGATGACGATTGGAGGGGATAGGTACCACTGTCCAGACGCCTAGACAAACCATTGCATCCAGCTCCAACTTGATGGCAGAAGACCAGTTGGCTGCCTCGGAGGACGCCATGGCTGATTTGTAGGACTTGGGGATGGATGGGGATTCGGATTGGGTGACGGCCATAGCAAAAAGTGGCTCGAAGTATGGTTGGGCTTTGAGAAGGGTGTTGGCGTACCGAGCTCATTGTTTGGAGTCGAGTATGTTGGAGGTATTGATGTCCGCAGATATGTTTTTTGGAGCCGGTTGGTCCGCTGGAACCCACGACCAACTAGGTTTGGGCCGCGCATCTGATGATACTGCGGGCGCATCAGGGGCTTCCAAGCTCCCCTGGGCTGCTTCACCTTGCGAGTGGGATTGCTGAGAGGCCCTTGCAGGAGATGGAGCCCTTTGGGGATCCAGAGCAATAGGAGGCACCGGACGGCCAATGTTGTCCGGGTATTTTAGGAAGGGAGAGGGAGGGGAATAGAATACCGGATGAGACGCATCACGCAGACTCTTGCGGAGGTTATCTATGGGAGATGAAGTTGAGGAGACAGGATCCCCAACAGAATCATCCTTGTCATCAAAATAAATAAATTTGGATGTATCAGCAGAGGAACTCGGGGAGATTCCTGGAAAGCACGAGTCATTGAATATTACATTGTGGCTGTACTCAACCCGATTCCCCGCAGTGAGTATCCTCCAGTTGCGGATACCCTGCCAATAACACATGAGAATCCCCTTTTTAGAATTGTCTCCAAATTTTCCCTTTTGCTTTTCCTTAGGAATATTAACGTAGGCGAGACAGCCAAAAGAGTGGAGTCGCAAGTAGTCAAAGGGCTTTCCAAACCAGACTTCATACGCAGACTTCCATTTCAAACGCTTCATGGGGGTGATATTCTTGTAGAAGACAGCTGTTATCACCGCTTCTCCCCACAGTGATGATGGGAGATTGGCTTGCTTGAGAAGAGATTGGGCCTTTTCACTCGTAGTGCAATTTCCTCTCTCAGCAATGGAATTTTGCTGAGGAGTGTACGGTGCCGTGATGTGATGAACAATCCCCTGCTTGACATAAAACTTCTCAAACTCGGAGGAACAGAATTCCCCTCCCCCGTCGGTCACGACATTTTTCATCTTAGAGGAATGGACATTTTGAACTTCATTGCAATAAGATTTAAATTTTTCAAATGCCTGAGATTTGCGCAATAAGATGAAAACATGTTTGAAAGAGGAGAAAGCATCTGTGATTTTGAAATAGTATTGCCCTCCTCCAGTCGATTGAGGAGTGATCTTGCCGCTGAGATCCATATAGACAAAATTGAGTACGCTCTTGGTGTCCGGAAGCGTACTTGAGAAAGGAAGCCGTTGGGAATTTGACAGCCGACATGATTCGCATGTCATTTTATTGTAGTCGACTCCAAACATCAGTTTGAGAGCTTCTCCACTTGGATGACCTGCTCATCTATGGAGTTTGGCGGCGTCAGCCTGAGAGGCCTTGAACAATACTGACAAGAGAGACTGACCTTGAGATTTCAAGACAGTGCCGTGAATGGTAAACACCTTGCCTCAGACTTTGCCGTCAAATATGGTGAATGTCAAGGTGGGATCCTTGATTGCGAACTCGTCGTTGCTCAAGCAAACGAGCGCGCAATTCTTGAGATAAAGTTGCCCGAAACTGATTAAAGGATGAGAAAGACTAGGGACATGAACGGCTTTAAAAGCATGAACACCCCCGTCATTATTTCTGATGTGGACGTAGCCAAAACCAATTATCGGCACAGTTTGGCCGTCTGCAATTTTGACTAGAGATTTGATCGATTTGTATGATGAAAAACAGGATTGGTTGGGAAACATATGATCGGAACAGCCGCTGTCTAATAAGATCAGGCCTTGGCTTGCTCGTTGCGTGTGGAGTGCTCTCCCCACCACATAATATGCCAGAGGATGACTAACGACACTTGCATTGTCTTCGTCCGAGTTGCTCTCAGGTTCTGGTTTGCCTGAAGAGGATGAGGTGGCTGCTTTTGCGACTTATTTGGATTTCTCTCGCTTTTTGGCTTCATCTTCTTCCTTGATGTGAGGATAAAGCTCGTAGTAACGTTCCTTTTTGTGTCTTTCTTTAGGGTTGTGCTTGCCGCCTAAGCATCTGTTCGATGAGTCACCTGTGTTGTTGCTTGCTCTATGGGCGCTCTCAACTTTCACAGTAACCTCCTCGGAGTCAAAAGACTTAGCTTCCAGATGGTCGCGAATAATTTTGAGGGAGAGGGGTCGTTTGGTGAAGATAATTTCCTTTGTGTGGTCGTAAGACGAAGGAAGAAGGCTGACTATGTGCTTGGCTAGAAGAGTTTTGTTCACGTCCGGCTCAGTCGCTGTAGGTATGCCAATTTGGAGACCAACTGCTTGCATGTTGGCCACACAATTTTTGATTTGCGTTAGAAAGTTGCGGAGATTAGTTTGAAAGCTGACTTTCAAAAACTTTTGATAGACCTTTGCCTGGTTCTAGGAGGAGTTGGACTCAAAATGCTTGCTCAGAGCATCCCAGATGAGATGAGGTTCTCGGCAATTCTCGTCCGTGATGAAACGAGCGGTATTATCCTCGCTTAGATGGCGGCCAATGACGCCGGCAGCAGAGGTCTTCTTGTCTGTCCATGCTTCATACTGGGAATTGTCTTCGGCGGTTGCAGCTTTGTCGGCTATCAGAAATCCGTCCAAGTTCTTCTCCATGCAGTAAGAGAGAATTTGAGATTTCCAGTATCGATAGTTTTCATCCTTGAGGATTGGAAGCTTTGATGAGTTTTCAGACATGACGGACAGCAGGTGATTGGTATTGAGTTGATAAAAAAAATTCCCAGGGCGTTAAACGCAGACTGGGCTCATAACCTGTAAGCTTTTCAGCTTTTGTGAGTGAGATAGATGTGTAAGCAAGCAAGCAACAAGCGGCGGCGACACAGATGAGGAGCAAACCTTTTGTGAGCGAGATAGATGTGTAAGCAAGCAAGCAACAAGCGGAGGCAACACAGATGAGGAGCAAACCTGAACAAAGGTTGAGAGTTTGCAAGACGTGAGCAAGTAGCAAATGGAAAGCTTAAATGATGATTGATTTCTTTTAGGATCACACCTTTTGTGAGCGAGATAGATGTGTAAGCAAGCAAGCAACGAGCAGCGGCGACACAGATGAGGAGCAAACCTGAGAACAAGGGATGAGACCAAAAGAACATGATATCAGAAATGAAATGAAATGAAATGTGAGAAGGAAAAGAAACGGACCTGAACAAAGGTTGAGAGTTTGCAAGACGTGAGCAAGTAGCAAATGGAAAGCTTAAATGATGATGAAGAAAAACTGAAAACAACCGGTTGACTAGATTTTATAACATGATCATTTAGGCTTGATAGAGTGCTGCGGACTACAACTTTGTTCATCTACTTAGACTAATTTTATGCTAGTAGCGAGATAACTAAAATATGCTAATACTCACAACAAGCTGACAACCAACTTGATTGAGCACATCTGGGATTTGTCGCGTCAAAACAATCTTGGATCTGATTCAGATGACAAGGCATTTCATTCAAGCAGCTAGTTTTTTTTCTCTTTTTTTCATATGTCAAGACAGCATTGGGGAAAAAAAAAACACAAACAGGAGTTACAAAACTAAATCATGCAAGGTCTGGATCAAGCCACGGCAGGTTGCTCTCAGACTGACTTTGCGCTTCAGAATGGGGAACCAGGTGATGGCTGCTTTGCTTGTTGTCTGAATCGGACTCTGAGGAGTCATCCTCGTCACTAGTTGGGTTTCTGTTGGGCTTGGAACTGGTATGTGGTTGATGTGAGCTTGACTGGGTGCGAGAAGAGGTTGCAGCAACAGATGTACTGGGATTTCTGTATTGCTCGTTCATCTCTGATTGGCGTGCACAAAAGACCGGGACTTGAAAAAAGTGATTATGGTGTTGAGCAAAAAAGTTTTACCGGTTCCCGGGGGTCCATCTATAAAGATCAGGCCTTGATCACCGGTCTCTAGAAAGTCTTCAACACTCTTGAACACCGACCCTTGACCCTTGTTAAGCCGGAGAATGGATACCAAGTTTTACAGAACCTTTGCTGCAACATGTTGGGTAATCTGTGAACGGCTTATTCCGGTCGCGTCTATTCCGCTCCAACTTCCAGTCCAAAGTGCCACACGCTGAGCAGGGATCGTCGCACCGACCATAATCAAGGTGTAGGTCAAGAAGCATCTTTGCAACGATATAGGTCTCATGGTTGTTCTCTGGCTTGTCGAAAACTCGGAATGGGGGCGGTTTACGATACCGCTTCTCGTGGGCCATGGTTTGACTGTGTGATGGGAAATTTGATGCGGAGAAAAAGGTTGACAACTGAGGAGGGGCGGAAGATAGAACAGTTAGATCTGAGCTTATAGCAGGTTGGAACAAAGCTCCGATAATCACGTCGCGCATTGTTTAGTGTGGCCATTGCCTCAAATCAGGCAACTGCGCTGGTCACAGGAACGGGAACCTGGTCCAGATCAACTAACTTAGAGTGAAAATGGAAAGACGCGTGTCGCAGGCCCGGTGTTAGCAATGATTGCAATAATGTTGGACAAACAGGAAACCACGCACCGGTAATGGGAACCCCGGCGGGCATTGGATTCAATTGCCGCCAATTGGCCGGCAATTGCGAGACGCCATCGGGCTAATGATATGACAGAAACGGAATACCGAGGAAATGGTGCGGCGGGAGCCGGATGTCGCCCAAATTGGCAACAGGAAAATCAAAATGAAACACCGGGAAACGGTGCAGCGGGAGCCGAATGTCGCCCAAATTGGTAACAGGCAAATTGTGTGACGCATTTCTGCATATAATAATTTCTGTATATAATAAATATGGCAAGGAAGAGCCAACCCGTACACCTGTTATATATATGTATATATATAAAACAACAGGGAACAAGGGTCCGGAGAGGAGCAGGAGGAGCAGGAGCAGGAGGAGCAGTAGGAGAGAGTCAGGGGCCAGTGTGGAACGTAGCGTCAAGGCGGGTAGCGGGCGGGGTCAAGGAACACATCAAAGAATACAAGCCTAGGTGGGGAAAACAAGGAGACCGTATATATATATATATGTATCATCGGAGAGAAGAAACAGTGAGAAGCCCGAGATTGTAGTCGTTGTAGTATACGGACAAGATAAGAAAAAGGACCGACGGGCAGTGGAAAAAAAGAAAACATGGGGTAAAAAAGGTTATGGTTTGGCGGGCTTGTGGTGGGCCGCAGTTCGAGCCAGAGAGGAGGACTTAGCGGCGGTAGCGGTGGCAGATGATCTGTGACGGGGGCGATGATGAGGCTCAGATAGGACGGGGCTGGAGGGGTGTATCAGGAGGGGTGGGGCAGGTGGGGGCGGAGGAGAGGTATCGGGACTTTGTGGGTCCGAGTCGTCGCTGGAAGGGTACTGGTTATTACGATGCAGGAGCACGTGGCGCGGGTCGAGGATGGCGCTCTTGACCTTGATGGTGCGCGCGACATGTTCGACGAGGTGCGGGGTGATCACGAACGTCTCCGTCTGGCTGTCGAGGGTGCTGCCGTCCTCCTCCTCATCATCATCGTCGGCAGCAGCAGCAGAGACGGCGGCTTTGGGGGATGACTTGCGGGTCGCGAGGCCCGAGCTGATCAGGGCAAAGGCCACGTCGTCCGGCCGGATGCGGGTGGAGCAGGAGATCTCCTCGAGCGTGATTTCGATGGCCGGCTCTGCGCCATCCGCCGCCGCCGCCTGAACCATCTTAGAAGCGCCCTTGTGATGACCTTCCGCTCGCTTCTTCTGACCCGCCGGGAGCCGCGGGGGCGGCGGGGTGAACAGGGTGCGGAAAAAGCGGACCAGCACGGCGGTCCAAAAGCGGAGATACCCACGAGCGCCCATGGTCGACAGGGGCCTTTCGGGGGTGCCGAGCATCATCTTCTGCGCCGAGCGGCGCATGATATGTCCCGCCTCCCGGTCCGCCTCGAACCGGTCCAGCTCGTAGCTGAACTCGATCAGCAGCGTCCCGTACCCTTTCTTCTGGTACGGTGGTAGCGTCACTATACACGCCAGGTTGTACCCGTCGTAGCTGATCTTCTCCTTGGAGAAAAACCCCACAATCGTCTCACGTACTGACCCCGTCCCCGCATCTTCCTCCACGTTCGTAAGGATGTAGAAGTTGAAGCTCTCCACGTCGAAGAATATGTACTTGTGGTCAATGAACAGCTTGCCAAACAGACATAAACATTGGCAGTATAGCTTCGCACTCGACCCGTCCACCTCTCGAATGATCAGGTTCCCGCTCTGGTATACTTTGCGACCTGGCGGGTGAGTCACCGCGCATCTCATCTAATTAAACATGGTTTCAAAACACACACAAAAGTTATTCATCTCTTGCTCACGAAGCAGGGGATGGCGTAGCGAGAGAAAGGATGAATACTGACCTTGTGCTGGAGGTATGCGTCGGCTGAAAACAAGTACCTGAGACAGCCGTCACAGACGTACAGCTTGAGAGCGGAGGGAGGGCTGGGTTGGGAAAGATGGTGAGTTGATGAAGTCTGAGAGGGTTGAATCTTGCCGCCGCGATCGGAAGTCAGGCTGGATGGATGGGACTGAGGACTTGGGTAGAGATGGTTGGGTGGGACGGGCAGCTGAAGATGGTTTGGGGGGAGGAGATCAGAATGGGGCGAGCATGGTGAAGATGATGAGGATGCCAGGGATGAGAGCGAGTCCTGGCTGGGGGATCGGCTGCGTATCTTCTGGTGGTTTTCATCATGATGGTTGATATGCTCTTGGAGTGAGGGGGTGGTCGAGTTGGATGGCGAGGTGGGCAAGGTATTGTTTGGGGGAGCGGGGTCGATTTTCCTCTTCTTCTTATTCTTCTTCTTCTGGAATCGGCCATTGCTGAGTCGTTTCAAGCACGGCGTGGCAGGCTTCTTGTTGTGGCCGCCGTCGTCACCGATTGGCTTCGGCTGGGATGTAGGGTGTGGATGGGCTGTTGCGGTGGCTTGGCGGTACTCCAGCTGGTCGATCACGTACGGCGACGGGAACCAGGCCTTGATCTCGAAGCGGCCGAACACCACCAGGTCCACGTCCACCAGTGCGACCTCCAGCGTGGGGCCATGGGATGTGGTATCCTTGCCGATCCTGCGCCGCTTCTCGGGGTGCTTCTGCTGCTGCTGCTGCTGGTGAGGAGGAGGATGCCGGCGGGCAGTCAGCAGACTACACATTATTATTATCACAATGCATCAGTGGAATAGAATACTTACTGGGTCTCTTGTCTGCGTCGGGTGTGGTTCCGAGTGCGCCATGCTGGTCTGACTTAACAAGAAAACTAAATAAATAAATATTTATGTAGTGCGCAACAAAAACACTCAGTCTCATAACCCCCAAAACCACCTCAGCCCTCATCCCTTGTAATACACATCCCTTCTTTCACACAAACACATATTTACATATCTCCTGTAGGAGCATCTCAAACCAGCTTGTCCAACTCAACAGCAAGGAGTCATGAAACAGCTGAGTCAAGCTCCTAATACCATGGTCATCTTGATCATGACCAGCTTGATCAGGCCAGTCTAGAACTGACTGTGCCAGCTCTCATGGCTTCTGTTGAAGGGTTGGTGATGTCAAGGCAAGTAGTATAATGCCAGCATTTGATAATTAAAAGCTTGATTTGGTCATAACCTTTGATGTCTGAGCTTCTTTCAAGTGATCAAGGGTCCAGATAAGATGACAAACAAAAAATATAGATGAAAAAAGTCATTACAGGATAACCATTCCAGTTTTTGGGATGGGCTCCTTGATTCTTTATTTTGTTCAAAACCACGTGGAATGTGCATAAGAAGGAGGATTCACATGCAAAAAGTAATCACAACAAACCAGCAGAACGGATCCATGCGCTAATACAGGGTTGCTAAAAGATTTCTCATGTGGATGCGTTTTTCAAGCCTGGCTTGAATATGTAACTGCATTTTGGCGACTTGCTGTCTACAGGTCCTTCATGTGATGGTTTGATGAATGTTCTGTCTTCCTGATGTTGAAGCTTCTTCTTTTCAATGGTTCTGCCTCTCGACACTGTCAGATTTGCTTTCCTGCAGCTATCCTGAGTTTACTTATCATCATTTTTGATTTGTATTCATTCATTCTCTTTTCCAACCAATCAGTCTGGACCATGTGAACCTGACCCATTTTTATAATTCAACCAAAAAAAAAAAAAAGGAAACTCCCCATTAAATTCACTAGTAATGGTTGGCAATGGCTGTCAATGCTGTTGAGTCACCCCAAGTACCCAAAGAAACACCTTCCTTCCCAATGTTTTCAACCTACTCATCATAAGCTGCAGCAGAGAGAAGATACAGGATTGAGCCCCTGTTGGGTCTGATGAGATATATATATCATTGAGCTCCTGTTGGGTCATAAGAAAGACAATTATTACCAGACCATCAAGACAATCAGCAGAAACATCACCACATTTTAAAGGAAAGCTGAAAGTGTCTTGCAGGTTCCTCCAATTCTGTCAGGCCAGGTCTGCCATGAAAGAATTCAGATTTTGTTAACTCCTTCAACGGATGCGCCAATCTCAATCCATCAGGTTTTACAAATGACGTGCCTGTTACGTACAAAAAATACTTTGCTGGGTTTGAATCAAGGGTCTGTCCTGGTCTGGCCCAGACGAGACATTCTAAAGTCTTGATCCTCATCAAGACCACAAGTGAAGGGCATCTTATTTATCATGGAGAGATGTCCAGTGTTTTCTTGTGAAAGTACGGTCACACCAGTAGAGAACTATCCATTTTTTCCGTTTCTATTGCTTTTTTCTTGTCTATCAAAAAACGATAAGAAAACAGAGATCCTAAAAAGCAGATGCACTTATCAGACACCATTCTAGTTACAATTATACCAAGGCTGGTTTTCGTGTACCATATACTCATATATGTATATCATGACATCTAAAACATAAAACACACAGAAATGAAAGACACCAACGACCAGAGGACAGAAAAGAGACTATAGGAACAGATAAACAGAACGACGGGAATTCCAACAACCAATTTTTCCAAGAAAAAAAGAATAGAGATTCTTTTTTTTTCTTCTTCTGTTGGTTGCGTTTGGGTTGGGTTGAGCTCACATCAAAAGGAAAAAAAATGAAAGAAGAATGTTCGACTACATAAAAACAACCCAAGAAAACACACAAAAAATGTACGACCAAAAAAAATGAACATGATGATGGCAAAGAAGTATATGTGGGTAATAGGGGGAACGAGAACGAGTAACTTATGTATGTATTGAGAAAGTGGAAAGCTGAATCCAATGAGAAAGAGAAGACAGAAGGAACATGAGCGCGGGTATTTACTATTAAGTGTGTGATAACAGTTCAACGATATGTATATATAAATATATATGACAGATGCACAAAGGGGGGGGAGAGGGATAGGATCGTGGTGAACAGTGAGAGGTAGCGGAGAGGGAGGAGGGGGGGGGGGGGGGGGGTTAGTGGGCCGCCCAATCAGTAGCGTGCATTAAGCTAGAGAGGCAAGAGAATTGGTTAGCAGTGTAGATAAAAAAAAAAAGAACCCAAGGGTGAGATGCGCGTACTTGAATGACTCGAAGGGAGTATCTTTGGGGGATCGTTGGGGCACGAACGCCTGGACCTTAGCCCAGGACCTGAACATCCTATCAACCGAAAGGATGGGTGTAAGCGAGTGAGGGGGGAGGGAAGTTCAAGGAGAGAGAGAGAAAAACGAACTGTCTCCAATAGCAATGGACGCCGGCGGGGGAGAGATAGTGGCGGAAGAGCGGGTACGAGTTGTTGGCGATCGACTCCGCCCAGACCGGGTCGGCTAGCAGAGCGTCCATCAGCTTAGGCAGACCTTCCACTCCCGGACCTTCGGCGATGGCGATGTTTTGGGTCGGCGAATGGGGTCTCGCATCGAGCAAGTGATGGAAATGCTGTTTACAGATGCACACACACAAGGATCAGTTTCCTCCTTCGCCATTCCTTGGAAGAAAAGCGCATCCCGGAGATCGAGAAATCCCGCCGGACGTACCTGGATGTACTGCATCTCATGACCCACGACCACGCTCCGACACATCTGCAAATACTTCAGCCGGCCGGAATAGGCATAGCCTTCCGTATGCACGAGGAACTTGTAGTTGCAATGGTCCTCGGGCGTCTTCAGTCCGCCGTTCAAGTTCTGCCAGACGATGGGCTTGATGTCGCTCCAGGGTTTGCCCTTGGATACCTCGAGGAGTTGCTAGAGAGAAAAGACAAAGCCAAGAAGGAAGGATATGAGAGATAGACCAGGGATTGAGGACAGGCAAGGAAAGACGGACCTCACGGAGCTTGACGAGAATGGCACCGCGCCAGAAGGCTTTGGAGATCTTCTTGTCCCAGGTGAGGGTGGCTTCTCGCTCGGCAGTTTTATCGCGCACCTCCACCATCCCTCCCACCTTGGGCTCCGGCCACGAATAGAAGCCGTAGTCGGGCATCAGCCACACTTGTTCCTGCGACTTGGTCCGGTCCAGCACCCAGATGGGATGCTCGTCGTCCCCGCCCTGTGGCGCATCACTCGTCTTGAGCACAAACTCTACATCCGGTAATAGCTCCGGTGAAGTGATGACTGCTTCCTCTGTTTCGCATGGTTCGCCATATGGATTACACTTTCAATATCTTCCTCCTTCTTTTTCCTGAGTTTCTGATATTAAACTGAAACATTTCACTCACGAATCGAATTTAAGATGGCCTCTGTCCGTAGCCCCGGGCCACTATAAATCACATCGAGGAAATGTCAAGTTGAGTAAATGGTCCGCGTGGCGTGAGAGAGTTAATGAGACAGCGTGACTAACCCGTTGAACCCTTTAATGTAAACACGATTCCGGTAAATCAGCACTCGTGCGTGGCTATACTGCTGGGCACGGTCTAAAGTGAGAGGACGATAAGACGAGTGAGTATTACATGTGAGATGTATGCGTGGAATGTAGGCGGAGGGGCACGGACCAAGATGCTGGATGGTGATATTCCCCCTTGCGGAGTGATATTCGACGGCACGATCAAGTTCTTGATACAGGTTAGGAAAGAGGCCGTCACACCTCTTTTGGTCCATCATACGATCCATGGCGGGCCCAAATTCATGGCCGGAGTCCGGCTGGTAGACGGTTTGGAGAGAATTTTTGAGGGAGAGCTGTTTGTGACAGAGCTTGGAGGCCAGCAAGCCGGTGAGGGAGTCGTCTTTCGAGGAGGGGATGATGTTGCAGACCCGCGACACGACCGCATTTGTGAGGTGGTAGTTCGTGTCCCAGAGCAGATGCGGCTCGTTCACGTTCCGGAATAGCAGCCGGTCGAGCACCACCGCCGTGCTGATCAGAGCTAGTAGCGAGCATATCGTCACCAGCCGGCTGGCCAACGTGCTCCGTCCTTTGTAGTTACCAAGTAGCGGGTTGAGCCGCAGCGGAAGCAGCGGCCTTTCTGAACATTCCGGTGAATATATATATAGCTGAGTCAGTTGCGATTATTTCTCCTCTAGAACTAATATAAATATCATTGAAAATCGAACTCTAACTGGTATTGATGACTGCCCCAGACAAACCCCCAGAACAGAGGAGGCAAATGGCGTAGGGAATATCATTTGAAACTGAATTAGGAAAGTACATTTACCCTGTTGATCCGAAAGCCAAGCGACCGGATGATGATTTGCAGGCACGGTTGGTGACATTTGGCGGGTGTGTGATGAGAAGGGGGGAGTTAGGGAGAGGAAGAGAGTGAAGTTGCTATATCGAGTGGGGTTGGCTTGACAGTCTGCCAGGACAATCCGTCAGGGTTTGGGTAGGAATCTCGATGTGCTGGTATATTATTGCCTCCGGCTAGGAGCTGTCCTCTTTGTGGGCTTTCCTTAGCAGGGGTGACGTAGAGCCGCGAGCGAAGGGCAGGCGGCAGAGGGGGGGTATGTGAGATGGAAATCTGTTGGGCCAGTAAGGAATGGGGAAATGGCAGATGATGCTGAATGGCCGGCAAGCAAGCCCAGAAGTTTCCTGTTGAGGTGAGAGGGGGAGAGAGGGATGGAAGCTACCCAAAAGATAAAATATGATATATGTTTTGTACACTGGAATAACCCAAGAGGAAAAAAAAAATATTACAGTTGATGTAGGAGTGCTTTTGCAAGGGGTGATGGTGGGGATAGTTGTGTACGCACCAATTTTTATACACTATATACTCTGAGAAGTCAACTTGAAACACCTTCAAGACGACGGAACAAAGCTCCAGTACAGTAGCGTTTGTATTTTAGGGATGGCAGCGATGGGGATGAAATCAGTGCAACAGCAACTTGAAACACCGTCGAGGCGAGGCAAGTACACGTTGTGTTTCTTGTGAGTTGATGAGAGCGACGCTGATGAAATTCCATGGGGAGAGGCGCTAGATATCCATGGGGTACACCAGACTCAGAGCCAGTGGGCCATACTCCAGCGGAGATCCTCATCGTCTGCGCCAGAGCTTAGAATGGAGATGGGATGTAGGTGGAAGCGATGGAAGCTCTTCTGATAGATAGGGGCAGTTACTTGATGCGATAGCCAAGCACAGTGTTCGCTCTTGCAGGCGGCTAAATGAAGGAAGCTCATCTTCGTTTCATGTTGCCCTCAAAATGGCAACGGACTCAATCGGGCTCTGGATGAGAGCATAGCTTTCCCACAGATGACCTCTCAGTATCCTAGCTTATGTATGGCCTTGTTGATCAAGCTCATGGCGAATGCACCACCAACTACCACCCCATGTCCGATGAGGATATCGCGGTTACATGTTTAAGAGAACCGGTGTTTATAGGAGAAGAATAACAGGGAATCCTAACACCATCCCAAGTGTAATCTTGTTGAGAGAAAGAAATATAAGAGACAGCTGATTGGTATGTTTACTTTGGCATTGGTTCTGATGTCACCCTTTGATATGACCAACAATCATGAAACCAAAAGCTCAGCGTTTACACCGCACTCAGGAGGAGTCAAGAGCAAAAGGGGTGGTTAACTTTCGAGAGGTTGCAAAGGTTTCTAAGCTGCGATGCTCGTGAACGAGCTTGTTTTGGGCCGGTATTTTAACCTAATGTATCTCCATCCGCCTGGATAGATACAGTTTGCATTGAGGAAGGGCCGAAGGCCGAGGATCCCACATAAATAACTCAAAAAAAGTCCTCCATCCTTGAAGTTGTGCGGGGTCAATTTGGCGCCGATTGCGCCGAGGGATTCATGACAAGATATAAATCAAAATGAATGAATGGTGCGAATAATTGGGAAGGGGGTTGCTGTGGGCAGTTGCAGCTGAGGGAAGGAGAAACGCAGATGACTAAATATGCATCTTGCATGACTGTGTTCCTCAAAAGTCTTGGAAAATTGTGAACCTGTTTTCTGCGAAGTAATATAACGTCCTTTGGAAAGAGGCTTTGGCTCCTTCTGGCTCTCAGAGCTTCATTCAGACTTGAAATTGGCTGAGAGCCAAGCCAACAACAAACCATATTTGTAGATTTTTTTTGTATCCCATGAAACAGCGGGGTTCACGTTCTGCTGATTTACCACTGCTTGGGGTCAACAGTTCTGCTGATGCATTCCAAAAGTTTCTTGGATCATGAGCACGCACCAAATCACAGTGATTTTCTGCTGCAAAAGTGACTGTGAAAACATCATTCATCTTTGCGTGACCGAAACTAACAGCAATAGTCCGGTTCACGACCCGCTGGTTTCAGCTTGCTGGAATTTATGACCCCTTGCTTGTTTTTGTATAGTTTATGCATGGTTGTTCAGCGTGCTGTGCATCAAAACTTGCATAATGGCTGGGATCACTCACCCAAACCTTGAAGCATCATGCAAGGTCCAATTTAAACTTATGACCTGCATGTTGCTGATGCAGCAATAAAAAGCTGCTAAAATTTAGCATAAACAGCGGGTTGGGAACCGGACTACAGTTGCGCGCGGCATTGCGCTGTACGGAGGTTTTGGTGAGGTCCCAAATGTTGGCTCAAGAAAATGCAAAAAACCCAAAAATTTTATGGCTTTTGAGGGGCTGAGGCATCATTTAAATGTTCTCTAAGCCCATATGGAAGCATTTAGCATTCTGTTTGAGGCTTTGGTATGTATTTAGGGCAATATATTGACCTAATTTTATGTACTCAAGCCTTGATTTAGGCTCCGGGTCCCAATAGTCAAGTCTAAAAATAAAAAAATAAAAAATGGCTGGACCAAACAGGTCGCCCCTCATATTTTTAGAATCTACAGACTCTCAAAGCTCTCAAAATGTGGTCAGCTTGAGTGCTGGACCCCCGATGACAATGGTGTTTTCCCCCGCGTACCCAGAACAAGTTTTGCAGGCGGCTCCGTACAGCGGAATGCCGCGCGCAACTGTAATAATTCCCTTTTTGGATGTTGCCAATCTCTGTGATCCCATATTTATGCACTAAACGTGCATGTGTATATACAACATCGTCACATCAGGCGGTCTAATTATCCACCTCGGCAGGGCAGCACATAGTGCCAGCCGACCAAGGTTGACTCTTCCTTGGCGGGCCGGCATAGAGCGTACCTGCCAAGGGGGGTTCCTCTTTGGCAGGCAGGTACAGACTGTACCGGCCCGCCAAGGAGGAATACTCTTGGCGGACTGGTGCAGTCTGTACTGGCCCGCCAAGGAGAGTCCCTCTTCAACAGGCAGGTGCACTATGTACCGGTTGTTAACGGAGGAATCCTCATTGGGGAGCGGGTACAGACTGCACCATTCCGCCAAGAGTATTCCTCGTCGGCGGGCTGGTGCAGTCTGTACCCGCCTGCCAATGAGAATTGTGATCCCTCAACACGTTTGACTTTCCTACCTAAGGCACAAATACTTCAAATTGCCATATGGGATCAGGCTATATATATTTTTGAATACAATACAAAAAGACTAAAAGATGTCCAAATCATTTGTTTCCATTAAGGAATGACTGTGATAAGATTCTCAAAGAATGCTGGAGAATCCTGTGGGTTTTGAAAGAGGGGAAGCAGTGAGTTTTGGCCATCGAGTTCTAGAATTTGATCGCCGACTAGTGCCATCAAGTTGTACAATTTTATCGCCGACTATGACCATCAAGTTGCACAACTGATGGCCGACCAGTGCCATCAAGCTCTAAATCTTGATAGCCCTAGTCAGCCATTGGTTGCACAATTTGACTACTCCAGACGGTTGTCGCGGACCGGGGCCCAGGCCATCAAGTTGTACCGCTTGTTATGCAATCTGCACCGCAAGCGGTCACAGAGTTCTGACTCACAGTCAATGTTGATCTATAAACTGATCAATATGTAGGTGCAAGTTTTTTATTCTTGGGAAGGTTTGCATAAATGTGGATTTATTTATGTAATTATGTGATAATGATCAGCACGCCTTTACCTGCATTTACCCTTTGGGCAATTAATGTTGTTACTTTCAACTTCCCTTCATCTTCAACCTTGCCTCATGCAATTGGAAAATTTGCAAAAAAAAGCTCAAAATCAGCAGAATGTGAACCCCCTTAATTAAGTAGTATTCTTAGACTTGAGTGTAGAAAGTTTCAGGAGAGCTAAGAAAAGGGAAAAAAAGGAAAGAATTATATTGCATGACAGTTGCAGGATGTGAAGAAGGCCCTACAGATTCTTGTGTTTATAGATCAAGCAAGTCTTTGATATATCCTTTTCCTTTGAAGTTTTATGAACGTCAACAAAGCCATGGTGTCAATTCAACCAAGGGGGGGGGGGGCACATGACTTCATCCTTGTCCCATCTTTTCTTGTTGGCCAACTCTCTTCATAAAGTTCTAAAACCTTTATTAAATATGGGTTAAGGCCCAAGGGTCATGCCAAAAAGTGATATGCATATCCCATGGGGCATGTATATTAATAGGCACTTGGTTAAACGACTCCTAACTTTTGAAGAAACAACTCCCAAAAGTGAGAAGTTGTTGGGGGTACCATCTCTGGACGCGCCAGAGACAGTCCTGGGAGTTGTCCCTCAATTCTCTCTCAATTCCGCTGGGAATTGGGAGTTGGCAGGATTATATTTTTTAGAAGAAAAATAAAAAAAAACTTTAGAGCATCTCCACCGCGGACCCTAAACCGGGTCCCTATCCCAAGTTTAGAGACCCGGGTCAAAAATCCCAGACCCACCACAGTCCCTGTCCGGGTCCCTATCTTAGGGCTGTCCCTAAAAACCATGGTTGCCCCACATGCAGGGACGGCTAGGGACCCAATTGTCCTCCCTGGAATCAGGTTTCACAAGTCAAAAACCTTGTGAAACCATCCATTAGGGGGGTTCACAATAAGCTTTATTGCTTCTTGTGTCCCTTAAATATCTTTCTTGTGCAACATTTATCGCGTAAATTTATGCTAAAATTTTAACATGACAAGCAACCCCCACGTGTGTCTTGTTTGCGCAACTTGACTTGAAAAGCTTTAAAATATATGTGCGCAGCACCTGCGCAGCACATAAAAATATTTCTCACACCGGTTAAAAAAAAGGGTCTTGGAAAAACGACTCCTGATTCTTAGGAAAGTAACTCCCAGACCAAGTGGACGTCGCGACTACTGATTTTCAACCAGCAGAAGACCCACAGCAGACGTAAAAATGCTGCGGCAAAGTTTTGGGAGTTGTTTTCCCAATTCTGTAATGTAATTTGGGAGTCGGCGTGATAATTTGAAAAATATTCAAAAAAAAATTATATCGTGGAGATGAGTGGCACCAAGTGCCTCAAAATTCTAAAATAGTTACCAAATACATTGAAATGTATTCCTGTAGCATGATAAATTCAAATCTCACGCATAGGTGATTATTGAGCTGATTTGCTGATTTTGTACAATTTCCTACTTTATGTGAAGCAAAGATCTACAGTTGCTTTGTTATAACAGCAAGAAAATACCCCAAAGTCCCACATAATTAAGCAAGGAACTTGTAATTAATTATGGAGAAAGATTCAGAGCTTTATATTTGCAGGGTGAACTGAAATAAGAGCCACCCAAAATTGGACGTATTGCTTTTGTGGTAAAACCACAAAACACTCAATATGCTTGGAATGAGTACCTCCCAAGCCCCTCAAATTGAAAATCAGCTTCATTGGATCCAATCTTTTTGGATTTCAAGGCCATGTCATTAGTGCATGTCATTTACCCAGTTAAAAGTTCATAACATTCCACACATAAGCTGAAAGTTATAGTGAGTGCAAAAAGAAGGAATATATTTGCATGAAAGCTGAGTACCATATATTCAACGCTTAGAGTAAAAATCAACTATCAATCATAATGAGAATGAGAAAGAAGAGAATAAATCATAAAGAGAAAAAAAAAACAGCAAGAACAAATAAAAAAAAAAAAAGAAAAACTAATAACGTTTATATTTATCTGAGGAGGCTGCAGCCTTGAGAGTTTCAGTTAACTCAAAACATTGAGCATATCTTTTTGGACAATCCAACGCCACACGCTCAGCTGCAACCTCCCAGTCCATCTGTAAAGTGGGGGCAGGAAAGAGAAGGGGGTTTTTCAGCTGAACAACCACAAAATGTGAACAGGAAAAAGCAATGAAGATGGGGGGATTGTTGTTTGGGGGGCACATGGCAGGAAAAAAGGATTGGGAACAGTTTTTGGAGAAGAAGAAAACTGGACACTCAAAGTGTCACCCATGCTTGGCATGCACATCCAGTTGGGTATATCACATCTTACCGTAAGATCCGGAAATTTGATTCTTCTTAACATGGCGTCAATGTTTGGGAAAAAGGTGTTGATTTTGTAGAATCTTCTGTTGTCCACGATGTGTTGATAGAGTTCTTCTTGGATGCTGGGGAATTGATTTTGACCTCGACCAAGGCAATGCGCAGCTACTCAAAATCCACAATGACCATCTGAGTCAAAGTTGAGAGTTGTGTCCACGTAATCTAGAAGGATTGCTGGGAGTGAAGCCACGTAGGATGAGTCCTCCCATGCTTCACAGAGTGGTTGTTTGGGCGCTGGTGCTTCTTCATCTTCAGGAGTTTGGGGCTCTGGAGATTTGGCTTTTGGTGCTGGAGGTTCTATTGGGAGGCGGCTGGCGATTTGGACCGCGCGGATCTTCTTTTTGGGAGTTTCTGGAAGTGGATTGGATCTTGCAGCGGCTTTTCTGACGGGTCTAGTAAGGCAGTTTCCTTTTTTTTCAGATTTTCTTCCTTTTCTTCTTCTTCTTTTCTTCCTCATCTTTTTCTTGAATTTCTCCTCTCTTTCTTTTTTTCTTTTGATCTTGGCAGCAAGCATGGCGTCTCTCTTCCTTTTCTTCTCCACGTATTTGAATGCCAACAGGTCTCTAGTCGTGGATTTTGGTTTGTTTGTCGTGCTGGACGTGGATTTGGCTTTGGTGGTCGTGATTGTTGGTGCGCTGGGTGCAGTTTTGGGCTTGTTGGTTGCGCCTTTGGGTCTTCCACGTCCTTGAGGTGCCTTCTTGGGTTGTTGGACGTTGACAAAATGTACAGATCCTTTGAGCAAGCGTTCAATGGAGATGAGTTTTTTGTTTCTCTGCGCAGGGTTCATCTGAATCAGTTGGGTTTGGATGTTCTCAATCCTTTCTTCTGTGGTGGCATCAGATTTTGTAAGGGCGCTGCTGAGTGGCTTTGATTGATGAAGAAGAATTTATAAGTGTCAGTAGATTGGCTTCACATTGTTTGTGTTTGATTGGAGGGGGGGCTGGGTCTGATTTGGCAACGACTCCTGATTTGAATTTTACGCGCATAATATCAGCATGCCAACTACTGCCGACTCCCACAAAAAAAAAGAAATTATCATAATTAGCTTTCCCAACTCCCAACGACTAGCAAGAATTAAATGAAAATGACAAATTAGCCATGCCAACTCCTGCACTGACCTTGTCAAACCCCAGGTAGTAGCGACTTCTGTTTGGATGTGTGCAGATGAATCAGTTGCTTGCCGACTCCTGCCAACTACCAAAAGTTGTGTCAAAAGGCATTATCAGCTATGCCAACTCCCAGCAACTACCAAACATAGAAAAAAATGAAATTGGGCGTGCCAACGTGTGTTCTGAACTTGCCAAAGCCCGGGGACCAGCGACTCCCATCTAGATTCCTTTTGGCAAACAGATTAGTTGGCCAACTCCTGCCGTGTCAGCCTTAGAGACAACACAGTTGCCCAAAAGGCTTCAACAATTTTATCTTCTTATTCCTCTCTTCACTAAAAGTATTTTCATATCATAATATTCATACTTTGTTGTGTATAAGTGTGAAGTAATATAAGAGTGAAGTAATTAACCAGGAAGTTCACATAACATCTAATCATTTTCTAAGTTCAAACTATATTGCATATATGCATTTCAATCAACAAGGTTAACCATTTTGTCAGCTGGCTGAATGAAAAACTTCATCATCACTCAGAACCACCAACTTAGAAGAATCAGACAACTCTGGACAGTATCACTCCTCACTACTCAATCAACACAGGTTCCATCACATCCCTACGTTGTTGTGGTCATTTGGTGTCATCTGATTGAATAGTAAGCAGCTCTTTCCAAGTTCTCTCCTTCTTCAAAGTTCCTCTGAGCTCTTGATCTTTTCATCCATCCTACTCATCTCTTTCTCCAATCAAATAAAGAATCAAACCAATAAACATATCATCTGTGCTTCTGTGGACTGCTGCTAAAATCCACATAGGTTTCCTGCTACATAACCTTTGCCAGTTTCCTTTGGCATAAAAAAGCAAGGCAGTCTCTGACTGGACCTTCTCTGTTTCTTAAGAGAAGAGGGGTTAAGCTTAGCTGCCCTTAAGCCATCCTCCTTTAAGGAGAGCACCAGAATAGCCCAAAGAAGGCCAGATGTCATCTTCATAATCAAAGTTATAACTCTATTCTTCTTCTCTCCTTTCCACCTTTTCTTCTTCACAATAATTGTCCTCTCATTATTCTTCTGGAATCAATTATTGTGTCCCCCATTCTTGTGTCCTGTTGTCACATAAGAGACCCAGGCTCATCAATATTGGGTATGACGACTCCCATTCTGGCAACAAAGCAAGAGTCAAGCAAGACTACTTACAAAGTGAATCTTCTTGGCGGACGTATTTTCCCGCCAACTCCCAATTTAATATGACCTGATGCATTTCTTGAACCACGACTCCCGCTGACTCCCAAATGGAAAATTTGCACCGCCCAAATTAGACCCACGACTCCTGCCGACTCCCAAAAAACTGCGCATGGTTGACCGGATTTGCCCGCCGACTCCCGGCGCCCCCTGCCAAAAGAGATGAAAAAAAGACAAAAAGAGAAACTCACCTTGATGTGCCATTGGGGATGAAAATCATCTGGCTCCACAAGATGCCCTAAGTTTATGAGCTCCCTAAGGCGGTGCGCGCAAGGTATGCCTGTACGCTCAAAGTGGAAGCCGTTGCAAGTTGCCGCCTTTTTGAGGGATGCCACGGCGACCAAGTTCTTCTGGGCCTTGAGGAGAGCGTAGTGAGTGATATTCCATCCATGACAGTTTTCAAAAATCTTGCCTATACTTTGAAGAGAATTAATCTTCTGTGCATGGTAGTGCGCCAAGATTTTGTGTACTTGAGATTCCAAAGCATTTGTCAGTATTTTGATGATGGATGTGAAAGAGTGATTTGGACCCAGGAGATGGGATTTGATAAAAGCGTGGCCGGATTCAATTTGTGAAGTGGTTCAATGATTAAAATGAGTGACGGATTTGGTCCACGCATTTGCATATTTTTCAGCAACCGGGAGCCACGTGGAATTCATGTACTTCTCAAATTGGGCGCCATAACAAGAAGAAAAACTTGAGAAAGCAGAGTTGAAATCGGATGGAGAGGTTAATTGGACAACCCTATTCCAATGTTCAATCATTTCGTGTTCAGAGATCTTGTTCTTGATGTGTTTTGTGCCGTTGGTGACCAAATTCTTCTCAATATGCCACAAGCAAAGCATGTGGTACGCGTTGGGAAAAGCGGTTTGAATAGAATTGATGAGGGCTTGTTCTCTGTTGGTGATGACTACTCCAGGAAGGGGAATTTGATTTGAAGTGAGGATATTGAGGAGACATTCCAGCGCCCATTTGTAATACGGTTGAGTTTCTTCAGCTAGAAAGCAAAAAGCCAGACTAAAAGTTTTATTTGCCCCTGTGACGCCGGCAATGTGGAGAAGTGGCATTTTGTATTTGTTGGTTTTGTACGTGCAATTGAGGAAAAGGACGTAGTGGTACGCCGAGAGCAGTTTGACGGAGTGTGAGTGACAAAAAAATAGACCCATGAGGACACCGTCGTCATTAACTTTGGGAGTGGTAGAGAAATCCAAGTTTTTGAGTGTTTCTTGAAGGTGGAGAACTGGGCTGATACCCTGGAGTGCTTGCTGCGTAGCTTTCTTTCTGGCGGAGTAGATGGTGGAGATTGTAGCTAAGATTGTCTCATTTGGGTGGGTTTTCTTCAATGCTTCAAGAATGACGGAGGGTTTCAATCCGGCGTTGCCAAGTCTTTTCATTTCTTCAAAGAGCGTATCAGTGAGTTTTTTGATTGGCTGTGTGGGCTGCGGGGTTCAGAGAAGAGGGGTGGTTATGAGCTGGATCAGTGACCGTAAATTTCCAGTGGTTCTTCTTCTTCTTGAAATGGCCTGTGGCGCGGAATGGGCAGTTGATCAAGCAGGAAGCCTTGGGCACTCGAGTATCGCCTTTACGTCTGTTACTTTCTGGGTTTCCTCCCCTAAATAAAAAATATAAAAAAATATAAAGTGTTATAAAAGTCTTTATTATAATGGAAGAAATGAAATTAAAATGATAAAATAAGACTGACCTGTCGCATTTGAAAGTGACAGTTTTTCCAGGTACACCTCTCTTGCTGACAATTGCGTAGCCGTGTGCTTGAGCAAATGATTGGATAGCGTTGGTGAGATCTTCTTTGGTGTCATAAATAACATTGGGTGGAGGAGGAATATCTAGATTGGTTTGCTGGTTTTCATGTTGATTAATGTTTTCTTCATTTAAATCTTCTGATTCTTTAATTTCTAAATTTTGAACTAGTTCTTCTTGGTTTTCAGTTTGATCTTGCTCATCTTCAATTTCTTTTTTCTCAAGTAATTCCAAGCAGGTTTCAATGACTTTTTGTGCTCTAGCTTCTTCTTCAATATCAATTTCAATTTCATTTGGATCTACTAAGCTATCTACTACACTATCATTTTTTTGATCTACTACACTATCATTTTTTTGATCTACTACACTATCATTTTTTTGATCTACTACACTATCATTTTTTTGGAGAGTATCTTCTTTGTTTGGGGCTTGATCTTCTTCTTCTTTTTGATCTTTTTTATGTTTTTCATCTTTTTTTGAGGGGTTTTGTATGTTTTTTATGTTTAGATTTTTCATTTTTTTTCTTTAAGTACTCTTCAACGGGTTATTCAGGCTTGTTGTAGAAGCGCGGGTCTAGGAAAGGGGATGGGCAGTTGTGGGGGCTGGACATCTTGTTTTGGCTGGATTGGGGTATGTGGTTGGTGAGGTTGAGTGGATAGTGGTGATGGAGTCGATTGGAGTCGGTCACGGTGAGTCAATTGGGTTGGTTCTTGCTAGGAAGGGACCTGTTTTTTTTTCTCAGTGGATGGGAGTCGTGTTCTAAACTGCAACGCGGGTTCAGGGTTTGGGAGGCACTCCCACGCGTCATCATTCTAGGGTATCGACTCCTGCTTTGACGCGTGGATTTAGGCTAACGACTCCCACGGGGGTCGCTTGAAATATTTTTTTTTGTCTGAGCAGATTTTCCGCCCAACTCCCATTTTTGGGAGGGAATTAGAAAAACGACTCCCTGGACGTAGACACTTGGTCTACAAAGGGTCCAGTCAACGTCAACCTGATTTGGGAGTCGTTTTCCTAAGAATCGGGAGTCGTTTTTCCAAGACCCTAAAAAAAATTCTCGCAAATCCGTATTGTGAACCCCCCTATTACACCGCTCACACCCACAAGATCATCTCATTAATTGGGACTCCAGGTGTGTGCGGCAGCACTTTTGGGCTGCAGAGTGGCAATCTCGGTCCTCAAAAAGGCACTTTACAGCCTGCAATGGAGATGCTCTTATATCACCAGCTGTAGGGCTATAGGGCAGACAAGTTCCCACATAAGGACACATTTGAAACCTGATACTGGTATTTTTTTACTCTTATAAACAATACATCTATATCCTTTGAAGCGCACATTTGTATTTTTTGAAGGGTACAGTCATACCCTTATAAGGGTACAGCTTTTACCCTTATTGGTTCTTGCCTTGTAAGGATACAGCTTGTGGCAGTGCCCTTAAAAAGTTTAGCATGTAACCTTAGAGCAACAGCATTGGTCACCAAATCCCTGCGGATTAGCAACTCTGATCCCACCAACCAACTGCATCAGGCAAGATTAGTGTGGTGTAACATTGCTCCAGGATCAGTTCTGGAGCTAGCGTGGTACAGACTTGAACCCCGTTAATCTAGGATTAACACTCAAATGCATGAACATTGGGCTATACCCATATTGCTAATCCTTTACCAATGCAAAAGAGGGCCAAGATTAGCATAATCTGGCATTATGTCAGTTTTGCTAATCCGCAGGAATTTGATGCCCAATGCAGTTGCTCTTATAAGGTACCCTTAGAGCAGTAATTTTTTTCTGCTTCATTATTTTGCCGTTGACACGAATTGCTGATCTGCCGACTCCCAATTCCGAAGTGAAATTGGGAGAACGACTCCCAGGACTTTCTCTGGCTTGTCCAGAGACGGCCCCCCCCAACAACTCCCGACTTCTGGGAGTTGTTTCTCCAAAAGTCGGGAGTCGTTTAACCAAGTCCTATTCTTAGGCCATGTGTCCAAAAGGCCCAGCAAAAAACAAAAAAATTAAACTGCTGGGCCAATTGACTTACCATGATAGACTTGGAGAGCCCTCACCCCATGGAGTCCAACAGTATACTTTTCAGTTTGTATCAGCCCCCTTTGTGGGTCTCATACCATCCCGCGCAACCGATCCAGCCTTTGCGATGGACCTGGTGCGCACACCACTGTTGCAGACTCAACTGGTCATGGTTCCCGCTTCTCGCACACCTCTCAGGCCGGGTCTCCGTGGCGCAATTGGTTAGCGCGTTCGACTGTTAGCAATCCCCCTCTGCGCAACCCATCTGTTCCCCTGTTCCAGAGGTTGGGGTGGGGGGCATCAAGGAAGTGCTATCGAGAGGTTGGAAGTTCAAGCCTTCCCGGGGACGGTGCTTCATCGTGACATTTGAGCACGGCCTTCCTCCACTTTTGTTCATTCGCAATGGCCATTGTTCGTACAGCTGAAAAAAACAAACAGTACATATGATTTGCATATACCATGTAGACAGAAGCAGTTACATCATCCAACTGAGCGAAAAGGACCAAGAGAAAGAAAAAATAACGACTTGTAAAGAGGACTGCTTGTTCCAGAGGAAAGAAGAGGCATGCGACGAGCGTGTGGCACGAAGGATAAAGGTTACAGCAGAGAGAGAGAGAAAAGTCAGGGGGATGAAGTCAGGAAAACCGGGGCGGGACGGTAGCCACATGGACCCACGCCGAGGGCTCTGAGTGGTCGAGGAGACGAGCTGGTGGTGGGTTGGGCGGCGTGCTCGAGGTCTCTGCCGCGGCGGCGGAGACGGGAATCCCGTCGAGCAGCAACAGATCGTCGAGCTTTCCGGCGGCTTTGAGGAGGTCGTAAAAGTGGGTGGTAACCGCTAATGATAGTAGGAAAAAAAAAAAAAACGCACGCATGCAGAGGATGGTTAGCGAGGAGAGAAGGAGGGGAGGGGAACGGAAAAAGGACCGACCGTTTGTCCAGCCAAACCCGGGCTCGTTGGTGGGGTAGCCAAACTTGAGCGCGACGGAATGGTCGCGTTTCTCGCCGTTGTACTTCTCCCAGAGCGAGCCGGAGATGCGCCAGTCCTTAAGGACAGTGGATGCAAAGTTCGCCGCGAGTCTGTGGGCGGGGGCGTCGAGCGCGTATCTGCGCAGCCCGTCGACGGCGAACAGCTGGAGCGGGGCCCACACGTACGGCTTGTCCCACTGGTCGCCCTGCACCACGTCGGAGGTGGACAGCCCGCCAGGGATCTCGAGCGCCGCGAGGCCCCCGGAAGCCACCCGTGCGGCCTGCGCAGGCTCAGCAAGCCCCGTCCACAGCGGCAGGAACGTGGTCCCAAACACATACTCGCGCCGTCTCTCGGTCACGTAGTCGTAGTCGAAATACAGCCCTCGCTTCTCGTCCCAGTTGTACTTCTGCACCAGCCGCCGTCGTGCCGCCGCCCGCCCCGCCCATCCCGCTCTCCGCCGTCTCAGCTCAGTCCCATCCGTCCCTTCCGTAGGCTCCAGCTCCCCATACAGCTCCCCAATCTCCCTCTCCATCAGGTATAGCAACGAGTTGAGACACACGGGATTGAAGTCCAGGATCTTCGCGTTGAACGGCCCAAACCGCCTCGAGGTGTCGAAGCCCGACTCCCGCATCGCTCGGTCATTATCCATGTACTTGGCCGTCAAGCGATCCGTCTTGTAATCGTAATATTCCGAAATATCTAATCATCGGAAGGGAGGAAAAAAAAAATGGGGGTTAGGATCTGAGAGAGCGCTGGAGAAAGGAAGAGGGATCATGTACCATAGTCAGGAATGCCTTTGTGATAGTTCTGGCGGAAGAACTTCTTGACACGATCGTGGGCGGAGGAGCCATCACGGGGGTCAGTTTCGTGGACGATTTCCGGGGGGGCTGAGCCGGGGGTTCCGAAGTCGAAGAAGCGGCTGAGGCCCGTGGAGGGCGTGAGGTGGGGACCCGTCGTCCAGTAGCGGTGGTAGGTCTCTGCGGCTGCAAGGGCCCGCGCAAGCCAGGCTTGCCGGATCTCCGCAGACACCGTCGGTAGCACTAGCTTGATCAGAGGCGTCAGGAACGGCAGCTGCGAGCGCGTCAGGTAGTACGTCCTGTTCCCGTTCAATATCGCCCCGTAGTGCTCAATCTGTCCCCCCTTATGTCAGCGTGCCTCCAAAAAAAAAAAAAAAAAAAAAAAAATGAAGGCAGGACCCTCTGGCGTACCTGGTAGATATAGTTGTCGAGCATGTTGCGCGCCAGTCTCACCTGGTTATCCCTCAATAGACCGAGGGCAATAAAGAACGAGTCCCAGCTGAAACGAGAGATGGCGGTGTGAGTGATTGATGATGTAAAAGTGAGTGGATGGAAGGGGAAAGGAGAGGAAGGCAGACTGACGCATACATCTCCTGGAAGCGGCCACCGGGGACGACGTAGGGGAAAGGGAGGTAGAGAGAACCATGGTCTGCAAGGCTAGGGAAGGAGCGGTGCGAGGGCAGCTCGCGGATCTCGAGGTGGAGGAGATCACCGGCGGGGTTTTCGGCCTCGAGTCTCGCGGTGATCGCGGCAAGCGTGTCGGGGGAGCCGGGCAGATTTCGGACGTACAGCTTCCGCTTCTCCCCCCGCTTCAGCGGTAGCTTCGGGTCCTCCAGTAGGTCCACTAGCGACAAGTTCGACCGCACGAGCGACGCCCAGCTGAGCCTGATCTCCCGCATCATCGCCTCCAGCTCTTCTCTTCGCGCCCGGTTCGCTGGTCGTGCTTCCGTCTGGTGGCTCGGTGTTGACTCGTGGTGAGTCGCTAGCCCTGCGACTGATTGGCCTGGGATGAGTCGCATGTTCTGTGGGAAATATGTATGTATTTATGTAGATTGATGTAAATATATGGTCAGTCTGATATTTGGTTGCTTAAATTCTTCTGCTTGTTCATGCGGAAGATTTTATTTTTGTTTTGTTTTGGGGAAAGGAACACTAATTATTTACGTCATCAAGTTGGTCCAAATCCTCGGTGGTATTTTTGAGTTCCCCCACTTCGACCATACAATCCAGACCACTCTGCAAGAGAACAGCCATCATTATAAACCCAGCGAGCCTCATGCTGCTATATATACTAATGTGGGAGCTGGATCAAGAGGGCAGTGCATGGTGAGCTCGAGTGAACGACATGAAGCATTGGAAAATTGGAAAGAAGGATGATGGCAAGATGATCTCAGTCTGGGTGATTATATCAAACCAGCTGGGAATTGAGACTACATAACAACACTACAACATAGGATAGCTAAGGCTTGGGAACAGCCCAACGTCACCATCATCTTAAAAAGCGGGAAGTCTTACCTTGGATAGGCTAATAATTGGATCTTGCAGGTTGCCCAAATGGACGAAGAAGCAGTCAGTCGTCTCTCTTCTTTATAGACCTGATCTGTTATTTATGCCAATGGCAAAGTAATATTTTCAAGGTGAGCTTGATTAGCCAGGCAAGGCATGCGCTTCTGGATATGTGACTCCTATATGTAAATATATTGCCTGCGCCAGTGGATGCTCATGAGATGCCTGTGAGGTTTGAGCGAGTATGCGCTCCTGGATATATAACTCCTACATATCATCAGTTGGATGCTCTGAATGCCTATGACTCATAATTCTTGCACCAGAGGCTCAAACTTTGAGCGAGACAAGTTCCCCGCCAAATCCCTTGCGATGATTGGAGCATATGTATAAATGTAAGAGTCTAGACCTCTGTTCCTCATGCCCAAGTGAAGGTGAGCTTGTTCAGCCAGGCAAGGCCTGCGCGTCCGGTTGTAAAGTATCGTCAGGAGCTTCACCATCATATCTCTTCTTATGTATTTAAATATGTATAACCTGTGAGGTTTCAGAGAGACAAGTTCCCCGCCCAGTTCGACCCCCTTGCCATGATCCGGAGCATATATTTTGGTAATATGTAAATATGTATGCACAAGAGTCTTCAGCAACACATATTGCTCAACGATTCATTTGATTCATTTGGCCGGCGAAATGGTAGGACCCCGGAGACCCCCTATATAGGTGGGTAACCAAAAATCTCAGATTTTGGGAAAATTTATACATTTTCAGAGCTCATTCATACCTTTTTCGTGAGTAACCTTTCCACCGAGGGGCGGGTTCGGGGGAGGGGAATTTCGGGTTTCTGGGGGATCGGGGGGTAGATCGCTCATTCCAGGGCCAATCAAGTGGATTTATCTCATTTTGTCACCCAAATACGGCAATAAATGATTCATCTTGGATGTTTGATGCCACTAAGGCCCTGAAAAAGCACAGAAAACCATGAGAATAGATGAAAAAATTGGTCAAAACTCATCCTTGACCCAACATTCATACATCCAGGTGAGTATGCTACATGAAAAAAATGGCCATTCATACCTTTTTGGTGAGTACCATTTGTGATTTTTGGCCAAAATTTCATACATTTTGGTCACCCACCTATATAGGGGGTCTCTGGGGTCCTGAAATGGTCCAGTACTGTGCGGGTTGTCAACAACCCCCCGCAAGATTCTGCGGAATTGCCAGTACACCACGAACTGTGACCAACGATATCCCCACGTGACGTCCGACGTGGAGCCAACTTGCCCGACCCTGCCCAAATCTTTTGGTGTGTTTCAGAGCGGGAGGTATTGGGGAATGACGTTGGCTTGACTTCCCACGGGGGCACCCTGTCAAATTATGTGTGCCCTGGGCGTGATATTGCGCATGATGGGCCCACATTAAGCGCGACGTTGGCTTTTTGCTTGATGCGGGACCCACATGATGCACCACAATCCTTGTGGGCCGCACCTGAGCTTTCTGGGGAGGGCGTGTCGTGGGCTGTCTGACCCAGATGACGTCACGTTCCTCTTGTCGGCATGTTGTGGGTTGTCTGACCCGAGCTTAACAAAGCCTCTTGAGTGAGGGCCCCGCAGGGTCTCTGTCTCACAGACAGGCTTACGTGAAACGCTCAGTATTTGGCCTGAGCACTCCATCTTCCAAGGCCTGTATTTCCCTTGTTTTTGGTTTTTTATTTTTTAAAATTATGGCTTTGGCCCGGTAGGACCGCCGCCAAGATGCCAAAATAGAGGTCATCTGTGCGCATCTTTTGGTACCTTTTGGGACCCACACCACCACATATTATAAGCCGCTTCACACAGGTGCGAAAATTTTGAGCAGAAGGTGATGATGCCCGAAAAAAAAGAATTCTGATTTCAAGTCCATAAGACAAACTGTCCATCCATGTATAGATCTTTACAACAGCTGTACCTAACAGCGGTTAACCCATAATAATGACTGATACAGGACACGGTCAAAATATTGACTGTGCATGAAATACTGCTGAAACTGGTGACAGTATGACGGAAGTGTTGGATAAGAAAACAACTTTTCAAATGGTTGTGAGGCCCGCAAAATAAAAAATTCAAAAATGTGGTGGGTACCAGATTAAAGATCAGACACAGACGAA
The DNA here is from genome assembly GCA_002873125.1 of Puccinia coronata f. sp. avenae. Taxonomy (NCBI): domain Eukaryota; kingdom Fungi; phylum Basidiomycota; class Pucciniomycetes; order Pucciniales; family Pucciniaceae; genus Puccinia; species Puccinia coronata. The sequence continues at coordinate 389,266 of PGCI01000019.1, forward strand.
TCTAATGGTACCAAGGGCAACCCTTTTCGGGGCGTTTTACATGTAGATTTGGGGGTTCCAACATTTTCACCTGCAAAAAGCGGGTCAAGCCACTCAGGCGCTCATGCCAAAAAATGCTTATTGTAAGTAAGTCCCTCCCTGCCGGTTGGGAGAGGACTTATGTTAAGTTTTTTTCTGACCACACTGACGACATTTCTCTCATGTTGGGATATCTCCAACATTGGACTTTGGCACGGCAAAGAAAAAAAATGATTTTTATTTATTGTGTTTTGAATAATCCTTGGTCTTTTGCCAGAATTTGTTTCTTTCAATTATGCATTTAGAGCTTTTTTTTCACGCCAAGTGGTGTGTCACACAAGACACCTGAATGCAATTTCACCAAAAGGTCACGGAAATTCCATGCTGCCCACCACAAGGTCAACAAACCTTGCTGCCTCTTGATAAACCTTTGAACGCAGCTACACATCCTCCCAAGTGCCAGAGGACCAGCCAGGTATATTTTCCATTTTGACCCACCCTCAAATCACACCTGGAGGGTGGTATTAGCTCTCTTCACTGATCCGTTACCAATCCTCACTTGCTATGGTCTTCCGGTACTACGCCCCTGCCACAGAAGTGGCAGTTGTCCGCATGGCCCACCAAAAGTACTCCCGCAACAAAATACGCACGGCCCTTGGCAAGTTTTTTTCAAATCAGTCCTTCAGACGCTGGAATTACATCTACAATCTCACCCGTGGAGTCATCTGAGACCCCTCCCAATATGAACAGCAGGAAGCGCAAGGGCAGATTACGCCTGAAGAACACCTCTTCATGTTGGAACTGATACACACAGAACCAGGCCTCTTTCTGGATGAGATACGAGTACGCCTCTACAATGAATCTGCCAACCTCCTCAGCATCAGTGCAATCCATAAAATCCTTGTAAGCAAGATGGAAATCACCCTCAAGAAAGCCAATAAAGTCAATATTTGGAAAAGCCTGGTCCTCAAATTTGCATGGGTTGATGAAATGGCACAGGTCCCAGAAGAATTCTTAGTATTCACAGGTTTGTCTTTCCCTCTACATTACATGCACTCTTTGCATCTGGCTGATGTGCCTTTTCCCAGATGAATCCAGGGCCTGCTTGCGGCACTTACTGAGAACGTTTAGCCAATACAAACACAACCACCAAGCCAACCGGTTCATTGTTGATCAGAACGCCAAGAAATTCAGCATACTCCCAGCCATCAGATGTAGTGGTCTCCTGGTGCTAAGTGTGTTGGAGAACTGCGTAAATGGGAAGCATTTTGAGGACTTTATGAAGTATTGTGTGGTAAGCGCCTGTTTCCCCCACTAACTACTAGCAGTTTATAATTCTGTGCTGACAATTTCTGTGTTTTGGATTTAGCTTCCTTGCATGAACCGTTATCCTGCAATCAATTCTATACTTGTCATGGAAAACGAGCTCATACATCACAGCCAAAAGGTCTCCAGGCTCTGCCAAGAGGCAGGTGTAAAATTGGTCTATCTTCCACTGTATTGCCCAGAGCTTAACCCAGTCAAGCTCTGGTTCTTGCAAATAAAAAGCTATCTTTGCCGGTCTCAGGCGCTTTCTAGGTCCAGCAACCCTCCCTGGACTTTGTGCTGTGTGACTAACTGCGTGGTCACCTGCGATCTATGCCAGTCTCTGTATGCTCACTGTAATTACAACTGCCCCTCTAGCAACAAGTGATATTTTCTACCCTACCTTATTGTTGTCCTCCACTTTTTATCCGTTTCCTCCTCTTTTTATCCATGTCCTGATTTTTTCTCTCCTGGTTTGGGTGCTCTGTAATCACTGAAATAAGATATCCGTGGCTCTTATCATGTTCCACTAAAAGTGGCTGATCATTTGCGGTAGATATTGCAGCAAGTACAAGTACAAAGGAAGCAGGATAGCATGGAGATGGTATTTCATGATAACACAGCAGGGTATGAGACCATACTTAACCATACATAGATGCACAATTACAAGAAGTAAGAAAAAATAACATCTGAACAGATATTGAAAGTCCCAAGAGACCTACATGCCGGAGGGTGTTCAGTTGTCCTTCTTTATGGCCTGCTTTGCTTGCATTGCGGGGACACCGTCACAAAGGAGTTGGCTTGTACCCAAGGGGAATCTGAGTTTCAGAAGTTTTGCTTTGCTTGATTTGATAAAGAAGCTCCAGTGAGTGATACCGTGGATCTTCAATTGCGCGCGGGTGACATGATCTTCAGAGGGTATGTGGCATGTGCAGAGGTAGGCTTCCATGTTGGCCCAATGGTAACCAACGCACAATGGGAGAGTATGATTCAAGCTCGTGTTCTTGCTAGTGTTCTCGTTTACCAAGGGTCCAATTTCCGCTGCGGCATTAAAAAGCAAGCGTGCAGTTTCCAAAGGGAACCCCACCAAGGTGAGTTGCCCCTTGGTGGCGGTTTTGAAGAATGTCCAGTGCGCTATACCGTTCACAATCATGTGAGACTGGGTGAGCTCATCATACCGTGGTATGTGAGCAATCTTCATGAATCTCTTTAGTGTTATGTGAACGTAGGGGCTAGAAGGCACAATCAATTTGACTGATATGGCTCCATGAATAGGGTGTCCTTTGCGGTCAAGAAATTCACAGTCCGGGGAGCTCTCTGCACATAACAAGTAAGACCAACCCCTCTTGTTGGGGGGGTAACAAACGGGTTGCCTCCAGAACCAGTGTGGCTCGTAATGGCATCCTGGGCATATACAGCAAGGTGTCAGTGGGATAAGCAAGATATTCCTCAAGGCAGCCCAAGATACACCACTCACCAAATCAACGGGGGTGATGGTGCTGGTGGCTAATGCCACACCTAACCTGGTGGTAACACGCTCCTGGGCAATGCAAGCAGCATCAGTTCTCAGATCAAATGAAGCAGGGGAAGGAAAGATATCACCTTCTCATTTGGGGTCAGGCTGTGCGGGCTTATCTTGCAAATTGTTTCCAAGCGGATGACTTATGAGGCCTATGAGTAAGCCAAAATATTATCCTGATTAGCCACTTGAACAAGGACCCTTGTTGATTTTAAAGATATTCCGCTTACATTAACTGGCGGGTACATGTCTATTTGAATCTTGATGTTTTGTGGGTAGGCCTTGTAAGCACGGGTGGAAAAATTGAGGAACTGTGAGTGATCCTTGAGTAGCACCCCTCCACCTTCATGGGCGCCATACTTATTTTCACCATTGATGGAACCAAACCAATTGGTCTTGGCGCACGCGTTGGCTCGGTTGAGGTAATCTTTCAGCGTGGCATGGTCTTTTGCAATGTGATCAACAATGTCTTGTTGGCATTTCTTCCAGGTGATAGCTTGTAGATCAATATCTAAGGGCGGGTCTTTGGGGTCGGTCTCAACCAATCTCCATTGAGAAGTTCTACCATTCCATCTCCCATTGTTGGTGGATAACGGAAGAACCTGCAAGAAGAGGCAATAATTTACAGTCACTGACTCCACCCGTGGCAGGAGTTTGATGTATGATTCTTGCAAATCAAGGTAAGAGTGTTGGGAATTAGACAGAAAGATATCCTCTACTTGGCTAGGGGGATCATCAGTAGGGGAGGATGGCATGTGACCGGCCGCGCTGATCTCAGGGGATCACCTGCGGCAACCAAATTTTTCTATCCCAAACCAAAGAAAAATGTGCATTTTTCTTTGGTTTGGGACCGAAGGGCCAGTGGAGCTGGGTGAGCTCATGAGGAGCTGGGTGTGAGCTGGGAGGTGTTATGGGCTTAGATTAAATTAGGAGTTTAGGTTAGGAAGATAAGTTACACAGTTAGGTTAGGTTAGGTTAGGTTAGGTTAGGTTAGGATGTTAGGCTTTGTTAGGTTCAGGGCCACCTGAAAGAATCTAGGATGGGGTTTTGGATTAAACCCCCTTTATGGGTTTAGGGTTAGGTTTATGGACATATATATATATATATATATATATATATATATGATTATATAATTGGTCAGAGATGGTAAAAACCTGTCAGAAACCGTTTTTTTGCAAATAACCAGTTTCTAACCAGAAATTGCAAATTCTATATATATATATATATATATATATATATATATATATATATATATATATATATATATATATATATATATATATATATATATATATATATATATATATATATATATATATATATATATATTTTGTCCTCTCAAAGCCAAGTTTCATATTTTGATGACTGGAAAATGGTTACAACCATTGTAATCTTGGCCCGTCAATCCACTAGGTTACCCAATACTCCATAACTATGACTGGTAAAAGCTTGAGTAAAAATCATTTTCCAGCAAAGCATCCAAGCTTTTTGAGAAATACCATATATATATACATAAAATGATGTCAGAAATGGCAAATTCCTGTCAGAAACTGTTTTTTTGGAAATAACTAGTTTCTGACCAGTTGTTTCCATTTCTGACATCATTTTATGCATTCAAAGCTTTCCTTATGTATATAGGTATGCACTTGTCTTGATGTGGAGCTGGATGAGCTGGTAGCTCGCCAGCTCACCCAGCTCAGCTGGCCCATCGGTCCCATACCGAAGAAAAGTGCACCTTTTTCTTCAGTTTGGGACCGTAGGATCCGGTTGCCAAAACTCCAGGGGATTGGCTATCTGGAATAATTGTTTTATTCATAAGGTGGATTAGTGTGGAGGTGAGAAAGACGAGTGCAAAAGAAGCAGTTTGGCGAGTGAAAAGGCGTCCTTATATGACTGGGTGTGCCTGATAAGGTTCATCTGGGAACCCACTGAGAAGATGGTTGCTCTGCTGACACAAGTCATCCAATACAGCAATCAATTTAAGCTTGGAAACCCACTTGTACCCACACCATATGCGGATTAAAGCATGTGAGACTAAGTTGAGCAAGGAGAAAGGCTGTTACTAAGGGGGAGATTTGGTAACAGCCGTTCAGAGTCCAAATGTTGCACAGATCACATGTAATCTCACAAGTAGTTGATTTTCATGATTCATGTCATGAATACCTTTTCATTTCATGAATAGCCAAGAGTATAAAAGACATTGATATCTCGGTGGAGCAGTCACAAAGAGAATGCAGAAAACAGTCATATTGAGCTATCCTATAAGCCAATATACCTTAACATCCACATCATATGAGAGGAATAAGAAATAAAAAGATATGATGTGTGAGGACTGTATAAAAATAATATTGTATGAGTAAGGGATATCCAAGAGATAAGAATGAGAGTTACGCTGCTGGTGACAAAAGGAGATGATTTTTGTATTTATTGACAGAGGTGCGAAGTTTGGCTATAGTGCCCATGTTAAGTCCGGCCTTCAGCAATTGGTTGTGTGTCAAGATATTGCCTTTGAAGAGGTTATATTGGTCCACCCCATTAGTCATCAATATGTGCAATATCATAGCTTTGTCTTCAACCACGCCATCAAAGTCCAGGTAATCAGAAAGCGTTCCGTTTTGGGTATTGTGTTTGGAAGATGCAGGGGAAGCTGCTCGCACAGATGCCTGCGCCCGTATTTTGGCTTGTGCAATTACCTGACCCTGAGCCACGGCGGTAGCAATGGCTACAATTTGAACCTGATCAATAGCCAGATTGTTGGCACCCAAAGCTTTGGCTGGGCAGGAAGGGTTCTTGCAATCCTTGTATTTGAGAGATGGTGGGGGTGCTTTGATCCTGATGCCTGGTGTGCGCTTGAGCTGAGAATGCACCAAAGTCATCAGCCTGATTGCTTCAGATTATCCTGATTGAAGGATGGGGAAGCTCACAAGTTCTCTGCCCCATGCACCAACAGCGCCAGGGGTGAGGAGAATGAACTTGTCATTATTGGTTGGATGAGGATAAGAAGGGATTGCACAATTTGTTTTCCGTAATGATGGGGTATTTCTTGTAGATCTCATCCATGAATACTTCAAGATCTTCTTAGTCTTCACAGCTGGAATTCTCCTGCAATAAGCAAAGGCAGAAGTTAGAAACTACAGGTTGTGAATGAATGAGAAAAACCAACAATACATACATTTTCAGAAAGGCCTGGGGCGGTAGAAGTTGCCAACTGGGATGACTCATGCGCGGACAATTTTTGACAAAACCGCCTCTTTGTGAGCAAGGGCTTCCCTCTGTGCAGGATTTTCCATCATAAGGATAATGCCGCCTTTCTTGGCTTTGGTGGCAGTAATTTCATTGATCCAAGACATCAACTCCTTGTTGTTGGTGATGGAAATGGGGCTCAATTTTGGCCATTTGTTGTTGGGGAGAATGTAGGAGCTTCAGGCAATTGTAGGGGGGTTGGCTTTTGTGCCTTCTTCAATCTTGATGGGCATTTGACTGAAAGACTGGCCACTTTTGATTCGTACCATCTTTTGGAAGGTGGTCCACTCAATTTTGTACGGGTCAAAAAAGATGTGAGAATCTTTGTTCTGTTTGTAGGCAATCCATTTGACTTCAGTTTTTTTATTCTTGGTTTGTTGCTTCTCCACACAGAAAATGATGAACAAGACAGCGCATCAGAATTTGTAAGATGGGGTATGAGAAGCAGCCAAAGCATTGGATATTGAGCTGTTGTGAATATTGGCGGCTTGGCTCATAGTGGTGACTTCTTTGGAATTGACACAAGACATCTGGGACGGAGACACTATGCCTTGTAAGGTGCTAGTGTTAGAAAAGGCTGATTGGAGGGAGTACGGGAACGCAAAAGCCATTGGTTAGTCAATAATTTAGGAAAGGCCGGTATTATTGGGGGGAGGGGATGAGGGAAACAGTTTTTTGGACTTCGTGGTCCTACCCACAGCCTTTGCTTCAAACATGCGGTCCCTTGTGGTTGCGTGATGAAGCGCAGGCCATTATGAGTTCTCTCTGACTGAAGGTTGGATATTCTTGCTATGCAAGTGGTGTCACTGCGTGACATTTTCAAAGCTTTTGGCTTTGCGCAGCAGGGTGGATTTCATATTTTATGCAATGTCAAAACAAAAAATTCTGGCAAAAGACCAAGAATTATTCAAAACACAATATTTATTTTGAAACAATTGTTTGCTAGAACTGGACAATAAAAATGGAAAAAAATGAAAAAGTAAGGTCCGGAGCATTGCAAAAGGTTTTCATCATGCGTTTTTATAGTCATCCAGCTGATACACAAATATCAAATAGAGGAATAAGTGGAAACAGGGTTAGAAGCAATAGAAACAATGTTTTAGGTGAATGTCTATAAGTTGATATTGTTAGACACAGCAAAGGCCAGCAATCTTCTGACGTCTTCAATGGTTGGGACTGTAATGTTGGCCTTGGAGATGTTGACAAACTTCATTTTTTGAGAAAATAAATTGCTGTCTTTGTCTAAGACAAGCTGGGCATGCCTTCAACACAAGGAAAGGGGAGATCAGTGTGAGCAGGGACAAGATTGCAATGAGGAGTGAAGAGCAAGAAAACAACTTACATTTTTTGGAATTTGGGTGGTGAATGACAGAGAATTTCCAATTCTTCATTGATTTTGACTCACTGTGATTCCTTCTTGGATTTGTGGACATAGTAGAACACCATAACCAGCCAAGCATAACACATTCAAATTTGCATTTCCACATTGTTCTTGACTTCATGTTGGATTTGAGCCACAATAAGCTTCTCAGCTTTGAGTGGGAGCTCTTCATAGATCTAGAAAGATAAAGGAAAATATTGACATTGAATTTTTATTTTAACCAAATCATTTGTGTGCTCACAGCGGTGAGCATCTCCTTGCAATTAGGAATGGCGCCATTGATTGTGATCCTCTTTGTTTCGAGAATGTTTGCTAAGAGCTGAAACAAAAATATCAGATTGATGACATACTTAAAAGTTAGGTGTGAAACTTACCAGTGTTTGCAAATTACTGCGCTGGTAATTGAGTAGGTCACCAACGGCATTGCAATAGGCTTCAAGTGCCGCAGGATCTTCCTGAAGTTGGCCAGGTGGGAGGTGGTCCTCCTTCCACTTTTTGGATTGTTTATCAACAGCATCCTGGATAAAAAGTTGATTGCATTCAGCAACAGGAATAGCAAGAAGAGGAAAAAGACTTGCAAGTGTCAAGTAGTATAATGTTTTTGGTAGCACCCCATTTTTATGGGAATTGTTTGAGTACGCTTCTAGGTTTGGCTTAAGTAGTATCATCCAAGCACTTAACCTCACAAAGTCCTGACATATACAGAGGAATGTTATCAAAAATTCAAGAAGACTAACAACAAAGACAAGATTAAACACTTGCCTTGAATCTATCATCAAAGGTGTAAGTGATTGTTTGAGCCGGGTTGGTACTGTTTTGAAGCTGATGGTATGCTCCATTGACAAATACTAAGCTTGCGTGCCTGGATTCAGCAGAACACTTTTTTGTCAACAGGAAGAAAAGAGACACAAACAGGGTGAAAACAATTTCAACAGGGTGAATATGATGGGAACTGGGTGAAGACAATGTCAGAAATAGCTGAAGAGAAGCAGAGGAGTTATAACCACGACTTGCCTTGCTTGCAAGAAGAGCAATCTTCAGGTGATCAGGATCAAGATTCATCTTTGACTGTAAAGCAGTGCAAATCTGCTTGATACTTCCATTGGATGTTTGGTTGTTCATGTTGATATTGTTGTTGGGTGAACGGTTGAACAGATTCAAGGGTTCAGTCATACCCATTTGGTTTTGAGAAGAGGATTGATGTGATCCTGGTGAGGAATTAGATTCATCATCATCAATCATTTGGCTGGCGGGATTGTCAGGTTCTCCATGGAGGAGATCATGAATGCTCAACATATGGGAAGAAAGAGGGTGGGGGAGTGAGGCAAGAGAAAAAAGAAGAGGGTGATTGGTTGGGGAAGAATAACACCAATCACCGATTGATTGATCAAAAGGGGTGTTCAGTTGGGATGAACAGGAAGATGATGAGATGGAAAGTTCAAGTGGATGGAGACTGACCTGATCCAATGAAAAAGTCATGAGTTAAATACAACTCAGCAATGACCGGATAACGGTTGGACAGGTGGTTTTCACGTTTTTTTTTTGAAGGATTGAGTGCATTGCAGAGCATATTTGGCCAACCAACATCAAAAATGTTTGCATAAATCATGGATCTGGACTTTAAGTGTAAGCTCTTCACTTGTGATTGATAAATTTTGTCAAGAACAAAAATTACTTACATTTTTCTTGAAGACTTTTACACAAAATTCAAGTATTGGAATGGAGAATAAGTATAGGTGTTGGCTTTGTAAGGGGAAGCCAACAACTAATCAGAGACAACATTGTGTTAACGCTTTCCATCAAGACCTTGTGAGCCTGCAAAAGGAACAGAAGGCTTGGAATGATTCCCGGAGAGCCGCGGTCAACCTGTCAAATCAAAATCCCATACTAGTAGGTGAGGATATTGATTGACTTGGTCCAGTGGTGGATGAAGAAAATGCAAGTAGCATTCAAGATGAAAATGAGATCAATGGTGTAGACAAGGAGAGCCCGCTTGGTGCCTTTCAGATGGAGGAATCCAACAATGAAGAAGACAAGCTGGAATGGATGGACTTCATTGGGATGGCTGTGAATCAGGTCAATTCTGAGGTGGAGGGCGCAGATATAAATAAACCTGCCAATCCTTTTTGCCTCCAAGAATCAAAAATCAAAAATTCAAGACCTGATAATTCTCCTTGGTATCCTTTTTTGAATTAAGAGGCAAGCATTAAGTAATATTTTATGACAAAAAGAGAATCATACTAACTTACTTTGTTGTCATCAGTACCTTGTGGGTTTGTTGCTGATTGGGTACCAGCTACACAAGCTGATCTGATGCAACATGTATCATCAAATATGTTCATTTGTCACGCTCTACCACGTTTTGCTTCCTTGATGGGAAGGCTTGCAACAGATACGGGCCAAAGTTTGAACCATGACCATTAATGGATATGTAGTCAAAAAAAGAACAGTATTTGGTCAGCCAGTTTTTGGTTTGAACATTCAAGGGTTAATAAAAGAGGTGTGTAATTACCTTCAACTTTCCTCCCAGGTGTGATTGATGTTGGGTTGACACCAGTTGCTGACGTGTAGGTTTTTCCCAGGATTTGATGAACCCCCTGGTCTTGCCGCACCTGGACCATATACCGGAGCAAGCAAACAGAAAAGATATTCACAAGCTTTTGCAATTGGAGAAATGGCCGAAAGATCTTGCGCCAGATCTTTGAGTCCAGATTAAGGATGCCAATTGGGGCGGGCGTCTGACGGGCTGCCCAAACCCGCGCGGGTTTGGGCCGGGTTTGGACGCCGCTTTCCCCAAACAAACACATCACAGCCCAACCTGTTTAAATCCTGATGGGTTTGGGCCGGTCATGGGTAGCCCGTTGGGTGTCCAACGGGCTTCTGAGTTAGACCTATACCTGGAGGAATGTAGCATCAGCATAACCAACAAGGAAGATTTCAACATACACGGATGGTGGAAATCAAATGCAGAGCGCTTCCCTGGTCTCTCCAAGTTGGTCAAGGTGCTACTGATGATTCCAATGACATCAGTGGCATCGGAATCAGCATTCTCTACTGGCAGCCGTGTGATCAATGAACATTGCACTCGGGTCAACAATGAGACTGTCAAAGCTTTAATCTGTTCTCAAGACTGGCTTAAATCTGGCAAGAATAATATGTAGTGCTGTGCCGGTTTGGGTTGGGTTCTTTTCTTTTCTTGTTTGTTTTTTTCTCATACTTTCATTGCAATCAAGGCACCAGTCTCCCACTGCCCACAACTGGCAAAGATGTCAATTTTCATTGAATCAAGCCCGCTGGGCTGCCGGCGGGTGCTTGAGGGACACCTGCAGGATTCTGATTTGGCATGGCCCAATAATCAGCCCGCAGTGTGGTGTGCTATTTTGGTTTCAAGTATCAAATGTGGTAAAAAGGACCAATTCTTATACATAATAGGCATAAAACTAGATATATTGCTACATAATCCAACTCTACAAGGTCCTAAACCCATAATTACCCACCAGAAGCACTCAGTTCTACATGCATAATCCATACCCCCTATATACATTAGTACATATATACATAGCTAGCATATTTTATTATCTCTTAGTTTTATTTCATTTCCTTTATCTGGACAACTTGTGGTACTCAGACCTCAAACCGGCCAACTTGTGGTATTCAGATTCCAACTGGCCAACTTGTCTGATTCACTCAACAGGCTCTGACCAATCAGAACTCACGGTTCAGCACACTCAATTTCAGTCATCAAGTTCTGACCAATCACACGTCACGGTTCAGTTCACTCAATTTCACCCAGATTTGACCATCAGTTCCTGACCAATCACAAGTCACGGTTCAGCTCACTCAAATTCAGTCAAATTTGGCCATCAGCTCCTGACCAATCAGAACTCAGGATTCAGCTCCAACCAATCAGCACGCATGGTTCAGACATCAAGTTCCAACCAATCACAGATCACGGTTCAGTTCATCACCAGCAAAAATGCCTCATCTGAGATCACCACCAGCAAAAATGCCTCATATTTCAATATAAAAGGAGGGCTTCTCACCCCCTTCCAACCTCATCCAACCAGGAAAAAACCTGCCGGCAACCACCATCTCACTCACCACTCATCCATCACATTCTCCAGAACTCACCGCAACCCTTATAAATTAGTCTTGTGGTGTGTTTCTTAATCAGGTAGTCCAACAAAGTCTTTCATACCTTGTGTTAGCCAAGGGAATATTCAACTATATAGGAACCTCTCTTAACTAAAGGTTAAGAAAGAGGACATCATAACCGTGAATAGTTCACATATTATTAGTCTCATCTAGTCCATCAATTCATAAAACATAAAAAAACAAAAACATTTCACTTATTTCATTTATCATCTCCATAAGTCCTTTCCACTCCATATTCAACATTCAAGAAACTACAAAACCATCAACACTTCAATTAGGATTAGTGTACGGATCATCTAGCTTGTGGGATTTCCATCATCACTTCCACTTTTCACTTATCTTATTATATTAGTCCTGATATTGCTGCATACGGAAGTTGATCTAGGTCTGATAGAGACTGCTACATATAAGCTTTCTTTATCATTAGTTTAGCCACAACAATAAATAAAAGTTTGTTGTGTTAGCTCTTTGTAGTACATTAGAGGGGCAGGTCTTTCAAACCACCCGTAACAGTTATAATAGTTTCATACATACTAGGAATATTATCTTCTGTTATTTCCCCCTCACAGAACTGCCAATCCATCCCAAAAGGAGTTCTCACAGTGGGTGCCCGAGGTCAGCCTGCGGGCTTCCTAAGCCGGACTCGGTCTTGGGCCGGTCAGCAATTTGGCTGATTTCAGCCCGTTGTAGGACTCCTTGTGGGACAAATAATAACATTTGGTAAAGTTCCGGCTGGGGGAAGTAAATTGCAGAATAGGTTGAAAGGCTATTACAACAATTTACGGGTGGTTTATTGGCCTGCCCCTTTATAAAATACTATACAACTTGTAAGGAATCTCAAAATCAATATTTAAGAGAGTTATGGCTGATTTCAAGATTGAGTAACTAAGTATAGTAATCTCAATCAGACTTAGATCACCGTAATCAATACACTTGTGGATGGGTTCAACGTATGAGGTGGATAAACAATCCAGTGGGATTGATTATATGAATGTGTGATGGTTTATGTTGATTTTTATGTTGTTGAAGAATGATGAGGAGTTTGAAATGATCTCTTCCTTAAACAATTGCTTGATAAGGCACTTTAATCAATACTAGAGCTCTGTAACTACTACTACTTATGTTTGATGATGGGGTTGTATAATAAGCTGTTGATGGCAAACTTATTGATGATTTGTTGGGTTGCTTGGTACTCTAATAGACACTCTTCACTTTAACTGATAACACTATCACACTTCTAACACTTAATGACTAATAACAACTCTGGTGATGGGACATTCCCATGTAACACTACTAATTAATAACAATCTTGGTGATGGGACATTCCCATTTAACACTAATAACTACTAATCAATCTTGTGATGGGACATTCCCATGAGGAAAGAAAGGAAGTCTAGGTGGGAGGAGCCCTCCTCTTATAGACAAATGTGAGGCATTTTTGCTGCAGGGCAGGCGCCTATGAGGCATTTTTGCTGCAGGGAACACCACATCTGCACAGCATTATGCCCTTGAAACTAGTTTGAGCACAGCCTCCCCCCTCCTGCTACATGTTTCAATACAGCATTCTACTCTTGTCACCCGTTTCAACACAGCCTCCTGTCCTTGTTACATGTTTCAACACAGCCTTGGATCTTCCTAGATCCTTCCATCATCCTGAAACGTGTTGCATCTGTAAAACAAGTCCCTGAAACAGTTCTGTACTTTTCCCATCTTCCATGTGCTGAAACACAGGGGGTCTGGTACTTGTCTCAGCTGTTGTTACTTGTTTCACCTCCTGCTACATGTTTCATTCGTTACACGTACTTCCATCTTCCAGATCCCAGTTTCTCAGGGTCTAACCCTCTCCTCTTGTTTTGCCCTCCCCTGTTACTCCTCCTCCATCCATCTAACCCCTTTTCTCTTATCACTTCAGCTATGCCTATAACCTTCCCTCGTCCCGTATGGTGATGTCTTCTTCCTTGCTGTCCATGTATTCATTCCTTTGATGATGAGATGTTGTAGAGGGGTTTGGTCTTGCTGACTATAAATATGAAATGTATCTTTTGGCATTGGAACGCAAATGGAACACCACACTGTCCTGACCCGCCCAATTATGTGCCGGGTTCAGCCGGGTTGACCCACAGGCAGCCCAAACCCGCCCAATTGGCACCCTTAGTCCAGATGGTTGAATCCAATCAAAAACATTTCTGTATCTTTGAACCTGTCCAACTGCAAAACTTCGAAGTAACCGTTCCCATCTTTTTTTTGCAATTGGGATTCCCAAAAAAAATCATTTGATAAAGCAAATCTCAAAACAATCCAAATTGAAGAATTTGAGTTGACCTATCTAGAAATGATGACCAAAGATGAAATGGCACTCTCAAGGTTGTTTTGATGGAAAAATAAGCGGTGAGGAAGGTTTTTTTTTAATTGATAAAGTATGTGCAATTAGTTTATATTGTTATTCTTTGGCATAGAAATCAATGATCTCTCCATCTGGAAACCTACTATTACAATTCCCAATCCATGGAGGTTAAAAGCACAGGGAAAAGTTTTGAGAAATATTCCTATTGCTTTATACTGTGACAATATATCTGGAAATAAATCCAAAAAGTGGAACAAACATATTTCCTATTATTTCACCCTATCCGGCTTACCGCCAAAAATCTCCAATCAACAATTTAATTGTCACTTTCCTTGCACATCAAACATTACAGGTGCTTTGGAACTGGGCAAGATGGTGGTTGAACAGATTAAGTATGTCCTACTTTATATTTCATCATCAAGTTTCATTAAATTTTTGTTGTCTGTGATAGTCTAATCATTTATTTCTTCATCCCTTAGTGACATGGATGTTAATTTCTTTGACGCGTATGATAGCACAATCCAAAAAGAAGTCTACGTGATGGCCAGCGTCTTCACCTGTTCCTGGGAATTCACTCAATCCGTGCCGGTACTACATTTTGCAATCAAGAAATTTGATTGAAAGGAAGAAGATGCAATGAGTTTCACAGTTCTTGCAGAAGAACTTGCATGGAAAAAATGTATGTTGCCACAGTCTCTTTGTTTTCAAATTTCTCAATTTAAGAGAAAAAACATTGTCTTATGTGATTGATCTTGCTATTTTCTTGAAAAACTCTTTCCGGTGTCCAAATCAGCTGCAAAAAATGCAAGAAACCAAAAGAAGCTCTGTGGAACTCTGGAAATACTCAAAGGAGACAAAGAATATGGATAAATTAAATGAAAGATCTGCCAAACTTGCTGTTCAAGATCAAAGCACTTGGTGCTGAGAGGAGGAGGAGGAGGGTTGTTGCGAGACAATGGTGGTGTGATGTTGGGAGGCAAGAAACTGATCCTTCTTTTCCAGGTGAACTGCCCAGCAGCTCTCCTTGGTGTCAGTTTGACCTGAGGGTTGTGCTTTTTGTTGCGACAGCCCGTACGGATTCTAGTGCTGTTGGTGGTCATTGGGGTGGCTGCACCAAGAGAGTTTGCCGGCTTCTTGCGAGTTCGCTTGTTGGAGGCAATGTTGTGGAGCTTTGTCATGAGAAGAATGGGATTGGTCATGAGTGTGTTGTTGGTCAAGATGGGGTCAATAAGGCTTCCTCTTTGCTTGGATAGGGCTGAACTAATTACACCACAGATAGCCAATCCCTCCTGAAAATAGGATATAGAATCAAACACCGCCAGACAAGTTTCAACTTGGTCGAGGTATTCATTGAGGTTACCGTTGTAACAAAGTCAATGCCATTGCGTGAGGCAGCGGCTGAGGCAAAGTCCCGTGCGTTGCGCAAAGAGATCCTTGATTTGGGTCCATATAAGGAATCCATCATTGTTGTTAGCATTGGTGATGATCCTGTTGTACAGCTTGTCACTGATTTTGGACAGGAGGATGTTGGCTGCTTTGGATAATCTCTTCTTGGCGGCGTTTGAGGGAACTGCACCAGGGTTTTCAGTGACAGTCGCAAAGAGCTCTTTGTGCTTGAGAAAAGCGGTGACCCTCCTACTCCACATTGGGTAGTTGTCATTGCCGGTGAGAGTGGGTAGGATGGAGAGCTGGTCTTTGAGACTTATTTTGCCTGTCATCTTTGTCAATCCTGCCTTTTGTCTTTGTAGAGGTTGCTTTGGAAGAGTGTTGGTGTCGAGACTGTAAATCTGTGAGATTTCAAAGAACTAAAGGATTTTAATTAGAAACATGAAAGGAAATAAAGAAAAAACTATGTAAAAGTGATAATGTACTGTGTTTGTGAGAAGAAATTGTGTGATTACTTACCTAAAGGCAGGAAGGAATCAGCAAGAACAAGAAAGGTACCTTGATGGTACAAGTAGAGAAAGAAACGGAGTTGTTGAGATAGAAGGGATAGATGCTATGAGCGTAAGATAAGAAAAGGAGGATATGGGAAACAGTACAAGTGCTTCAGGCAAGAGGTATGGAAAAGGAGATGCAAGTGGTAGCTGGAAACACAAGGGTTGACAAGACAGGATCAGAGCAGTGAGAGAGTAAAGGTAGAAAGTGAATTTGGATAGTGATAAGGTTTTGCTCTGTTCGCTGTATAACTATGAGTTCAATGGGAAGAATGTTGACAAGCCAAAAGTCAGTTGGTGCTTTCAGCTTGTTGTTCTTATACAAGTGCACTTTGGTAGCTGCACAAACAAGTTTCTCAGTTACTCACGTGAGAAAGATAGGTTGCCTCGGCAACTTCACCTGGTCCTGACCATCATGGTGGTCAGGCCCTAGGTGGTTCCTTGAGCCTGGCTGTTGCCGTTGACGTCTGACCTTATTTCATCACCTGCGGGTGGTTTTAAGGGAGTTTGGGTAACAAGGGTTAGTTTTGAATCATGCTGGTCATGAACTGACTCAGGACAGAAAGTGGAGCTTACATATGGAGCGCATGACAATGTCAGCACTGTGCATAGCAACAGTGTTGTCATTCTGACACCTTCATGGACCAATTGGTCCCGGAGGGAAGAGAGTGAACATTGCCACTCTCTCCCTTCATGGACCAATTGGTCCCGGAGGGAAGAGAGCTCTCTCCCTTCCCTGGACCAATTGGTCCCAGAAGGGAGAGAGCAAGTGGTATGCATCTATGATTGCTCTGTCTCTGGACCAGTTGGTCCTAGTTGCCTGGGGTGTATGTTGTTGTGCAGTTGATTGATGACCCAGTCATGTGTATTGTGCTACCTATAAGCAAGAATGCTAGATGTGTACGGTGGTGTGCGGTTCCTCTTTAGCTGAGTAATTGTTGCCTAAAGAGCTGATGCCACCCGACAAGGGTGAGGTTTCTCCATAAGTTAGCAATGGAGCCTTGCCGGGCTTGCTGCTTACCTAAAGATTTAGGGTGCGTACCATAGGTTGTGAGAAATTGGTTCTTGCGCAAATTTTGATTTTTTTCTGTGAGAATCAATTCTGGGCCAGAATTGCGTACCATTGGCATCAGTTTCTTGAGGAACCCGAGGAGCAATTCTGGCCAAGAATCAAGCGTTTGGAGAAACAGGGGTCAACCCGTTTCTTGCTACTCCGGCAGATTGTTCCGCGCCAGTCCTCAGCTCCTACACAACTATGGCCGAGCCACACATTGACCCAGCTATATTCTTTCCTGATCACATCTCTACTGAAAACAACAAGCCGCCACCAAAGATGATCTCGGCCACCACCCAACCTGCAGTTATCAAACCAGCAACAAAAAGAATATAAAAAAAGAAAATCTGTCAGATGGATGAAGCTCTCCTCTGATGGATGTAGTACATCGGTCAGAAGGAGGAAGCTGAGAGCTCTCCGCTGACCGATGTACTGCATTGGTCAGTGGAGAGCTTCCTCCTTCTGACCGATGCAGTACATTGGTTGCTGAACAATGTGCTGCATCAGTTGCTGAACGATGTGCTGCATTGTTTGCTGACCAATGTGCTGAATTGGTCAGAAGGAGGAAGCTCTCCACTGACCGATGCAGTACATTGGTCAGAAGCAGGGATGTCAACAATGGGCAGAAACGGTCCCAAAAAATTCAAGAAAACAAAATGAAGTTTTCAAGTTTTCTCTCATGTTTCAAGAAACTCGGTCATGAGCTAAGACAAGTTCTTGGTTTGGTCAATCTCCTCAAAAGGATCGGTCTTGGATCAGTCATTGGATACATTCTATTTCAAATTATTGTTGTTTTTGTTTTTCCTTTATCTCATGGTCCCTATGTGACACGGCAGAAACTCAAGACGTGTCGACGCGATTACGCGTAAAACTTTTGTTATAAATAGTCATTCTAGTTTCAGTTTGTTGTCCCCTCATGGGATTTATTTTTGTATACTTTCTCTTTACATCTCTCAATTTACTTGAAATCTTATCTTTGCTCAATAAACAAACTCCTCTGTTTCTGCAAGTTCTTTACATTATAAATCCCACAACAAACTTATTTCTGTTAATCCGGAACCCTGCTTGCCTGTCCCTGATAATACCTGTTCAACCTTGTTATCCCTGATCATTTGCCAAACTGTCGGAAAAATCAGAGTCTCTGCCTGACATCTTTGTTCTGATAAACCAGAATCCTGTCAAACAAAACCCTGTTGCTTCATCCCTGACTCGTACCTCTTTCTGGCATATCACCCAAAATCCAGCATCCATTCCCCCCCCACCACCCCCTCCTTGTTCCTCTTACTTTCTTAATCCTTCTCACCCCCTCGTCCCGCCTCTGCCCACTTGGCGAGTTCCCCCCCATCTCTGACTGCAACCACTCCCTATTCCGTTCTACCCCCCACTTCCCTCTTCCCCTGCTGATCAGGTTTTGGTCCGGTCGTCGGCTTCTAATTTGTTGGGTAGCTCCCCCCTTCTCCCTCAGGACCAACCACGACTGCTAATGCCTGCAGAAGAAGAACGGCCAACTGCCCCCAACCCAACATTGGGTTCACGTGTTCCGGGAGATCTTGTGGAACAACTTGCCGGCGAGGTGGCTTGGGTAGAAGGCGCTTTGGCCGAGATCATGAACATGATGAGGAACTCGGCAATCTTCAACCCTCCCCCCAACCCCCACCAACATGACTTCCACCACCAGCCCCCCCCCCAACCCCCACCAACACGATTTCCATTGCCATCCCCAGGGCCATCACCAACACCACCAAGCCCCCCCTCCTCTGCCCCCACCACCGCCTCTGATGGAAAATTATAGGGCCCCGGGCGCACCCAAATTCAATCATTTGGCCAGGATGGAACCTATGAAGTTGCCGGACGTGTGGTTCTCAGGTGAACCGTCCCAATTACTCACCTTCCTTTGCGCTATACGTGATTTTCTCCGACCTAGGTCTTCCTTGTTCCAGTCAGAGACGCAATGGATTATTTGGATTTCGAGACATTCCAGGTTCTGTCCTTTGGAACATTGCCGAACAACTTTGCTGGCGGAAAACTGGTATACGTCCCTGGTCAACGACAATGCGCGGCGGCAAGGGAATTTTGACCCTTACGCGGATTTAGACGGCATAGTGTTCACCATCCCGGTTCTCCGTTTGGTGGAATTGTTGATTGAGGGCATGATCACGGTCTTTGGCAACAAGTTCATGAAAGAGAACGCCAAGCGGGCCCTAGCATTGTGTAAACAGCGGGATTTGACTATCGGGGAGTACAATTCCAAGTTCTGCTCCCTTGTCTATCTCGTCAAAGATGTTGAAGCGGCCAGGATTGAACGCTATGTTTTGGGGTTAAATCCAAGGATCATCTGGAAGGCCATGAGTGCAGAATGGCAAGCGGCGGACACTCTCAAAGCTTGGATGGCTCTAGCAACGGAGGCAGCGGCTCAGCTCAACCTGCTGGCGTTTTACCACCGGACGTGTTGCAGCCAGGCCGACATCACCCTCTCTCTTTGGCGCCACCGCCTGGTCTCCCTCTGCCACCGCAACATCAGTCAAACCCCCCGCCGCGTGACCCAAACGCAATGGAGATTGATGCTACCTCCATACGTCCTGGAACCCGCCCCCCTACCGTTCTGGACATCTCTCGCTTGTTGTTCTGGTTGAAGAATTTGTGTTTTCGCTGTCTGAAGCCGGTCGTCCCTCCGAACCACACCGGGAGTCTCAATTGTCTCAACATTCCGGTTTCGCCCAAACAACAGGAAAGTTTTGTCAAGAAGAACTGGCAGGCTCCTGCGGCGTCGGTGGCGGCTATTCAACAAGTACCCCAGCCTCACAACTCCCCCCCTCTCATTTACCATCCCCTTCCGGACAATGTTCCAACGATGGACCCTTCGGCAGAGGCAGAATTGGTGATGGGCAACTACCGGAACTATGACGAGGAGTATGACGACTACAAGGAGCCGTCTTGCTCCAATGTCAATGTTCCGGTGAACACGGTTCATGTTTGGTTGGATTGCTCCCAAGGGGGCCGTCTCATTGTCCCGGCAATGTTCAAGGCTCCGGACGGAGTGCTGGTCAAGGCAAACATTCTAGTAGACACAGGGGCTATGGCTAACTTTGCTAGCAAGGAGTTTGTCCGCAAACACGCCTTGCGACTTCGACAACGCAAAAATCCAATTTGTTGTGTCGGGTTTGATGGGCAAGAAGGGTTTGGTGGCCTGGTTACGCAGGATTGGGTCGGCGTTGTTCACCTTTCTTCACTCAATTCAAAACCGGTTCCGCTCGCTAGTTTGTTTGGGGTTACTTGACTAGGCTTCATCAATGTGATTTTTGGGTTGCCGTGGTTGGATCGACAGGGCTGGGTGGCTTTGGGAAGTAAACAGGGAGGGCATCAGTTTACACGTGGGTCAACTCCTTTATATGTGATGGATTCTTCGTCGCTGGGAGGGAAGCCTGAAGGTAAAGTGTTGCCCCCCCCCCCTCCGTTTCCCCTCCTTTTACCCTGCCTTTGGAATTTTTGCCTTTTGCTGACATCTTCTCTCCACAGGCAAATTGTACGCTCCCTCCCCATAGAAGCATGGACATCTCCATTAATCTTAAGGAGGGATCTGTCCCCCCCTTCCGGGGTTTGTACAATTTGTCCCTAGATGAGCAGAGCCAGTTGAAATCTTACATTGATGAGAATTTGAAAAAAGGTTTTATTTGCGTATCATCCTCCAGCGCCGCTGCACCCATTTTCTTTGTGAGAGTCCCAGGTAAGAAACCCCGCCCCTGCGTGGACTATCGCGGATTGAATGCTATGACCATTTGCAATAGTTATCCCATCCCGATCTTGGGACAGTTGTTAAATCAACTGCAGGGGTGTCAGTTTTTTACTAAGATCGATTTGAAGGCAGCATTCAATCTGCTTCGTGTGGCAAAGGGACACGAGTGGAAGACGACTTTTCGGACTCCGTGGGGCCTTTATGAGTATTTGGTTATGCCATTTGGCTTGGCCAACGCTCCCGCTTGTTTCCAGTGTTTTATCCAACATGTGTTACGAGAAATGCTGAACATATCTTGCTTTGTCTACATCAACGACATTCTGATTTTCTCCAAGACTAGGTCGGAACATCAAGAACATGTCACTCGAGTCCTCCAGAAGTTGCAAGAACATTCACTTTTTGCTTCTCCGGAGAAATGTTCCTTTTACTCGGACAAAGTTTTGTTCTTGGGGTTCGCGATCTTGGCGGAGGGAATTATGATGGAGGATAGCAAGCTGAGTACCATACTCGATTGGCCCTACCCGGTGAACTTGAAAGAGCTAAGCCGATTTCTGGGGTTCATCAACTTTTACCAGAAGTTCATAAAGTGTTTCTTGGATGTTGCGGCCCCTCTTACGAGTCTGACAAGGTCGGATGTGGATGTTTCATCAGCCGTATTTTCAGCTGAGTCGCGGTCTTCTTTTGAGTTGCTGAAAGAATGCTTTCGCAGCGCACCTCTGTTACAACAATTTGACTTTGGAAAAATCCGCATTCTTTACGTCAACAGTTCAAAATATGCTCTGTCTGCAGTGTTGTCACAGAGGGACGATTTGGGAGTTGTTCGGCCGGTCTCTTTTCTCTCCAAGAAGTGGACAGACAATGAGTCTTCTTGGCAGGTCTACGATCAAGAACTCGGGGCAATAGTCCAGGCCTTCATTAGCGGGACTCAAAGTAGAGGCAAGCCGACTTGCCTGCCACTTGGCAAGTTTCTCTGCAATGCTCCCATGGAGTGATGAGTGAGAAAAAACTATAAAGGTTGAAAGAGGGGTGTACAACAGTTTGACTTGCCTGCATGCAGGCAAGTCGGCTTGTCAGAAAAAACGTGCAAGGCGACTTGCCAACTGGCAGGCAAGTCGACTTGCCCCAACTTTGAAACCCCCTATTGAATGGAGGGCCTGGCTTATCAACACAAGGGAACCCGTGGAAGTCATGTCAGATCACTCCAACTTGCGCTATTTCATGAAGAGTAAGAACCTGTCAGACAGGCAGGCGCGTTGGGCAGCTTACCTCACCTTGTTTCATTTTGTGATCAAGCACATTCCGGGCAAGGACAATCCAGCGGATCCCGGCTCTCGACAACCAGATTTTCTACCTGCGGGAGAGGAAGCGGACTCCAAGCGTTTGATGTTTGAGAGCTCCCCATGGGGTCTGCAACTCGCGGAGGGACAGTCATTAGATACGGGTCAGGAGTTGGAAATCGGGGAAGCCGTTACTTCCAAGGACCCTCCTCCCTCCAATCTATTGGACACTGATTTTTTTTTTTGCCCCCCATCCGCGGAGTTGAAAACTCTCCTGCGCAGGGCCTATGAGAAGGAACCTCCGGTGGCCGCCGACATTGAAGGGCTCCGGAAGATGGATGATCTATGGTGGCTGAGGGGGCAGGTGTTCGTCCCTCCCTCTCTGCAACCGCGCGTGTTGCAACAGTTCCACGACAACCCGCTAGCGGGGCACTTGGGATCAATGAAAACGCTGGACCTGTTGAGTTGGACATTGGCGTGGCCTGGGATTCGCAAAGACGTGGCAAGTTACACTAAATCTTGTTTTTCGTGTCAACGAGCCAAACACTCTACTCAGAAGCCTCCGGGTCAAATGCATTCCTTACAGATACCGGATCGACCTTGGAGCTGCATTGGAATCGACTTTATCGTCAAACTTCCGCTTTTGTCAGGCTTTGATTTGGTCTTGGTCATCGTGGACCACTTCACGAAAGGGGTGCACCTGATCTCAGCAAATGAAACCTGGTTGGCGGAAGAATTTGCCTTTGCTTTCTTTGATTGTTTTATCCGGTTACATGGACTGCCTGACAAGATTGTTTCAGATCAAGGCTCATCGTTCGTCTCCAAGTTTTGGAAGGAAGTGCAGCGTCTTCTCCGAGTACAGGCGGCTCCCTCAACGGCATGGCATCCACGGACAGACGGACAGACGGAACGGGCAAATCAGACGGTGGAGACCTTTCTCCGTCATTTTGTCTCGGATCGTCATGACAACTGGTCGAGCCTACTCCCTTTAGCTGAGCTTGTCTTCAATTCTTCTGTTTCGGCATCCATGGGGTTCTCCCCTTTCTTCTCTCAGTACGCGTTTCATCCCCGAACAAATATGTTCAATAGGGGTTCCCCAGTTCCCGTGGCGGAAGAGTTTCTGAGCAAGATCACAGTTGTGCAGGATACTCTGGTGGATAACCTCCGGAGGGCAAAGGAGGTCCAGAAGAAGTACTTTGACACTAATACCAGGAAAGTTCCCGTGTATAAGGCGGGTGATTGGGTATGGCTCTTGCAACGCAACATAGCCACGACTCGTCCTTCCTCCAAGCTAGATTTCAAGTGTCTTGGGCCTTTCCGCGTGGATCTTCCCATGGGAAACGATGTGTACAGACTCCTACTTCCAAAAGATCTTTCTCGCCTCCACCCTGTCTTTCACACATCTCTGCTTCTCCCCTTTGTTGACCCCAAATCTTATCCCAACCAAATAGGTTCTAAGGCTCCCCGAGGTCCGGCTTCTTTAACCCCGCATTTCTGGGATGAGTCTGACGTCAAGGCGTTGCTGGGGTACCGTTCACCGGCCAAAGCTGCTCATGAGTATCTGGTCAGGTGGCGGGGCGGTTCTGCGGCGGATGATTCTTGGGGAGCGTGGCGGATGGTTTTCTCCCTCTCTCCATCCTTATCTCGAGCTCTTTCATGAAACTTTTGGTACTGAAAAGATTATCTTGCCCCCCGACAAGGCCTTGCGGGTTCTGTTGTAGGTACATGGTCAGTCATTTTGTCAACAATGGGCAGAAACGGTCCCAAAAAATTCAAGAAAACAAAATGAAGTTTTCAAGTTTTCTCTCATGTTTCAAGAAACTCGGTCATGAGCTAAGACAAGTTCTTGGTTTGGTCAATCTCCTCAAAAGGATCGGTCTCGGATCAGTCATCGGATAGATTCTATTTCAAATTATTGTTGTTTTTGTTTTTCCTTTATCTCATGGTCCCTATCTGACACGGCAGAAACTCAAGACGCGTCGACGCGAGTACGCGTAAAACTTTTGTTATAAATAGTCATTCTAGTTTCAGTTTGTTGTCCCCTCATGGGATTTATTTTTGTATACTTTCTCTTTACATCTCTTGATTTACTTGAAATCTTATCTTTGCTCAATAAACAAACTCCTCTGTTTCTGCGAGTTCTTTACAAGGGAGCTGTGAGCTCTCCTCTGACCGATTCTGTATATTGGTCGGAGGAGAAGTATTCTATGACCGATGCACTCCATCAGTCAGAGGCAAGACATTGGTCAGAGGAGAGCCTCTCCCTCTGACCGATGCAGTACATTGGTCAAAGGAGAGCTAAGGAGAGGGCGCTCTACATATTGACAATTTTGGTTGTCAAGTGTTGATCATGTGCTGGTTTTTTGGTTATATGTAGAATCTGTGAGCTAATTATGGTACGCGATTCTGTGTGTACCGATCCTTGTGAAAGTCAGAAAACTGAAATCTCAAAAAGCGCTAATTCCCAGACGCCGAGAATCGATTCTAAAAAAAAACCAAAACAAGTGGTACGGGCCCTTACCCCAACGGGGGTGGATGCTCTCAACACCGCAGAGAGGCCAACGCGAGTCAAAGCTCGGAAGCGAGCGGTGGTGCACAATTTCACGTTGTTACAACATCGAGGCAGCCAATACATTCCCGACGTAACACCGGCTTAGCGGCACTCACTCACTCACTCATTTCTTTTTTTGTCTGTGCTTTCTTTCTTTCTTTTTGGTTTTTTTGCAACACAAAACAAATATACCATACCAATAAAGAAAAGAAGAAGAAGAAAAAAATGAAACCAGATGTATTGCTGCTTTGTTTTTCTTTTATGTCTGCGTATATATGTATGTGTATGTATGTGCGACATAGAAAATTGTAAAAAAGAAAAAAGGAGGATGAAGGAATGAATGGAAAACAGAAAAAAAAAAAGAAGTTCCAGCTAGTCTCAATAATCTTCTCCCTCAGTGGTTTCTAGGAACTACCTTCAGATCACCGGCATCATACCAAACCAGCAAAAAAAGAGACGATAAACTGCTGTGAGGAACAGCCAAGAAGAAAAACAAACAAAACAAGAGATCAAAGATTTACAGGGGAAGAGGAGGAGTGGAGGATGGAGCGGACTTTGTGGTCGACGGCGGGGTCGCCGATGGTGTAGACGACCTGGGAGATCTTGAAGCCGTTGAACTGGCTAGCAGCGCAGATAGTGTAAGCGCCCATGTTAGGCCATCTGAGCCAGTCGCCGACGAGGAGGCGGTTAACGGGGAGGAGAGTGGCGGGGCAGACGAGGTCGATGGAGTCGCAGGAGGGCCCAAAGATCTTGCAGGGCTCCAGCTCGTCCGCCAGGAACGGCCGCCCATCATCGAACAGCGCCGAACTCGCGCTCAGAGACCCCAGTGAATCCGTCGAGCAGTCCATCTCGTGCTCCGAGACCGACGGCGTCATCGGCCCCGCCGGGTACCCCCACTCCGTGAACCCATCCCCATAAAACACTCCCCCCAACGTCAGCACTTTCGGCTCCACCACCTGGTGGTCAAAGATGATACAGTTGAACGCCCCATACACCCCGTCGTTAATGTAATCTGTTGTCACCCGTTGCAGCAAAAAAAAAAGGGGGGGGAGGGGGCGTCAATAGATGCTTGTCATATACATATACATGTCACGGGACACAGTTCTGCTCACACATTGTCACTGGAGAATCGTCTTTGGTAGTCAGAGATTCGGGGGAGCCGTCTGCTTTCAGGGCTGGAGGAGGGGGCGTGGGGGCCTTCCTCCTAGCAATGACATTGGTGGCCAGCTCGAAGGCCCTGGTGACGAAGTATCGGCCGGGCTCAGCGATGACACGGACGCCACAGCTGAGGGGGAAGAACTTGTCGAGGCCGGCAAGCAGGCCTTCGGCGAGGAGGTCGAAGTTGTCGTCTCCGAACCCGCCGCCGACGTCCAGGAAGTCGAACGAGAAGCCGAGCTCTTGGGCCACATCAAAGGTCCACTTGGCACGGGCTACGGCATCTGTGTAAAGCTGTGGGTTCGAGCAGCCGCTTCCCACATGAAAGGCCACGCCGATGACCGTCACTTCAAGCTCCTTGGCTCGCTCCAGCAGGGGCCGGACGTTATCGAGCGGAGTACCAAACTTCTCGCCCAACCGGCACAGACTGCCGCTATCGTCCGTCAGGATCCGGAGCACCATACGAGCGCTCGGATGGAACTTGGCCACCTTCTCCAGTTCGTCCTGGTTGTCAAACGTCATCATCTGGACCCCCTTGCTATGAGCATGTCGCACGAACGACCCCGCTTTGCACGGGTTGGCATATATGATTCGGTTCGAATGGACTCCGAGCTTGAGCACCATCTCGATCTCCGCATGCGATGCGCAGTCGAAGCCGATGCCAAGCTGAGCCAGGAGTTGGAGTACCACATTGTCTGGGTTGCATTTGACGGCGAAGAACGGCTCGACCCTGCCTCCGAGGGTGTCCTGCCAGCGGATATACTGCCTATAAACGTAGGCCAGGTCACAGACGTAGAATGCATTCTCGCCGTTTTCTTCGCATTTTGAAAGATCGATGCCCGTGAGGATCGAGCGAAAAAGGCTAATGGTAGGGGTGGAGTGTATTAAGGGAAGCGGGTCTTTCTGTTGTTGGGTGTTAGCCGATATGGTCTTTCGTCGTTCGGATGAACGAGGCGGGAAAGCGTTCATCTGTAAGAGGAGGGTTGTTGCGGAGCGGTGCCCGGGTCTGTTGCTGTTGTTGTTGTTATTATTTTTTGTTTGTTGTTGTTTGCTATTACTTTTTTTGTTGTTGTTGTGGCTGTTTGGGTGCTGTTGGGATTTCTAGAATCCGACGAAGCCCCACCCGAAGGCGCTCGTCTTTGGAGTCGTGTGCCCGATGCGGCTATGGGTCCTCGCCCCCCTTTGGCGAGGAAAGCTGAGGGCGGTCAGGTGCAGTCGAGCGGAGGGGAGAGCGGGGAAGTGGTGGAGTGAGTGGAGTGGAGTGAGTGGAGTGGAGAGTGTCTGGTGTGGCTGGGTGAGTGGGTTGGTTGCTGTCCTGCTTTTCTTTTTTTTTCTTTCTTTTTTTTTTTCCGGACAACGCAGGAACCCACACATTCCCGCATCCTGCGAAGCCCCCCAGAGGGGCTACTCGATCCGGTGCGGGCACATGTCACACACCCTTCACACTAACTGCCTAGCCGAGATGCATACATAAACAGCATGTTGCCATGAAAAAAAAATTGTAAAGATGCGTTGGGAGGGAAGTCCACTGCAACGGAGAAGGATGAACAGAAGACAATATTTATGTAAGATACAAAAAGCCCCAATTCACAAGATAGATGGTGTGTTGGAACCCAGAGGAGTCGCCACAGTCCCAGTAAAGGGACTGACATGACCGTCATTCAGGCTGATCCGCTCTGACATCTATCAGAGTACAACATTTGTGATGAAGGATCTTACATATTTTTAAAGGGATATATGGACTACCCTCTGGGAGGGACATCCTTTTGGGCTCTGTCTCTGGGACACCTGATTGCACTCGTGGTTGTAACGAAGCAGGCTCGTGTCTCGCATCCAAATACAATATAAAACACTTCACCTCCGCTTGATCAGGAGCACAGAAGACATCGCCAACGTAGGAGTCTCACCTATTCTAGAAATAGAAGCTATGTCTGAACCAACTGGAAACGCTTTCCACCATCTAACCATCAGCAATCAATCAAATGACTTGGACTTCTCAGTTCTACTCCAAGATCGAATGATGGAGGCGATCAACGGTCTTGTGCGTGGGTTGCCCCAGAAAGGTTGTTGTCATAGGAGAAGAGAATGGCGCGGTGATCCACTACCCATCACCCCTGCAGAGAGGAGCGCGCGAAAAGAAACATTGATCCTGATACAAACAAGCCTTCTACCCTCAGTCAAGCGGCAGCTCATGGACTTGTTGACATCGTTTGGCCTAATAGGTACTGATGATAATACATCCCAGAAGAATTCACGCCGCCCACTGGCCCCACGATTTGACGATGCCCTAGACATTCTATCTCAATTCGGCCCCGCAATGCATCACATTCAATCCGCCATCTTTTCCCTTTCTCCATGGGGATTCCGAGATCCACATTCTTCTGTCAATGACATTGATGCCGATTACGGCGTCTTGAAAAAATTCAGATGTGATCATCTACTCGAGCACTTTGGGCTCTTGATAAATTCCGACTCCACTGATCCTCGTGAATCGGATGATCTTCGAGGATTATTCCACCACTACCACTGCTATGTGCCGTACATGATGAGTGCTCAGCTCTCCCCCAATTATCATGATCCTGCAAGTGACTTCAAAGATGAACCCACCAAGTCCAAACTGAAAGACCTGATCATTCACAAGACTGCTCTATGGTGCCGCCAAGTTGATGATATGATTGAACGTTCCACCCAGTCTGACTTGGGTTTTTTACAAGCCGATTGGAGGCGCCATGTGAATCATCTCAACGAGCTTCTGCCGCGACTAGCCCCTCCGATTAAAGCTCTGAACGAACGTCGACTAGTGTCGTACCCGGCCAATCGCAACCTGATCGACCCTCCCAGCAAGATCCGGGCGCTTATCAACTCGCTTGTGCTACAACTTTTTGACCGTTCTATCACGATCATCAAGTTAATCCGAATCTTCTTTTCCAAGTTGTTGGACACTCCGAGCCGCAAAACACCCATCAGGTTGGGTGATGAATTGACTTCCGATCAGCTCTCCCAGTTGCAATGGAAGCTGCAAGTGATGCTTGAATCTGTTGTCGATATAGCGGATTCTTTTTTCGGAATCCAACAGGAGTATACTATCACCTTCCGGATCTTAGACTACTTGAAAGAGGTTGCCAATCAGATGCTTAGAAATATGGAACAAGCATTACTTCTTCTAGCCGATTTCATGAGACCTGCCAAGTCGTCTCCTTCAGTCAATCCCCCATCATCATCATCATCCCGGAAAGCTCTCTATGATAGTTTGTTTGCAGATTTCGTCCCTCAATTCTATCAGACATTTCATCATTTTCAGCGTGATGTATCCGCCGTGACGACCCATTTAGAGCAATTGAGACGACTGATCCGTCAGCCAATTAGCGAACTCGATCTCCGCTTTCATGTAAGCTAGCCATCTCCTTCAACTTGACGACCTCCAATCCATTCGACGGCAGTCAAAATCTTGTCATGGAAAGTGACCACAGACAATAGTAAAGCGTCGCATCGGAATATTTCTATATACTACCGCTCTAAAACCCACTCCCTTGTATGGCCGTGCATGTCCCCTTTCCCTTCTTCTTTTCTTCGCTCTTTTCCTCACTGTCATTCCGGGTAACATGCCTCGTCATTTTTATGGTTCATTTCTGTCTTCTGGTCTTTTTGATTGTTTCCCATTTTTTTCTTTTGTTTTGTGAATGAAACCCTGGCACACATACATTCTTATCAATTTCTCACCTTCATTCCAATGCCGTGGTGTGCACACCTTGAGAAATCTTGGCGCACACAAAGTGTCCACAATTAACAGTTACATATCTTCATTTCCTACTTGGAAGTGAATGTGCATTTGTTCTTGATCTTATTACTCCTGCTCTCCATGACCAAAAAAAGCTACCTTTTTATGAAGTGGCCATTGAATTTTCAGACAATGTTGAGACTTTGAATGGCCATGAAACTTTGGCTGGAAATATATGTCACATAGGGGTTCATGTTGGATAATTTTATGAAATCTCACTGTCAGAAAACCTGACTCGGATGGCTACATCCGAGTAAATATCGGATGGAGTCATCCGAGGCAAACTCGGTTGCATGGCAACCGAGTGATCCCCTCATCCGATTTAAAATCGGTGAGGGGTTTGCGACTTTGAATCGCACTTACTATCAACCGAGGGAATTGTATCCCTTGGTGGATGTCCAGCTGATGTAGCCTCGGGTGCCAGACACCGAGGCATGACCCGTTGGCTAGAAAATCACCGATTCAATAATGAATCGGTGATTTTCTAACCGAGTCAATGGTTTCATCGGTTGGCATCAACCGATGAAAACCATGCCTGCCCGGTGAGCAGGAAGTGACCTGCTCAACGGGCAGATTGCAGCCTGCTCGTCGAGCAGGCTGAGCCTGTAGCCTGCCTGGTGAGGAGGTTGCTACCTGCCCATGAAGCAGGCAGTGACCTCCTCACCGGGCAGGCAACAGCCTGCTCAATGAGCAGGTAGTAACCTACTCACTGGGCAGGCTACAGCCTGGTCTGTGAGCAGGTGGCGACCGGCTCATCAAGCATGTCGCTAACTGCTCACCGGGCAGGCTGTAGCCTGCTCGATGAGCAGGCAGCGACGTGCTCACCGGGCAGGCTGTAGCCTGCTCGACGAGCAGGCAGCGACGTGCTCACCGGGCAGGCTGTAGCCTGCTCGACGAGCAGGCAGCGACCTGCTCACCGGGCAGGCTGTAGCCTGCTCGACGAGCAGGCAGCGACCTGCTCACCGGGCAGGCTGTAGCCTGCTCGACGAGCAGGCAGCGACGTGCTCACCGGGCAGGCTGTAGCCTGCTCGACGAGCAGGCAGCAACGTGCTCACCGGGCAGGCTGTAGCCTGCTCGACGAGCAGGCAGCGACCTGCTCACCGGGCAGGCTGTAGCCTGCAGCGACCTGCTCACTGGGCAGGCTGTAGCCTGCTCGATGAGCAGGCAGCGACCTGCTCACCGGGGAGGCCACAGCCTGCTCGATGAGCAGGCAGCGACCTGCTCACCGGGCACTCACCAGGAAGGCCACATCCTTCACGACGAGTGTAGCCTGCCCGGTGAGCAGGTCACTACCTGCTCATTGGGCAGGCTGTAGCCTTCCCGGTGAGCAGGTAATGATCTGCTCATCGGGAAGGGTGCTGCGACCTTCCCGGTGAGCAGGTCGCTGCCTGCTCATCGAGCAGGCTACAGCCTGCCCGGTGAGCAGGCAGCGACATGCTCGATGAGCCGGTCGCTACCTGCTCACAGACCAGGCTGTAGCCTGCCCAGTGAGCAGGTTACTACCTGCTCATTGAGCAGGCTGTTGCCTGCCCGGTGAGGAGGTCACTGCCTGCTTCATGGGCAGGTAGCAACCTCCTCACCGGGCAGGCTACAGGCTCAGCCTGCTCGACGAGCAGGCTGCAATCTGCCCGTTGAGCAGGTCACTTCCTGCTCACCGGGCAGGCATGGTTTTCATCGGTTGATGCCGACCGATGAAACCATTGACTCGGTTAGAAAATCACCGATTCATTATTGAATCGGTGATTTTCTAGCCAACGGGTCATGCCTTCGTGTCTGGCACCCGAGGCTACATCAGCTGGACATCCACCAAGGGATACAATTCCCTCGGTTGATGGCAAGTGCGATTCAAAGTTGCAAACCCCTCACCGATTTTAAATTGGATGAGGAGTTTGCCTCGGATGGCTCCATCCGATATTTACTCGGATGTAGCCATCCGAGTCAAGTTTTCTGACAGTGGATCTATGTCAGCAAACCCTCCTGCACCTAATTGGCATAAGTGTGTGGTAAATGCTGATGGCCTACTGATTAATTACGAGTCAGGCTGATAGGAAGCTTCACGTTGGGACAAAATTTTGCAGCCTGCCAACAAGTTATGATATAACCCAACACCCCACCCAATTGAGATGATAATTCCGCTGGGTTTTTAGACAGGATGTATTCAAAATTACATCCCCTATTAAATTTGTGACGTGGGCTACACACACTTACAGCCACAGACATCTTGCGACTGTATCAGTTTTTTTGTTTCTACCATCCGCATGAACAAGGCCCTGGGACACAAACATCAAATTTTCAGTCAGCAGGGCTATTAATTTTGTCTCTTAGCAAACACTCTCAGCATGATTGGATATGTTGAATTTATGCAAGTTGAAATAGGATGTGATCAACCCAATTACAACTTTGTTGCATCTTAACCAAGTGAAGGTAAATCCAGGGTAGCTACCTTAGATTTCTATTCAATAGGTTGATATCCAACCAAGTTTAACTGCGTTGAGTGTATCTCAGTTTAGCTAGAATGGCCTGAACCCAGCTAAAAATGCTGACAGTGGTAAATGGCTTTGATGGACAAGTGATTCCAAGTCTCTCCACAGTGGTTCTGTGTCTTTCCCTGCTCTTCTTCCTGAGTGAAAGGTTCAGTCCCAGATTTCATTGACAACTATCTTTTTTTTTCCCAAAGATGATCAGCAGGTCTTACCTCATATTGATCTGGGGATTATGTAGGGCTGGCTTCAATATGGGCAATCATGATCAGGGAGTTGGAATCAGGATGAGGGGATGTCAGCCGCCTAGTTCTGCTGCGCAGTAACTATACAGCTAACAAATAGATAAGTACGGTTTACATTAGGACTACAATGTTAATAGTCCTAATGTAGAAGGTGTGTACTCCATAATAATCATGATAACCATAAAGGATAACGTGAGTAAAGCAAAGGGAACAATTGTCCCAAATACAGAAAACTCCTAGGAGTTACTAAGGAACTCCTAGGTGTAACAATTACCTTAGCATTGAGAATGATGATTCAGTCTCTCAAAAATATTGTATATAAACAAGCTCTCTTCATTATGAAGAGGGCAGAGAATATCATTACCAAGCCCACCTAGATTACTATCTTACTACGATTGTGATTGGGGCTTTCCGTATCTCACCTTTTCTCCTTTTTCTTATCTCTTTACTACTTGCGACTTACTAGTTCTACTCCAAGTAAGTCGTTCATCTATCTCTTTCTCTCTTGTCCTATTAGTTAGAGTAGTCACTCTACGGTAGCCTAGAAGTAGCAGCTATCAGCCCCTCTTTGTGAGGCGTGGTTATTTCTCCAGTCCGCAACTGTTGAGATCTCTCTATCATAGGATAGTAGAGCAGCGTTTCAACGCTTGTATCATTCCTTCTAGTCCACGCAGGAGGACTAGTCTGACAGGGGATAACAAGCCCCAAAGGATCTCCACATTTTCCCCTCCAGTTAAAACCAGACCCAAGATCCAAACTAATGTGCTTGTACCAATTTGCAAGGCTCTCCCAAGCCCCATTCTTTGAAGCATTAATCTTGCATCACTCATTGTTTTACCCAAGAAGTATGTATGCTTGCCTTTTGACCCATCATTAAGGCCATGCTGATATCTTACCACCCATTTCTGCACCAACCCACATCATCTGTACATACATCATCACCCCCCTCCCCCCAAAAGAAACTACCATTGGACCCCTTTCCTTGCTGTTCATACATACAGGCCAAGAGACAGAATTCCGGCACCAAGATTCTGGTGCAAACCAAACCAAAATTAAAATGCCTTTCTGCTCTGCAGCAAATCAAGTTGGGGATGTGCTGCATGTACGCCTACCCCCATCCACAAGCTTTTCTGTTTTGGTACATACACAGTTTTGGCTGGGCATAATATTTTGGGGTCTACACGGCTGGTGATTTCAACCGTTTTTTTATCGACCGCAGAAGTGGTATTTTATTGGCTCCTTGGTTGGCAAGCCCAGACGTAGAAAACCAGGTCGGGATGTCAACCACATTCCGTGCGGCAAAGAAGCGCTTACTCAACGGATGTAGTAGCGCTTTTTTTGCGGTTTTTTGTGCTCCACCAATGAAAAAGCGCGGATCCACCAATGAAAAAGCGCTGATTCATTGGTGGATTATCCGACTCTGACCGAGGGTTTGGCCCAGAAGCCCAGCAAAAAGCGGACCCCGGCAAGGGTTGAACTCATGCCCCCAGCGAGTAGATGGGCTCACTCCTTGCCAGCTCGTCCACCCCAATGTTGAATGGATGTGTGGTGGTTGAGGATTTCAACCCATTTGTCGCATCCTACCGATGGGGTTGATTTTTTTTGGAGACTACTTTTTCTTGAACTTTCAAGAAAAAAAAAATACCTCTTGTCAAAATTTCTCGACCAATTTGTTTTTTGAGTATCGCTTCCGCTTAGGACTTGGAGGCGGCTGGAGATGTCCTGAGATGTCCTCCGGCCATCAAGAATAAGCTAAAACCTTGATGGAAGTGAGTTTTATCAAGGTTTGTACCTTGTTTCAAGGTTGGCACCTTTAATCAAGGTTGTTATCTTGTGGATTGTATGGATATTGGCCAGAACCCAAACTAAAAGTTTGTTTCTGGCAAAACCGACATAAAAGCGGCAAAACATCGCTTTTTGAGCTTCACCGCTTTTCTGTCGCTCTGAAAAGCGGTTTTGCAGCCCAAACCGGTTGGTTTGCGGTTGTGAACCTTAATTTCTTCACCCGTGGTGTACATATTCTGGTTTGTATGTACTACATAGTTTGTACTGCAGGCATATTGTACAGTTGCAGATGGCATAAACATGACCGGTATTTGCCCCTGTCCAAAATGTTTGGTCAAAAAAAAAGCAGAAAAACCTGGAAATTTTGGGGGTCAAACAGGGTATAAAAAACCATGCAAATTGTACAAATTTGAACTTTTAAAGATAAATAAAGTGCATCAAATGGCATTACAGAAGCTATGCAGAGGTTATCAGAGGCAAAAGCTGCAATATTAATCCCTCTTATCATGGATTTATGGCGCTAACTATGTCTTTTGAGAGAGATGTTCAAAAATCTAATGGTCAACACAAAAAAAATAAAAAAAACTACAGGTTCAAACACTTAGTTCTTTTATTTTTGAACTCTGGACACTCTTGCAAGTCCAAAAATGTAATAAAAATAATGGTATGAGCATATGTACCAGCCCCGGGGGATACCTAGGCCCCTGCAGACTCAAAAAAAAATGTTTTGCAGGTGGCACGGAGTGGAACTATGCCATCCACAACTGTAGTTGTCCATCCAGCTGTACTGTGTCTTGAGCTTGGCTCATACACGTACGTAAAACCGTACATACTGGATGTTTTTTTTTTTTTTTTCAGTTTCTGACTTGGCCGTGGCTCCACTTTTCCAGCTGCAGCGTATGCACTGTGCATAAACCACATATTTATAGCCGATATGATTGTTGTGTGTGGTGTTTTATGTAGGCTCTCTACATGGAGTTCTCCGATGCGAATCGGGGATGAATGTACAACATAAATCTTTCATTACGGCGGTCCTCCAAGTCAGAGACTTTAATTAGTGTATACAAACATGTATGTATTGCTATGATGATTGTTACGAGTGTTGCAGTGTCCCTCCGGACGTTTGTAACACAAGTTTATGGAGACTCGGAGCCGATGTTTGGGGGATATGAGTGTGTTGCAGTTCAGCTGCTGAGTTAGTTGTGTGTGGGGGACGACTGAATGATGGGCTGGGCTGTTAATCTTCTTCAGTTGGCAGGTGAAGGTCACAAGGATGGCGGATGGCTGATGCTGGCGGATGCGGATGGAGTGATCAGTTTATAAGCCCCGTGGGGAAAGAGATAGACAGGGTGGGGCAGTGAAGATGAAGTGGCACTCATGGGTGGGTGTGGAGGCAACATATGTATATGTATTTATGTACATACATATACATTAGTGTTATGCATGTGCCCCTGAAAGTTCAGAATTGTTCTACATACAGTGAAAGTCTGGTGATGCTCGGGATTTGCATCGCGCGGGGACATGAATGAATGGCAGCCAAGCAGCCAGCGAGTTGACTTGGCGAGTGATAATATTTGTATGTTATGCATGAACTCCCATGCAAACGGTGCTGATCAACCGTCCAGACTTTCATCAGGTTATTTAAATAACCGTTTCGATCGTCTGAGAAAAAGGCTCATCACATGAAAGGAGTACTGCGCACTTCTTCTTCGCTCGGAGAGTCCAGATTCGGACTGTTCTTCAACCGTCTTCCTCTCGGTCTTCTCCCCCCACCCAGGTGAATCCAACGGCTGATCGATCATAGCTGGATGGTCATGTCCATGTGAAATCGCTTCTGTAAGCATCCCCGCTCATGAATACCACTGATGATCATATTTGATTATAATAAGCTGTTGACCGTTTAATTCACAGCACTATTAAAGTATTATTATATTATATAGAAACAGGAAAAGAAAGCAGAAACCAGTTGACAGGAGGAAGAAGAAAAGATGAATCAATCCACTAACCAAAGATCATCCTCACCCAGCGAGCACACCCACTACGATACTACTACTAGAGCTAGAATACCCAGGTAAGAAGAAGAGCAAAAACTGAGACATCTACTAGTAGTAGTAATAATAATAATAATAATAATATGTAAATGATATATCAACTGATGATTCCATTGTCACCCACCCATCTGCTGCATTCTGATGATTTGCTGGGTCAGCAGACCCTACAAATGTCCCGTCTGTGACCGCGCATTCTACCGGTTGGAACACCAGACCCGTCACATCCGAACCCACACGGGCGAGAAGCCACACCGATGTACCCATCCTGGATGCGACAAGAAATTCTCACGCTCAGATGAACTCACTCGCCACACCCGCATCCACACTCATCCAACTCAACGCAAAAAATCAGCCGCGGCTGCTGCTGCTGCTGCTGCTGCTGCCAGCAATAAAACTCACCATCACCAGCAACACTCCAATCCCACCCCTCAAACTATCCCCCCGCCGGCCCACTTCAACCAGGATAATCTACCTCAACACTTCACCCAAGAGCCTCACCGACAACACTTCAACTACTCAATCCAGCAGTCCCTCCATCCAAACCAACATCCACTCCCTCAACATCATCACTCTCACCCTCCTCCTCCTCCTCCTCCTCATCAGCATCAACCAGCCAACTCCCTCTCAGCATCATCACAGCATCAGCACATCCCAGCTACCGATCTCCCATACCAACAGGGCTTGAGACATCACCCTCCTGCTCTTGTCGTCAGTACTCTCACTCGGGGTCTTCTTTTTTTTTCATCCCAAAACTGATATCAAGTCTATCACTCCTCTAAGGCTCATCGACACCATCCCAATAACTCCCTTCCTGGCCCTCAATCTTCTCAGGTGAGTCCTCGAACAGAAAATCCAAATTTGAGTACTTTATAAAATTACACGCCGGCATGAATCTGAATGACATTTCTATTCTCCAGCCTCATAATGCAGCTTCCGCCGATCCTGCTGCTGCAGGCTATCAACCCAGCACTAGCCAATCCTTTCGTAGTGGTGCGTCAACGGCTCATCTTAGCCACTCTCCATCTCATCCCATCGGTCGTCCACCTCACTCGGAGCACCAGATCTATCAACAGCCATCTTCATCACACTCCGATCAACATGGCGATCGACTGAAGCCCATCACGGGTTATTTTGACCGCATTCCATCCACTCAACCCGACGCCCTTTCGCCCATCACCCAAAGGTCATCCGGCGATTTCACAAACAGCCCTTCGTCCCTCGCTTACTCACCCGCCTCTTCCACCCACATCTACTATCACCATTCACCCGATCATCACAACTCGCCCTCCCACATACATCATGCCAGGGCAGCCGCTCCAAGGCCCTTCCACGATGATCGGGCAGACAATCAACCAGAATGGGTACCTCCATCCGGCCGGGATTTCTCAGGAGAGCATCCCGGTATGGGTGCAGGATACCACGGGGTAAATGAGCGACGAGTGGAGGAAGAGAATGATGACTTTTCTGGAGCCCTATCACAAAGACCTAGTGGCTCTCGCCCTCGGAAGCAGGCGGCCTACTCCCATGACGATCTCGTCCGGCTTCCTCACCAAGTCTCCCATTCACATCCACACCCTCATCACCGCACCCATCGGCACTCCTTCCAGCCATATTCACACCCCTCTAGTACTAGTGTCTCCCGAGCCGCTTCTCCCGCAAGTAGCCATTCCGAGTTGAGTGATGATGAGTACGCCCATCCCTCCTCTCGTCGTCACTCAACCTCTTCTCGTCGTCCGTCAACCTCTTCTCGCCGTCCGTCAAGCTCTTCTTGCCATCCCTACGGCACCTCCAGCCGTCCCTCAAGTTCATCTCATCCCATTTCGTCAACACATGTCCGTCAAGGTTCAAATGCATCCAACACCTACCTCGGCCTCTCTACTAGCTCAGTCTTGGAGCCCATGGAGCATCTGAGTCTTGCGCACCCCAGACCGACCATGGAGCAACTTCAATTCACCCATGGCTCCAATCCCACCTCCCCTCTTTGTCGAATCTCCCGAGCCCAAAGCCCGATCAACCTCCCATCATTAAGACTGTCCGCCCCCGCGATGGCCCTTCCGCCCCCACAGCCCAGTAGCCGCCATGTGGCAGTTGAAGACACAGAAATGGATGAAGATCGTCCCTTGGAGAGATCCCAATCCACGCCTTCTCTATCTACCGCACCAGAGCGGTGGGCCACATATCAACGAGAGAAGCACCGGTCGAGGGTTGAGGGACAGGTCAACAACCACAATGCACGAGAAACTCTTCCGACGCTGATCCAACGCAACTCTAGCTTCTCCTCTGTTGCGTCCTCCTCCTTTGAACCGGCCACCCAATCCAACCTGCAGCACTCGTCCAATGCGCCCAGTACGGCCCCAGCAGTCTGACGGAGCCGGACACGGGCTGTCATCGAGGCCGCTTGGAGCTCATTTTGAATGGCGACAATGCGCTTCATCATAGCTGTCATCAGACGAACCACGCCGATCCCCCTCGGAGAACACTACCACCGCTCTCCTCCTTGACCAAATCGTGTGGGCCCATTATGACTTTCCGAGCGTCACGTCTTCCAAGTCTCGTTCGGCGCCGCAGTCACGGGTCAACAGTCCGCCCAGCTCGCCGCGATTGGTGGCGCTTCCGCCGCTGGTGAGTGTGCCTAACCTGGAGCGGTCGCGGTCGATGAACCACCACTACCGCGGGACATGGGAGCCAGTTTCGAGCTGGGAGAGTAGCCGAGTTAGCGGTAACGGTCACAGTGGTAGTACGGGGATGGCGGGCTCGGCTCCCGCCGTGGATGATCATCGGAGCATCCAGCGCGGGAATTTGAAGAGCTTCGGCAGCAAGCGCAGAGACTCGAGCACCAGTGCCCCGCGGCGGAAGAACCAGTTCGGGCTACAGATGACGCCCATCGAGCATGCCGCACCATATCCGGCTCCGGCGATGAACTCGGCCACCGCCGCCGCCGGCAGCAATCATCGTGGTTACACACAACAACCTCATGCGCGCGGCCTCGCAGGCCCCCCAACCACGGTCCCCCACAGCTCGGGCAGCTCCAGTGTGTTCGCAAGCGCCGGCCATTCGCGCGCTGGCAGTCTGGGCAGCCTGGCGTCGTCGTC
The DNA here is from genome assembly GCA_002873125.1 of Puccinia coronata f. sp. avenae. NCBI lineage: Eukaryota > Fungi > Basidiomycota > Pucciniomycetes > Pucciniales > Pucciniaceae > Puccinia > Puccinia coronata. The sequence continues at coordinate 428,369 of PGCI01000019.1, forward strand.
GCCGGGCGGCCATGCGCCGCTGGCGCAGGAGACGACGAGGGAGAGGGAGCCGCGCGCGCGGGGCGGGCCGGCCTCCAATGGCGATGGCGACGGCGACGATGTCGATGGCGATGGCGATGGTAATGGCGATGGCGACGATGACGAGATGGCGATGGCCGACGATGCGCACGACGAGGGCCTCGTCATCCGGCCCCGCAGAAAACATGCCGCCAAGCTCCCGCCGCCCGCCTCCTCCGCGGGTCCGACCCCCGCTCGCGTCCCCGGCCTCAACCCGCACCGCCCACCCCCCTCCGCCGCGTCCCGCTTTCGTCCGCCTATTATCGAGCCCCCTCCCGCCCCGGGACCCCTACACCAGCCCACGGTCATCGAGTAGTCGGTCTTCTTACTCACTCCTCCATCTTCTTCCACCCGAGACCCGCCTGGGCTCCCTCCGTTTGAGTCTCTCCTCCGCCCCTCTCGATGCTCCCCTTCCCTCGCTCGCGCGCTGCTCTGTGTGTGGCTTCTCTCGTGCGCTGTCATCTCGTTTTTTTTTTTTTTTTTTTTACTTTTCTATCTCTCAAGTTTTTTTTTTTAGTTTTAGTTTTCTATCATGCCATCGTATATATATATATATATATATATATCATAATAGACACTTTTTAATTCCGGGTTCATTTTTTTCCTCTTTTATCTGCATTCTGCGTATTCCGTATTATTGCATCCACCCATTCATACAAACAAACAAACACACCGAAATAGTGTTATATATATATATATACATGAGAAAAATGGGTGGCCTCTCGTGCTACGTACATAGTTTTTTTTTTTTTTTCTGTCTTGCGGTTTGTCTTTTGGGTGGTCTGATGGCCGGGTGCGTTTTTGCTTGTATCTAAAATATATATAAAAGAAGCGGATGTGTGTACGTATGACCGGTCGGGTCTTTGATCTATATACATATGAATCTATATGATGGCAGGTGTAACAGCGTGTCCACATATCAGCATGGCACGAAAGAGAAAAAAAAAATCTGGATTCGGATAAAGGGCATGTTCTCTCCATTTCACTCCTCTAAAAGGAAGGCCCAAGTGCGGGGAGAGTATGTATCGTGTAGATAGCTCCTCAGATACCTGATTTCTGTGTTCTCGTCGGAAGAAAATCCATGCCGCCGGCGGCGGCGGCGGCGGGGGGTGGCTCAGCCTGGCCATAATTAACACGAGGGGGGGGGGGGGGGTTATTTTCGTGCCGGTGGGTTTAAGGAGGGAGGCACTTGGATGGCTTGGCATCTTCAATGTGCTTAATTATTTATCTACTCCAGTTTTGTGTCGTGCTCTGGAGGCTTGGACTGTGGGTCTTGAGGACCATATCGACTCCCATTTATTATGAATCAGCTTTTCATTGCAAAGGCATGGTCTACATATTTATTTCCGTTGAGAAAAGTCAATCAAAGAAAAATGGCCCGGGAGACACCACACACAAGCATATTTTCAACGCTATGTATTGGTAATTTCATCGGTCTCCGTTGCCACCTTCATGATCTGGTTCTCTCTACACATACATACAATCATTCATTCGGAATGAAGAATATCCGTTTCTACATAACGTTATGTATGTATTATCCCAGTGGATGGTTCTCCCGGAGCCGGAGGCTTATATGACCTCAGTCGCTTTCCGAGTTACCGGCCTATGTAAATATGTACTTCATGAAGGGACTACAAAATGGAATGAAACTTGGCCCAATTTTTTTCTTCTTCTTCTTCTTCGTCTCTGAGAAATTTCAAGACTTCATTCTGCCATTTTGTCTATTCATTCTCCTCGTTAACTTGAATAAGATATCCGAATGAAATTCTCACCATCTGGATTACTCCTCTCGAGCCTCTTTGCAAGGGCTCTAGGTGCCCCGGCAACGAAAACGTATGGGACCCACCACGGCACCCCACTAACTTAATCAAGTCCCTCCTCCGGAGGGTCCCTAACGGGACCTTCCCTCCTTCGGAGGGACTTGATTAAGTTAGGGCACCCCAGCAGTAAGTGACCCAATCTCAGGTTGATGATCTGACTTGAATACATGGGATATTGAAATGTAAAATGACTATGTACAGTTGCGGAAGTCATAAACCGGGAGAGGTTTTTGGGGCGTCCAAATTGTTGAGCACCAAAAAACTTCAAAAAACATGTCCGGCCAACGGCCTTCTCAGAGCATCTTTACCGGTTCGCCAACTTGGCCCGCGGCTAAAAGTTGAGCCAAAGCAAAGCTAACTAGCTGCGGCTGTTGCAACAGCACCGGTGGAGCTAAACCGCCGAGCTAAAGTAGTTAGCTCACATCAAACCAGCTCAACCGCACCAATGAAACAAACCTACCGGCCATCAAGAGTCTACTTGCTCTTGGATGACCGGTAGCCATCAACATCAAATATTGATGGCCAATATTGGTCATCAACAGTGTGTGGAACCTCTTGATGGCCGATATTAACAGCCAAGAGAGTATAGACTTTCTTGATGGCCATTATCGACCATCAAGAAAGTACACACTGTCTTGATGGCTGGTAACAGCCATCAGAGAGTGTAGACTCTCTCGGTGGCTGATAACGGTCATCAAGAGAGTGTCTACCCTCTTGATGGCCAATAACGGCCATCGAGAGAGGATGTACTCTCTTGATGGCCAATAACGGCCATCAAGAGAGGGTGTACTCTCTTGATGGCTGATATCGACCATCAAGAGAGGGTGTACTCTCCCGATGGCCAATATTGGCCATCGAGAGAAGGTGTACTCTCCCGATGGCCGATATTGTCCATGGAGAGGGTACACCCTCTCTCAATAGCCAATATTGTCCATCGAGAGAGTACACCCTCTCTCAATGGCCAATATTGTCCATCGAGAGAGTACACCCTCTCTCGATGGCCAATACGGCCATTGAGAAGATGGAGAGTGTGCTCTCTCAATGGCCGACATCGGCAATCGGGAGATTGTAGACTTTCTCGCTGGCCAATGTTGGCTATTGGGAGAGGGTGTACTCTCCCAATGGCTGCTATCGGCCATTGTGTGAGTGTAGATCCCTATGGCCAATATCAACCTTGAGGTGTACTGTAGCTATTGCTCCCTAGCCACTAGCCAAGAATCAAGCCCCGCGCCAACTTAGCCCGGGTGTAGCTTGACCCGATGCGGTTGAAGTTTGGGGCTAAAGTCCTTAGCCCGCGCTAAACTAGCCACCGATAAACATGCTCTCAGAATTTTCAACATTCCATGGGTGCAAACACTCCATTTCTGCACCGCTTTGCATCAGTTCAAAGTCCAGAGGCAACTATAATAGCTAATTTAACTACATATACATATAAGTCCTGCCGCCGCTGCGCCAGCAAAACGTAGTTAAGTTTGTTTAATGGACAGAGTGAGCCATGACTTAATTAATCAAGTCCCTCTGGCATTTGGAGGGTCCCTTTGAAGGGGGAGCTGATTCAGTGAGGAATAATCCAGCCTTGGGCTCCTGCTTGATTAACATGGTGGACCCGGTTGGCTCTGCATGCCAAACTGTTGTGTGCGCAGGGGTCCTCTTCCGGCCCCGTGGCACGCCCGGGTCTGGATTGCAATGGTTGTTGTCCTTGGGAGAGCCCAACTTGGCTTTCACACTGGCTGGCTCCTCTCTGGGAGAAGCAACAGGGCAAGGAGGGGTTGGACTGTCTTGCCGGTTGTGCTTCTGCTTGCGTTGTTTGGATTGCAAAAAGCGGCCCCAAGGACTTTGGCAAAGCCCAACAAGAGGTCCGGTGATGCAAGAGCAGGGGATTGAGGCTTTGTATGGGCTTGCTTGGCATTGGGTTATGGGTCATACGCGTGAATGCCATTCCAGAAGCCAGTCCACCTCTCCCTCAAATCCTTCCTCTCTCCAAGAGTGCCTTGGGTCCATTTGACAAAGCTCATCTTGACTTGCAACAATTTGTCCGCCCAAACATGCACCCTGAGCTGGGTTGGACAGCTTTGTCAGTTCCCCCCATTGCTGTATCCCCCAAAAGGCAGACATGAGCATTGGAATGCTAACATGACGGGCCTCAGCTTGGTCTAAACAATAAAAATTGTGTTTCTAATACCTGTTATGTTTCTGGTTGCCTGCTCACCATTGGTTCCTCCTACTTCTTGTACTTCTCCACTCGCTTTCATGCTTGTTTTGATTGCTCCTTTGTCTCTCTGAGTCTTTCTAGTACTGCTCATATGGTTTTATGGTGCTCCCATGACCCGTAAATAGCTCAAAGTAGATAGCTTTGGCCTTCTTGTATGGGTTGTCCAAAATGTCAAGTTCCAAAAAAAAAAAAAAAGGCCAGGCAGAAAGCTTAGACCATCTCCACCGGGCGAGTCTATGTGCGTTTCTAAACCAAGGGATCTGGCGACTGCGGCGTGTATTATACACCCTCGCGCGAGTGATTGTTTCCACCCGTAGGTTCCAATTTAGGACCTTGGCATGTGAAAGAGCAGGGTGTGTTGTTGAATGGGGAGTGGGATCACAAGGTTCACCTGTGGTTTACCTGTGAAATGTCGTATAGGCAGTGTCTATACTGGCCTAAATGTAGGCAAGATATAGGACGCGGGATAGATTTTCCCAGTTTAGGACGGTGTTAGACCCCCCCGGTGGAGAAGTGGAGGACTTCCCTTTGTTCTGGAAACCCCTCCAGAGCCAAATCTGCAAGGATAAATTGCTCATCTTTGGGGAATCCCCGTGGAGTCCCGGCTTCCAAGTCTACACAAGCCTTCCAAAGGAATCATCAAATCCCAAACTTTTTCAACGCGCAACCACACACTCTTTCACCTTTCTCAGTGCAATACCAGACAATACCCACCCACAGTCCCACCCATGCAGCATCAATCAACTCCTTTTAGCCGTCATGCTCAAACACCAAGATACAGCTGCTCAAGATATTGGACGCTATGGTAATCAAGCTGCTCAACTGAAAACAACCAAGCCGCAACGTTGTGGTGGTGGTCGTCCCTCTGGATCTCAAGCCCCCTTTGTAGCAACTGCCACGCTTCCAGCAACTGCCACAATTCCAGCGACTGTTTTTTTTCATACCCATCCTCTTCATGACATGCTGGACATACTCATTTGGAAAATATCTAACCTTTCCTTGCACATGTTTAGATCACTTATTTCTTTCAAGCAAACATATCACTCTGTAGCAATCATGAATCCATTTTTGCTTGCTCTCATCAAATGTTCTATTTCCTGGCCATTGCTGCATCGCAATGGTATACACTATCCCACAAAGGAGTCTGACCTGCAACTGACCTGCAAATCACACATTGACTCGACAAGCACGTAAACTTGTTCTCCGCGGAAGACAAGTGAGTTAGTCTGCCTGTCGAGCTGGTGTACGCCAGCTTGGAGAGTAGGTTGGTCTACCTGTTGAGCTGGTGTACACCAGCTTGGCAAGCAGGTTAGTCTGCCTGTCAAGCTGGGGTACACCAGCTTGGCGAGCAGATTAGTCTGCCCGTGAAGCTTTTTTACACCAGCTCAGAGAGTGGAGCACTCCTCCCATTCGGATGATGTATACTAGCTCAGCGAGTGGGATAGGCTGTTGGTGGGCAGACTGCTTGCCGAGCTGGTGCACAACAGCTCGGCGAGCAGTCTGCCCATTGAGCTGGTGTACACCACCTTGGCAAGCAGTCTGCCCATTGAGCTGATGCACACCAGCTCGGCGAGCAGTCTGCCCATTGAGCTGGTGCACACCAGCTCGGCAAGCAGTCTTCCCATCGAGCTGGTGCACACCAGCTTGGCAAGCAGTCTGCCCATCGAGCTGGTGCACACCAGCTTGGCGAGCAGTCTGCCCATCGAGCTGGTGTACACCAGCTCGGCGAGTAGTCTGCCCATCGAGCTGGTTTCCACCAGCTTGGCGAGCAGTCTGCCCATTGAGCTGGTGCACACCAATTTGGCGAACAGTTTAGACTGCCTGTTGAGGCGGTCTTCACCAGCTTGGCTAGCAGATCAACCAGGGGCTTCCAAGAGGCCTCCGCGAGGCAAACAAGTACAATGACGGTCAATGGGGTCACCCATGGATGCAGGGGCTTGATAGCGGCACGCCCGAAGGGCGTGCGCACCCCCCCCCGAACGCCTAAAGAAAAAGGCGTGCGGGGGCTGCACGCCTTTTTTTTTTAGGCGTGCCAACCCCCGCACGCCCTCCCCCGCGTGCCGCACGCCGTCCTCACGCCTAAAAATGGCGTGAGGCGGCGTGTAGCCCCGCCGGACAGGCGTGCTGGCCATGCACGCCTGTCCGGAGGGCGTGCAGGCCTTGCACGCCCTCCGGACAGGCGTGCACGGCCGGCACGCCTGTCCGGCCAGGCTCACGTAAGCCTCTCGAATCGAGAGGCTTACGTGAGCCCCTTGGTACCCTTATAAGGGTACCAAGTGGTACCCTTATAAGGGTACCAAGTGGTACCCTTATAAGGGTACCAGTCGGTACCCTTATAAGGGTACCGAGTGGTACCCTTATAAGGGTACCGAGTGGTACCCTTATAAGGGTACCGAGTGGTACCCTTATAAGGGTACCGAGTGGTACCCTTATAAGGGTACCACTTGGTACCCTTATAAGGGTACCGACTGGTACCCTTATAAGGGTACCACTCAGTACCCTTATAAGGGTACCAACTGGTACCCTTATAAGGGTACCAGTTGGCACCCTTATAAGGGTACCGAGTGGTACCCTTATAAGGGTACCAGTCGGTACCCTTATAAGGGTACCAGTCGGTACCCTTATAAGGGTACCAGTAGTCGGTACCCTTATAAGGGTACCAAGTGGTACCCTTATAAGGGTACCAGTCGGTACCCTTATAAGGGTTCCACTCGGTACCCTTATAAGGGTACCGACTACTGGTACCCTTACAAGGGTACCGACTGGTACCCTTATAAGGGTACCACTTGGTACCCTTATAAGGGTACCAGTCGGTACCCTTATAAGGGTACCAGTAGTCGGTACCCTTATAAGGGTACCAGTAGTCGGTACCCTTATAAGGGTACCGAGTGGTACCCTTATAAGGGTACCGAGTGGTACCCTTATAAGGGTACCGACTGGTACCCTTATAAGGGTACCACTTGGTACCCTTATAAGGGTACCAGTCGGTACCCTTATAAGGGTACCAGTCGGTACCCTTATAATGGCACTCGGTACCATTATAAGGGTACCGAGTGGTACCCTTATAAGGGTACCAAGTGGTACCCTTATAAGGGTACCAAGTGGTACCCTTATAAGGGTACCAGTCGGTACCCTTATAAGGGTACCGAGTGGTACCCTTATAAGGGTACCAGTCGGTACCCTTATAAGGGTACCACTTGGTACCCTTATAAGGGTACCGACTAGTGGTACCCTTATAAGGGTACCGACTGGTACCCTTATAAGGGTACCGACTGGTACCCTTATAAGGGTACCGACTGGTACCCTTATAAGGGTACCACTTGGTACCCTTATAAGAGTCGGTACCCTTATAAGGGTACCACTTGGTACCCTTATAAGGGTACCGACTGGTACCCTTATAAGGGTACCGACTGGTACCCTTATAAGGGTACCACTTGGTACCCTTATAAGGGTACCAAGGGGCTCACGTAAGCCTCTCGATTTGAGAGGCTTACGTGAGCCTGGCCGGACAGGCGTGCCGGCCGTGCACGCCTGTCTGGCGGGGCTGCACGCCGCCTCACGCCATTTGTAGGCGTGAGGACGGCGTGCGGCACGCGGGGGAGGGCGTGCGGGGGTTGGCACGCCTAAAAAAAAAGGCGTGCAGCCCCCGCACGCCTTTTTCTTTAGGCGTTCGGGGGGGCGTGCGCACGCCCTTCGGGCGTGCCGCTATCAAGCCCCATGGATGCAAGGCCCACAACCAGCATTGTCGCTTCTTCATCCTCTCGATGGCGTCTTGCTGCATTTTGTGAAAAAGCAGAGCAGGATGGATGCCATTGGCATCTAGCGGTTGCTGACAGCTGAGGAAATGGAAGCTTCTGATATGAGTTGTGCATTCTCAGTTTTGGTTATGGTGTGGCTTCTTCACATCAAGCTGTGGACAGTGGGACAATGAGATGTTGTTATTGGGGTGCGACATGAGGCACCAATTGTTTTGGAAACTCCTTCCCCCGGATGGTTTTCAAACTTGTAGGGAGGAAGCAACAGAAAACCAATTCTGGAAATTTCTGGGAATCTGAGCGCTGATCTCTCAAAGTAGGATCTAGGAGGACTCCCAGAGCAAAGGGAAGTCCTCCAGTCTAAATGGGTGGTGAATGAAAACATCCTCCAATACCCAAATCCTCAAACCCGGTTTAGTGAGATGATCAACCCGCGCGTGAGAAGTCATGCAAATATAATTCTTTCTGGTCATGGTGGTGGATACAGAGACCATCTTTGCCATTGGCCCATCAAGCAGCCATCAAGCTGTGGTGAGTGCACACGGTCCAACTTGCTTGTAGAGCAGTACTGTGCCATGTGAAGTCTCAAGCCCATAATGTATTTGCAAAATTGGAGTCGCACATTGCCTTTATAGCCTCCACAGCGCCTTGGATGCCTTTTATCATGATCCACAGGACCAGACCCTCTTGGAAGAAGAGGACTTTGCAAAATCTGAACATCGGCCCTCCCCCCTTTGCAGCCCGTTAATTATGCTGTGATGATCATTTGCAAGAAGTGCCATATCCGCGCCATGGATTGGTGATGGACTTTTGCTAACCAGGTTCTCCGGTTGCATGAGAAGTTATGTGTTTGCTTTTTTTTTTTTTCGGCATTCATAGTTACGGAGGATGTTTTCGGTCACTGCTAAATGGGTGTTGGGTGTCTAAATTTAGTTTAGACACCCAATTTAAGACGCCCGGTGGAGATGCTCTTAGCCCTTTTAATTCTGGATTGCCCTTGGTCTGAAACGCAGAAAAATATGGTCGGCATGTGGTTCTGACCCAGCAGGCCAGGCATCATTTGGCCCGCGCGCAAAGTATAATTTTTGTGGGCGGGGCAGTCTTGGTTTATGACCTCCGCAACTGTACGGTTGATCTCACTGGTGCAGTTCAAAGGCAAGTTTGGAGATGAAGCTCAACCTGTGTACAAGGCTGCAGATAAATATTGTGTTTCTCAAAAAGCTTGGATTGATTTTTTTTTTCTTTTTCACAAAATATGCTTTGAAACTTTAAAATATTTTATAACTTTAATTTTTTTTGATGACTTAAATTTTCTGATGCTGACTTCTGCCGGCCACTGCATGGTTCTGCTGCAATAAGTACGGAAGCCCAGGTACGACACCATTGTACCATCCCTATTTCCCAATTCAGGAAAACCTATATCTCTCAATTCCCAAAGTCCAGAACCCGTTGTCCCACAGTTCAACCTGAAACTTGTTTTAAACTCGCACCCACCAGCTGTCATGACAGTGTATCAAACTATCAATATATTAATTGGCAACACCAAGTACAAATAACACCAGGTCATTGTAACCAACTGGTCCAATCAGAATAGCTATGCCTTGCTGAGCCATTGCCGTGCAACTCCAGAGGTTTTGTCTAACTTAACTAAGTCCCTCCGTTATGTTGGAGGGGGGACTTGTCCCGCAGGGACCCTCCAAAGGAGGGCGGCCGGCAAGCACATGCTTCACCACTTGACCGCGGACGGAGGGTGGGACTTAGTTAAGTTAGAGGTTTTGTACCATTCTGGCTCACCAAGCAGCCAGCTGACTGTCAGCCAGTCAAACCAACATGGCTGCGCCTTTCAGGAGCACCTGCCTGGCTATGTTCCAGTTGCCAGTCTCTCCCAGAAGGTCAAGCGGTTAGCTCAATGTTCTTGGTCCTGAAGATAGGCCAGTTGAAAATGTGTGTCTCCCTGGTTGCGCCTCTCTGGGTGTCTCCCTGGTTGCGCCTCTCTGGGTGTCTCCCTGGTTGTGCCTCTCTGGTGAATCTTCCCCTCCCCTAAGGCTCAATGGGTGCACTTATCCTACTTATTTCCTCATAATAAATAAACCCAATTCACTGAAGTCTTGCTGCTTGTCAATCATTTACCAATTACATTCAGTTACTACTTTCCAGATTTTTTTTCTGTTATATCCTTAGTCAACCTCTTACTTAAAATTCTGCATACAGTCTCCTGTTTACAAACTAATGGGTGACATAACAACCTCGGATTATAGTACAATCTTGGGCAAAGATGACACCTCAGACTCTCATTCAGAGGAAGCCTTGCTATCTCATCCTCAGGAACAACAAACAAGTGGCCTGAAAGAAGTATTGCCACATATTCTTACCCATGGCTACTGCGGTCCACAAATCATCAAGATCCCAAAAGAAAGACACAGAATATCAATTTCCATTGGAACACTCAACTGCCGACAAAAGTTGTGGGGTCTCCAACAACACCAACTACCTCAAGGCCCTTCACCCACTGTTTGAGCATCAATCCAATCTTCTCATTCCAAGGGGTTTACCTTAGAAGAAATGCAAGCCTGCCTCCTCAAAGAAACACAAGTCAATGTCTCAATTCAAACTATTCAGAGGTATCTAAAGCACCTTAACCTCAAGCAAATTGTGAATGATATTCAATCTGGTAAGATCACAAGATAGAAAGTGGCTGAGTACATAATCCATGCGCGCATTGAGCTATTACATGAATCCGCAGGATAACACAGCATGCACAGGATTTTGAAGCAGTTTTACTCAACTAACATTCCTTGGTCAGTAGCTAATCATGATATTCTTGAGCATGTTACCTGCATCAATTGTGGCCCCATGCTGACATTATTTTCACATTCCTGAAAAATCCAAAGAAACCTTGTCTATGATATCTTGAAAGAGATTGATCCCAAGGACCTGGCTGCCAGACTCAAAAAGGCTTGCAAGCGTAGGATTTATTGGACCCATGGACCAAACTATATCTGGGCTTGCAATGGACAGGATAAATTGAAAAGATTTGGGATTTGTCTACATGGGATAATTGATGCCTGGTCCAGGAAAATCTTGGGGATGTTTGCAAGTGTGACAAATAATGACCCCAAACACATTGGCATTTATTTCCTCCAAACCGCCAAGAATTCAGGTGGAATTCCCCGCATGGTGACAACTGATTTTGGCTCTGAAACTATAGAAATGGATGTGTACCAAATGTTCCTTTCTCATCACTATGGCAAAATTACAGTTGAAGAAGCCCAAAACCGGATGCTCTTCACCAAATCCACCCGTAAACAGAAGATTGAGGCACTTTGATCCCAAATGATGAAGCATCACAATCAAGCAATCATCAATGTGATCCAGACTCAAATTGATAATGGGCAATACAACCCGGATGATGAAGTTGAAAAGTAAGATAATTCCTACAATGGATTCATTTATGTTTGAACTTGGAGCTAAGCCTGTTTATTCCAGACTGCTTTTCTTATTTCTCTGGCTACCTGTTTTCCAAGAAAGTGTTGATAGGTGGGTATCACTTCAAAATAATTCTAGAAAGAGGAGGGATCATAGAATATCTCTCCCTACAGCTTGCACCCCAGAGTTTTTGTATGGCACACCAGAATCCTTTGATACAACTGATCAACTGTTGCACATTCCTGCCAATGACATTGAGGGTTTATTACAACAAGACTAACCAGATCAAGGAAGCATGTTTACGCAAACACCTCCTTGGTTTCATGAGGTGGCCATGGGAATGATGGATGATCTTGGATTGAGATTTGATAATATTTCCACTGGATCAGTATGGATTGCTTCTAAATTCATGTTACCCTTCATTAAAAATACCTTTCCAGATGAAGCCCAGCTCCCTAGCTGTAACTGGCCCCCTTCCCCATCCCATGAATCCTCAGAAAATGATCAACCCAGTGCATCTAATGCCTATTAATCTGAAATGTATGATCACTAGAACTTGTACACATTTGACTTGCTTTCTAAATAATATTACAATTATCTGTTTGACATTTATTGACGTTTGATTGCCTTTATCACTCTTTGTCCCATAATAGAGTAAATACCTATGGGACTCAGGAAAATCACATTTCTTTCTTATTCAGCAACATTGAGGGGTCTTCTGAGCAGCAATTGCCAATCACCTCATTGCTCAAGTTAGGCAAGTGTCATTTGGTGTTGTGTTGTGTCTTGTAATTAAATGTTTTTCACCCAAATTGAGCAATACAGGCCTGGTTTTCAAGGGTTCATGGAGATGCGCAGAAGGGAGGGATCTCCTGTGGCCGCAGATGGTGATATTGCCTGCGGACACGCAGCACATGTGGTTGTATTGGGTGCTCAGCAGTGGTTGAGAGTGGCCTATATACGTCACCTCACCACTTGCACAACGCACTCACACCAAGCAATTTCTGACCTGCAAATTTCGACATAAACCTCCAACTATCTTGAACAGCCACAATATTGGGTCTTCAAAGAAAGGTTAGAAAATTTCACTTTCTAAAACAACTTATTTTCTCTGATCTCAGTCTTACTCACTGCGCTTCTGCCTCTGATGTAGTTATCAAGGAGAGCAACACAATCCACGTACCAGGCACACCAACACAATCCTCTGACCAGGAACCCTGCTTTTACGGACCTTGATTTGTAAGTGATTAGGCAGTTGTGATTTGTCAGAAAATTTGGAGGAGTACAATTGAAACAAGGGATTTTTTTGACTATCACTGTGATTCACTCAGTTCTTCTTCTTAGGCAGTGCATCAGACTAGGGAAGCAAACCCAGTGTCACCAAGGTACAACTCTGTAAGCTGTCCCATTGCCCGTTTTCCCTTGCCACAAATGGTTCAGAGACACCTAGCAAGGTTGCTGGATTGCATCTGAAGCCTCATTTGTTCTTTTCCAGGAAATAAGCACATTTGTGCAATTGCTCTACCTCAATTCTTTTGGGACTTGAACTGGATCTCCCAGGATTGTTGGTTTTCCTGTAAGCGGTAAACCTGTCTCTCTTCATTTGAGCCCTTTTCCTCTGTTTGGATCAATCAGACCTCCAGTTAGGTTACTGCAGGCTGTTTTACTAACCATTATCTGCTTGGCAAGAATGGCCAGCCAAATTGGACTGCCTGTTATCAAGGAAATCTTAATTCTCCTGCTGCTCTTTCCAATTCTGTAGCTTTCAGGCCAGCTCTGCCAATACACTGCTTCTGCTCTTGCCAATTCTGTTGCTTTCAGTCCAGCTCTCCCAATACACTTGGCTGTGATCTTTTCAACAGCGTCTCCCTTGGGCTGACACTTGTGGTACTAGGAGGCTACACAGGCTTGAAAATCCCAAATCTGCGCACACTTGCCTTTGCACCCTTGACTCAGGAGCGGGTTCCAAAACTCTCCTTCTCTTATTGTCCCGGACCAACCTCTTTGCCCTCATCTTGCTTGCCCGCAAGCATCATCCATCAACTCTAAACACTTGAACAACTGATCTATCATAAAACCTAGCTGGGGCTTCCTACAATTGTGTAGACAAGATTGTAAGACTTTTGCCTGCCTATTTGCCCAATGAGTTAGCTGGACACTATCTAACTAACATGTATTGGATCGGCAAGACAGGTTAGCGTAAGATTGATCAAACTGACAATTGATCAATCTATAGTCAATTGGGCCATGCTTTCCCTTTCTACATCTGAAAAAAAAATCAGTAACTTGTTCTTATTCTTTTTTTTAGCAAGCAGCTTGGATCAATTGACTGATTTCTCATAATGAATAGAACAGAAAAAACCAACAATCAATAACTCATCCTTCTCTGCATCTTTTCTACAATATCTAGTCAAATTGTCAGTTTCTTGCAACTTGATCTTGTTGCTTCCGACTGACACTCACTAACAGAAACTTTTATTTAACACAAAAATGAATCACAGGCCAAAAAGTTAAGCTTTTTGATACTTCTGCTCAAAATGGGTAAAAAATCAAAATAAAACTGTATGTGTTTGGTCTTCTATCTTTACTACTCCCTGTTATTTGAATCAGGATTCTTTTGTTTATTCCTTTTCCTTCTATGCTTGCTGGATGATTTGCATTTTGTCTATTGGATTGAATGGATGGATCTTGGGACAATTTTTGTCCTGGGGCTGTTTATTACAATTATTGATGATAGTAACAACAACGCAAGTCAGAAAGCAGCTAAGAAGTTGTATAAAGCTAACAAAAAGCAAAAGGATTGTCAGGAGCTTCTGGTCAAAATGGTTAACCCAACAGATAAAACACAATTTATCAATTGGCAACAAGTACAAAGAGAATAACATCTATCCAAGCATTCCAATTGTGAAGAAAAAACCAACTCCCCCACCCACAAATGATGAGATTCAATCAGCATCAAAAAACATTAAATCCTTCAACCTCTTCAAGACCGGCCAAAACATTGTTCCCATTCCTCTAGACAAGGAATCTGTTATTGCATATATTGAATTTGTGAAGTTCAAGGATCTCTCCAAAAAAGATGAGGACGACCTAAATTTCTTATCCACCTTCCTCCACAAATCCAAGAAATTTATCAGTCCTGTTGCACGTAACACTTGTTCTTGGGGTGGTCTAATGTATGCTATAGGATGGAGGAAATCTTCAGATGAAAATCAAATTGTTGGAAATTATATCAAAAAAATTTGACCCAAAGAAGCCATTTTTTTCATGAGCTTTTCACTCAATTTGGTCAGCTAGGGGACATTATTGCTCATCACCTCAAACTGTTAGCCAATATGCCTTTCCAAGAAAACCAGGATCTCATGAAAAAGCATAATATTCCCTCTTTTTCTTCCCTCAAGTTCCAACAAGATAAATCTGAAAAAGACTGCTCCCCACACTTAGTTTTCACCACCAACGGTTTTTATAATCCTCCCCATGTTGATGAAGAAGACATTTCACAATTTGCATTTGCTATGTTTCTTCCCACTTTTTCTGCTGATGGGACTCTAGCGTCTTCTTCTTCTGGTTATGATTTATCATCCGGCCCCTTTGTATTCCCAGATCATAAATTTGGCATTGATTTTGACTATCAACATGGAATCATGAAGATGATTTGGCAGGCAAACAGATATAAGCATTGAAAAATGCCTTCATCTCACAGTTCTTGTTTCACTTGCTTGGGCATGTCCTGCCAAATCAATCTTTGACTAGCTAATGCCTGTGACAGGGATCAAAAAGGTTATTATGATAAACCTGAACTATGGTGATCACTTTCACTATTTATTTTGCACTGTGGAGTTTCTCAGTCTGTTGGTTATGACTTTATTGATTTCACTTTCAAATTTTTTTGGGCTTTTGATTTTTTTAAAGTTTTTTGGGTTTCCATTTTTTTAATTTTTTTGGGGGTTTTAGTTTTAACGCAATTCAAGTAAAAGTAGAAATTGAGAAAAGAAAGGAAAATTGTGAAAAATCTTCAGGAAAACTGATTTCATGATTGAGAAGGGATTTAAAAGACTGGGCGCAAAGGAGGATGATTATTAAAGAGTGGTGAAGAAAAATTTGCACAAAGGCAGGTCAGGAAAAAGGATGTTGGTAGGAAAAGAAAAATTGATGAGTAGGGAGTCATTTTAGACAAAATACTAATTACTGGTTTTTAGGAGGCTTATGGAAGAAGCTTGAGTCCAAAAGAAATCTTCTGGGTTAGGAAGTGTCCCCTCATCATCAGACACATGGAGTATGTTTGATAATGAGCCACAATGGACATTCTGCAATTGATTTTGGCGGCTACGGCTCAGGGATGATGAGGAGCCATGGTTCATTGGTTCCAGAGTTTCTTTGTTCTCCCACTTGGAACTGCCAAACTTAGGAAGGGGAATCGCTTTGCAAATGTGGTTGCATATGTGATCCCGGACAAATTATTGTATTCCCACATGCGAGTTGTTACCATTTGTCCAGAGGCTAGAAGGATATTATCAGTTCAAGGTTTTTGGTAGAAGGAAGATTAATTTTTGGAGCTTACTCGGGATCCATGTCAATCATCTGTGGGTCTGGAATGAGAGGAGCCACTCCCTGTAAGTCTCCAACTATTTGTTGTCCTTTTGGGGTGTTTTAGGTCCAATGCATAAATGTGTTCATGAGTTTCAAAATGGTTGGCTCAATTCCTGGCTGGTTGGCCGGGACATTAAAATTGGTGTTGCTTGAATATTTTACATAGGTCCCAGTTAAACATCTCTCAAAAAAGTAAATCTGGCTGGGAAAATTAACGTCTCCAAGGAGAACAACCAAATGCCAAATGATCTTGAGAGAGGTTGTTTCATCAGTACCTGATATCATTACAACAGATTGAAAAAACACACCCCAAGGTCTCTTGCTTTGGATTTGATAGCACTTGGGACTCTCCGGCAGCCATTGATTACTGAATTAAACTCATGAAGTTGGACCAAGCATGCTTCATAAACTCTTGCATTGGTGGCATGAAGCTTCAAATCTTGAAATTTCAGATGTTTTATTATCTTTGCAAAATAATCAGTAATAATATCAAATCCGTCTTGAGTTAATTTTACTTGAGCTGAATATGTGGTTTGCATTCCCCCCTTGCCTACAATGTTGTCTTTATTGACTTTGATGATGATGGGCTCGGTCAAAGCTTCACGGGAGTTGGTGTCGGAGAGCACAAGGCACTGTGCATGTATCCAACCATCTGGGTTGATATCCAACACAAATGGGACCGGCTTTCTTAACACTTCCATCCTTTCTGCAAGACTCTCATGCCCCAACCAATCATAGTTCCTAAAAATTGATGTAATTAGTTTTAGTGATTGGAGCACTTCTAGAAAAGAGCTTGCTTACCTGTCAAATGTCTGAGGGCCCACGTAGTTGCCATGTTAGTACTTTTAGTAGTTGAGGTTGCTCTGCGGGATGAACTGGATGTGGTCACAGATGCACGGGTTATGTATCTTTTAGGGGAGGGTGAGTTGGGATTGGAAATGGAATCTTCTTCATCCAAAGGGTGGTCATATGTCAAGTTGATGTGTGCAACCTTTTTACCATTTGCTTCCTTCAGGAAGCCTAGAAGAGTTTATTGATCCAGAAGACTTGATTCACCATCACTGAGGCCAAGATATTCTTCTGGGTTGGGAGGAAGTGATTTGATGTGGGTTTTTTTGATAATTTGGGGGAAAACATTGTCCATAGGTTGGTACAAAGCTCATTGTAGAGATTAGTATTGTTAATGTTGTAGGCTAGTTTGATACAATGAATACCAGTATTCCTCAACAGAATATCTGATTCATAAAGAAAGAAACCAAAGTCCCGGTGTTTGATTGAACTGGTGTCTTGCGGCTTGGAAGTTTTGCTGCTTGAGTCGGTTTTTGCCCTCTTTGAACTGGGGCCATAGTTGGAGGGCTTCACCCGCTTTTCCTTGGTGATCCAACAGAAGTGTGCTGAGGTTCCAAAATCATTGTTGGGGGCTCTATCTTGAGTTTTCAAGTTGGTTGGGCGTGGTTGACTATGAGATGCAGGTTTGAGAACATCCAAGCTTGTTGTTTCAGATTGGGAAGTGAGCAAGGACTGAAGTTGGGAAGGAACAGTTACAAATGATTTTTGATTATTTTGGTTTGGCGGTGGAATATCATTTAAAGATGTTAAGGGGATTGATGAGGGCGCAGAGAATAAATGGTTCATTTTTCCACATTCACACCTAGGAATCAAAGGCAGTCATAACAAACATCACCAACAAAAGGGCAGTTAGACCAGCTCTGGCACTTTAGACAAATTGGCATGATTGGAGTTCAGAGTAATAATATGACAAGTTCTGGTATAGGGAGAGAGGAATAATGTGAAAAGGATGGTAGAAGTAGGGTCATTTTATGACAAAGCCAACTACCTCTGCAGGCATTTTTTCTTTTTTGAAGGTCCTTATTTGCTGCGTAGTTAGGTGGACCCTTCATGAAAAATTGTTTGTGTGTGAACCCTTTAGAAATATTATCTAGTACTGGCTTATTGTCATGGTTCCTACATTCAGGCTGTCCCAAGATGTATTCAGGAACATGTTTTTTCTGGTGGTTATTGGTCCAGAAGGGCCAAGTAAGCCTCCAAAGTCAGGTGTCAGGGTTTCATGTTATGTCCAGACAATTTGTTTTGACTTGTGGGGCTTTGTCCTGTTTGACCCTGGTGGTTTCATACAGGACCAAGTGAGATTTGTCTTTGGTAATTGGGAGATAGGCTTTCCAGAATTTGGAAATAGGGATGGTATGATGGTGTTGTACCTGGGCTTCTGTAAATAAGCATGACCCAAGGCTCAAGCACATGGGAGAGAGAGCACATGAGAGATTTGATATCAAGCATGCATAACATTCTATCTGGTGGCCACAGGTCACTAATCAAGCAACCATAAACCTCCCATCAATCAGGGATCCTGTTCTCCCCTGATTTCCTTCCTCTGCTCATCATTATTGCAAAAATGTTGGATTATCATTTTATCTTCCCCATTTACTATCAAAGTCCAACCAATTCATGTGTTTTGACACTCCCAAACTGTCCCAGTAGTGCAATGCTTCAGTTTGGGCCTGAAACTCCGATCCCCAGAAGTGTTACCATGATGTCCGGTCACTCCAATTCAGCTAATAGCAACAACGCCCCCAGCAGTGTTTCCTTACAATCTGTGCAGTCTGATCATGTTCATAACAACATCCAAGTCTTGGATGTTGAGTCAGACAACATCCATACCAACCCACCAATTGATTGAAACGCAGACAATCAAAGTGAAGATGAGAACGAGTTTAGCGTGCGTCCTGTATGCTGGTATCAATATTCAATAATGATTGATAACTGATTTTATCTTGCTACATTTGAATCAGGGCAAACCAATGAAAATCATGATAGGATTCAAGCTTTTTATTGCAAAGAAAACAACTCAAAAAAAGAAGACTTGGGGGCCAGTTAACTCAACCCACGACTTCCCACTTACTGTGACGGTTGGCAAGACTAGTTTCAAATTTTTTCAGAAGCTGGTTGCTAGAGCTTGCAAGAACCAATTAAACAATAATGGTACCATCATCCTCAAGGGGCTGTCTGCTTGCCTGCAAGGAATCTTCTGGTATGGGAGCATTGCTTGAGCCCCCAGCTTTGCCAAGAAGGACCATTTTGAGATCAATGCCCCTCTTCCATATAACAAGTGGCTTGAGGCGGCTTGTGCATTGGGTTTCACCAAGGTTGCCTTAGCTATTCACATGACAAACCCTGCAAAGATAGGTCAACATGCCAAAATGGAAGACTTGCTTGCAGCACAAGCATTGAAGGACAAGGCTTCCCAAGCTGCTAAGCGCAAGGCAACCAATGCTGACTCAGAGGGCAAAGAATCCAAAGATATTGACACCAAAGAGTGGCACACTATCAACATCTAAATGAAAAGGTTGTTCAAGGAGCACTTGATCAATGCCAAATACAATCAACACACACCTTTCTATGACAATCCCTCCAATCCCAGACGCTACATCCTTCTTACCATTGATGCATGCCAGGAATGGGCAAAGGCCTTGGTGAGCCCTGATCTATCTCCCACAATTTGATTACTCTCTAATGATATTTGTTTCTTTGTTTTCAGGTTTACCAAAAGGAAGGGGTCAGTATCAACTCCCCCCCTCACACACTGGCTTACATCAACCTATCACAAGCTAAGCATGCGCGACTCAGCTGTGAATCAATGGCTACAACATCCACCTCTGCAGTGAACGATTCAAACATCCATTTTCTTGCAGCGCTCCTTGGAGGTAGAAACCAAGGTGATATGACCCCCACCATTAGCAGGACCGGCTGTGATTCAACTTTGTCTTCCCCCCCAACAAATCCAACATTGAAGGGTATATTGACTTCTTGGGTATCCGTAACCAAGACAAGGAATATACCCTGGAGATCCTCTTGGCAAATGGATTCCACTTGCACAAATTCTTCAAATTGGCGGGCCTTGCTCTCTTGGAGGTGAAGGAGCTTGGTCTCACTCTTGGAAAGGTGAACATTCTGTTTGACAACATGTCAAAGTATGATCAACACTTGAGCAGTCCCTGATTCAACATTACTTTGATGACCTTGTCTTGTATCATCTTGTATCATGATACTCTGTTTTCTTCATGCTCCTATATGTTTTCCGGAGTTGGCTATCTGATTGCCCAATTCTATATACTGTCTGTTTGCCCCCAAGTCTAACAGTCTTTTGCCCAAGTCTACTATCTGTTTGACCAAGTCTACTATCTGTCCAATACAGTCGTTGTCTTCTGATTCTCCCCTCTCAAAATGGACATTGTCTTAGAAGGAATGAACTTATACTATCTGTTTGCTCACACATGTTTAATCGTTAAATGCAATTGTTGACATTGGGAGCAACCTGTACCCCCAATTCATCAGCAATCAAGATTGTATTTGATCTTTGACATGCTATTGTGTCTACTGAGATTAGTTTCAAGAGACATAAGGATCCAAAAACTTGTGGCTCCTTTCTCATCATTGCTTGCTTGTCTCTCATTGGTCATGGTCACTCCTCTCTAATTGGTGGTCACCACATGAACATATTTATTTTATAAGTTAAGAATGGTGGCATAGTTATTTGGACACAAGCAATAATTATACAGACACCTATTGCTGTATGGGGAGAAGTTAAGTGGAAAAGTTAGGAAAAGGAAGGAGGGACATGGTAGCCGCAGTGCTTGTATAACTTGTACAACAATTGAGGTGTCACCACCTCAGAGAAAGTCAATTGTACTTCCCACTCCAGATCAGATGCATAAGAAAGGACCTGAGTGTTTCTGAGCTTGGATTTCATGGAGGCAAAGCACAGCTTGATTGGATTGAGCTCAGGGCAGTAAGGGGGAAGGTAAACCAGCATAAATCCGGCGTTGTCACACAATTGCTGCACTTGTGGGCCACAATGGATCCTGGCATTGTCACACACTAGAATTGAGTTGACAGCTGGGTATCTGTTCATGCAAGGAAGCTGCTGATAGAAATCGGCTTTGACAGATGCAAGGAAGCTGCTGATAGAAATCAGCTTTGACAGAAGCCACCAAAGGATGAGATCTTCAACGTACAAGATCGTGCTTTAAGAAATGTTCATATTTCTTCTGATTAAAAGTATCATGACACACTTTCACTGCCAACATGCCATTGAGCCCAATAGCAGGCAAAATGCTGTATTGTTCTGGGTTCTGTCTTATGATCATCTGCTGAGCTGAGGTGCCTTGCAACAATCAAACAAACGTGCGCAGGAGATTGTGATCACAAACCGTGCTTTCATCTACATCAGATGGGGCACAAAAATTGGATGCAAGACAGTTTACACACCAGCTCCACCCCATGAAGGATCTGAACAAACAATATTTTAACCTTACCAACAAAAACCATAAAGTCTGCCGGCACAAACCTCATTTGTTCAACCCATTGATACTTGGTGAGTAAGCACTTCTTTATGTTTGACATTTCTGCTTTTTTTAACGTAATCAACACCTGATCCGCCAGGTTTTGATGGACAGCCTGGAGGCTCAGCACAACCTGCGTTCCATCATACCAAAGCTTGCGTATCTTGGTCAAGAAAAGCCCGGGCTCATTGCAAACAAGCTGTTCCATGAACTGGGAGTCTTCTGTAGATAGTAGTTTGGCTCGTCCGCGTTGGGTGTATTCATTTGGGTCCTGGATCACCGCACAAGTCTTCTTGTAGATGTCCTTCCATCAAGTGAGAGATTGTGGCAAGACTGAATATCCAAGGGTGTTGCATACGGCTGACAGAGATTACCCTTTTAACAACATGCAAACCACGGCAACCTTTGTTGCTGGAGCACAAAAAACAAAAACCATGAGAGGCTGCTTTACTTTTGAGACAAAAAAGAAAAACCACTGGGGAATAAGATGAAGCTACACTTGTTGGGGCTTACTGATGCTGAAGTTGAAGGTTGAGTTGATTATGGGCTGCCTTGACCCACAGAACTGGCTTGAGCATAAGTTAATCTTGGGCATTGTCATGATAGTGATTCCTATGTGGGAATCACCCTTAAAGATCTAACAAGACTGCCTTGGGTGACTTTCTTTTCTGAGTTCAGCAGCTCTCAACTGGAAAAGAGGATGCCATAGACTCTTTTTTTGGACATCATGAATCAAGCTTGGAATGTCTGGCTAAGATGTTCAGTGCTAATCACAAATCACTGGGTTGCAAAATGTGTATGATCACATGGGATGCACGCATGAAGTAGACAACTAACATTTTCAAGTTGGCATACCAACTGTAACAAAAAAAGAGATTCCAAAAAGAGGAACACAAGCAAGGCTGTATAATCGGATTTGGGGGATTCATTTCAGACAGACATGACGTGGGGGAAAAAGAGAACCAATGTTTTGATATGAGATCACTACCTGGAGCCAATGGAAACAAAACAAGTCAATAATTGGCAAGGAATTTAGAGAATGGGAAACCACAGCTTACAAGCCTTCAGGGGAGCTGGCCTGCTGGGTACGAAGATATTGATTGTACCTTGCAACATTCTCAAACAACATGGTCACCACTCCTAGAGTGAGAACACCTTCCCTCACAACCAAGTGACTGAGAGCAGGGGATTTGAATAACTTGTGCGAATGGAATCCGTTTGCCAACAGAATCATAAAGTTATATTTGCTGTCGTGGATTTGTAGAAAGTTAATGTAGTCATGAATATTGGTTTGGTTACGGCAGGAGGTGTGATGATTGGACATGATTAGTGGAGTGAAGGTGATTAGAGGGATGCGGGATTGGAAGATGTGGGATGAGAGTGATGGGTGAACCACAAAAGATATTGGATTGTTGATTGATGCCAGTGGGACATGGGGAATCCGGTTGGAGTGAACATTGAGTCTGGTCAATCATCATGTGCTGATGTTGGAGCGGAATGACATGGTTGCAAGATGGTTTCTGCAATTGTTGTGGCTGAGCCTCTGGAATCTGTGATCAGAAATTTTCAAGTTGTCAGGGGAAAAAAAAGTTAAGTGCATATATTTTGCAAAAAAAAAAAAAAAAAAAATCCAAGCTTTTTGAGAAACACAATATGTGACCTAGTCAGTACAAACAAGAAACTCTGCTATTTACTCCCAAGCAATCATGAGAGTTTTCTTGATCTATCTTTCTTTGAACACATGATCTTACTGAAAAAGAGTCACTCTTTCCCTGGCCCCATTTATATTTGTTTGGGATGGAATATATTATATAGTGTGAATGGAAAATTAGCATCCTTTGGTTCCTTGGACACCGCAAAGCTACAGTCTTGCTTCACACAAAATGAAAGCTGTAAAAAAGTTTCAG
This sequence comes from Puccinia coronata f. sp. avenae, assembly GCA_002873125.1. Classification (NCBI taxonomy): domain Eukaryota; kingdom Fungi; phylum Basidiomycota; class Pucciniomycetes; order Pucciniales; family Pucciniaceae; genus Puccinia; species Puccinia coronata. The sequence continues at coordinate 451,496 of PGCI01000019.1, forward strand.
GAACAACCCAGAAAGTGTCAACAAATAATCCTGTATGCATAACTCTGCGCACCCACATGTGCTGCGCGCGTTGAGAATTTTCACCTAGTCCAACTCCCATGGCCTGGACGAGTTATTCCCCAGAATCAACAAGCTCACCGGCAACTTCCACCTCACACTCGCAAACCCGCAACTTCCTTAATCAACCGTTGATAGCATTCTATCTGTTAGTTCATCCGAACACCCGACGTGAATGGATCAAGTACTTTCAGGAGGAGCAACAAAGTTGACAAGTGGAGGTAAATTCATCAACCCACTCACACATCAATCTAGATTTCTTTCTATCTCGGCTCAGTTTCTTTCATACTCATTCTGACCTATTTCATTCTTTCTTCTTATTCATTATTATCCTAAGTTAGGCTTGTTCAATTTCATTATTCCTATAAAGAGTACAAGTATCAATTTCACCGTGCCCGTCAGGATTGACTTTTAAGCAGGTACTTAAACATTTTCATCATTGTTCTCTTCCTCGTATTTCTGGTTTATGTCTCTTATCAATCTTTTCTATTCTTTTTGTTTTTTCCAGTTATTACTTCTACTAGCTTTATTATTTGCTTCAATAAGATACATAGGACCTTGAATTCCTACAGAAAGATTTTCAAGATCAGTTTGTAGCTTGTCTAAGAGCTTTATTGACTTTTTCTATCAGTGTTATAAGTTACTCTCAAAATGTATGTATGTGAAGCCCACCCCCCCAAAAGTCAGTTCCAAAGTTGCAGAAGGTGTGAACTGAAAGTTTCTCTTTTTTGGTTATGATTTAACTGTTGACAGCTATGTAGAACCACTGGAATTGCACAAATTCATTCTCAGACCAATTGCCAATGTGATGCACTCAAATGCACATCTCATCCCAAATTTCTGCTCATCTATCTACTAATCCAATAATAGATGCTTCACTCCAGTCAACTTGTTGAATTTTTGTCAAATTTTCATTGAAGTAAACTATAAGAAACTTGTTCAGTTGTACCTGTTTTCAAAATTATTATTATTTATTTATTTCTTGCACATGTAAAGTGCAAGTAGAACAAAAGAGGATTTGGCTTATCCGCCAGTCCAATCAAAACCTGTAAAATGATATCCTTAGCGTCAAAGAAACATTAATCCAATTGGAATATGGGAGTTTTCAAGTGAAAAAAAAGTCAAAAAGGGCAGTCTTGCTTTAGGATATATTGGAAGTTTTAAAGTGTAAAAAAAGTCAACAAGGGCAGTCTTGTTGCTAAGAAGAGAAGAGGATGGATTTTTTTTTTATTCCAATAGGTGATTCTACACAGTCCTATGCAGATCATATATTATAATTGAACAAGATCTGATGTGTATGAACAGCCTCAACATGCAGGCTGTGAATACGTTTCTTGTGATATCACTTTTCTTCCCTGGAAGGCTTCAATCAGTGTGAGAACCATGTGACAGACTACTCACCTGGGGCACAAGTTTATAAGATATGTAGATTACTCAAGTGCATCCTCAACAGTCCAAGGGTGGATCAATTAATGTGGCTCTGGCAGGCTGCTGCATGCACACAATGCAAAATGATTTCACAGAACTGTTGCACAAGGCCCAACTCTGGACTCATGCCTATCTTTGTATCCATCTAGCTCAAACTGCACAATCTTGTCACCATGTGGTCCTGCCGCCTGAACATGGGGCCCACCACATGAAACCTGCAGAAAAAAGGGGTTTTTTTTTTAATTTCTCATCTTTAAGAAATTAATTGGATGGCTTGAAATCTTTATGTTCTACCTGTTTCTTTTTGTCTCTGTCTTTGGCTTTGATGTGTAGTACCTATTTTCAGAGAAACACACACACACACACACGCACACACACAAGAAGTGGTGGAATTCAAGTTTTGTTTGCTTGGAGCATTTTCTTGCATGGGAAATCTTTAACTGATCTTGAGATGTGTTGATGAAGCCTTTGCGCCTCTACATACGTGATGCCGTTTCAATACATTTGGGCCCAGTGCGTGCGGTCACTTTGTGGAAGCCTGTTTAGCATAGTCGTTATTGCGCGGCACTTGTATCCTGCCCCGCAAGATCGGGATGCCGAGGTCGCTGGTTCAAATCCGGCAATGGGCTTTCTCCATTTTCTTCTGCTGGCCCGCCTCCGTGGACATCAGCGCTTTTTCATTATCGCTGGCGAGGGCCCATGGGTGGTCGTCAAGCGAACAAACGCGAAGGACGTTTTTTTTTTGGTTCTTCATTACGGGGTAAGTGGGGGTGTGGGGAAGTGCGTGTGATTGCTGTGTAATTACATAAATAAATCAATAAAGGGTCTTCTTTCGTGATGCAGCAGTCTGCAGATGTTGGCCGTGGGTTATGTCATCCAAGGGCCATTTTCATATATTTCATGTACCCAGTGGATGCATGAATTGAAGGGCATGTGATTGTGATTGTGATTGTGATTGTGATTGTGATTGTGAGCTCAACACACACCATCCATCCCATTTCTACCGTTGACTCTTGAGGCTGAAAACGAGTTGAACAGAAAATGAAACACGCCATCGCAGTCGACGCACACCACAGCAGCAACGCATACAACGAGACCCCATCAGCCGAGCCGTTCAACGTGGACCCGGACCTACTGCGAGTGCTAAGCAAGAACCAGGAGATCATCAAGCGGTCGGCGCCGCGATTCACGCTGAGCGGTGGTGGGAGGAAGAGGAAGGAGGAGGAGGAGGATGACTCGCTGCTCTCGATCATCGGCCAAACGCGCCTGGAGCGACTCGGGAGACTGCCCGAGTCCGAGAGGCTCTACTTCACCGAATTCAGTCGCATCGTACGGCTCAAATACTCGGACTCCTGTCTCTACCTCTCCCGCCGCTTGAACTTCCCATCCGAGCCTGATCTCCCCCTCGACCACCAACGCCCTGCGTACTTCGTCGCCTCCGACCTCCTCAAAGATCGCAGAGACTACAGGGTCATCAGGAACGAGTGGCCGTATGCCATCCCGCGTGATTACCAGTCTGAGTCACCCCCCCCCCCTCTCCCCGCGTTTTCCTACTAATGAGTACTGACAGTCACACTCCTGCACGATAGACATATGGTTGTTTGGAGCAGGCTACCGCTGCTCGACCCCAGCCAAGCCCGGACCCCGAGCGAGCTGGACGATGCCCGGCAAGTGGGCCTCTCCGGGTTCGAGAACCTGACGCCCGAGTTTGTGGACCAGCTCGACTGGGCAGGCGTGAACGCCGACCAGCGCTTCAAGCCCTTCGACCCGGACCTTGCCAACGACCCGCATCCCCCAGGCTTGGACGCTCACATCCGCGCGTTCATCAGGGCCCGCTGGCCCCGCGACCAGGGGTTCGTCAACCTCATGTGGTTCCTTAACCCCACTCACCTCCAATCCTGTCCCCAACTCCCTCACTTCCATGTCTTTGTGAAAAAAATTTAACCGCCCCCCCCCCCTTTCGTTCTATCATTTACTGTTGTATCCTACCATATCCCATCTCCCCTCTTTTTCCCTTGTGTCTTCTGCCTCGTTTTGCTTGTTGTCTTTATTAATAGCCTCAGAGCCAATCAATCATTGGCATCCATCCAGATCACACTCTTGTGTTATAGTCTCTTCTTTCTGACTTGTATTACCTATCCCTTACACAAATATATTCTTCTTTTTCTTTCTTCCTTTCGTGGTTCATATTGGACGATCATGTGTATGTAAATATATTTCAGTATGTTAATGGGCTGGATTACATAGTGGAACTGGCTGCATGTATGTCAACCAGGAAGGGAAAAGGAAAGGAAAATGTCCTGCAAGAAAAGGGGTGGTGGGTGATACTTGTCCATTCTTAATGGGAATCGGCCAGCCTTCTGGTTCATTCAATGCATTCCGCAACAAGACTTTGCCAAGCAGGTAATCTCAGCAGTGTTCTTGAATTCTTTCTCATGTAGCATGGCTATATTCTTAACTTGTAAAACAACCCTCCGCAGACTGAGAAGCAAACAAATATGCTTTTTGTCAATACTAGGGGAAGTAAAGGGAATGTATTTGTAATATTCTTTGTGGAGCTCTGGATCGTTGCATCATGTATGTACATACAATCAATATCCCATTGCCTTGGGGCTGTAGGAGATGACTTCCACATTTTGGAGGAGGAGTTTCTGAGGGGATTCTCAATTACTGATGGGTACATTTGAAATAATCAGTGATTATATTTGAATGGGATGGATGATTGATCATGTGTCAAGATATTCACATGATGGGAGTTGGGTGCTCTCACATTTGGTGGGTCCAGTGCCCAGAAGTCTACTTGCTTCATATTATTATAAACAACCAGGGTATGTAGTCTGCTGATAAGTTCAATGCAGTATGATGAGCTGAGTTTTTTGGTTCTTAGTTCCAATTTTTTAAATGAGACAAAATGGAGAAAAAACAAACTGATGTGACAAATGAACAACAGAGGGCCACAGTGGTGGTTATATATTGGTGGGAAAGTGGATTGGATATCTCAGAAGCTGATTGCATGTCTTTTTTTGTCTTCAATCAACACTGGCAACACCATGGGCTGTGTTAAGGGTATCCCACCCAGTCAAATTGGGCATAAAAAGTGTGTAAATATGTAGAACAATTAGGGTACATTTTATATGAAACAGATGGACATTCTGCTAATCAGTACCTGGTTGTGAAGCAGGCTGCCTGCTTGGCAAGAAGGAACTACCCTACATACTGCCCATCAATCAGGATGCTTGCTTGGCAACAAGGGACTACTCTACATACTGCTCATCAAGAAGGTTGCCTGCTTATTGGAAATGTACTACTTTAACTTCCTGTCATGCAAGCTGCCTCCTTGAAAATCAAGTTCCTGTCAAGTGCTTAAAAAGCAGTTTCCTGTCAAGCAGGTTGCCTGCTTGGCAAAAAGGTGACTTTCAACCAGGCTGCCTACTTGGCAATTAGGTACTATTAGGGATTTTTCAATTTGAGGCAAGTTGACTTGCCTGCCAATAGGGAAGTTGCTGTGCACATTTTTACTGGAATGTTGATTTGCCTGTAATATGCATGCATGCAGGCAAGTAAAACTTTAATACATCCCTCTTTCAACCAGTGTTGCAGGCAGGTAATGTCAGCCTCTGTGATGCCAAGGGCATGATTCTTTTAGCTACACAAGTTGATAAGGGTAGAACAAGGTGGATATGTGAGGTAAATTCATGTAGAAGTGAAGGAATAGTAGAAGCAAAAGAGATAAAAATAAACAAAGTTCTTTTTACGGATGGGCCTGCTGGTACAGGGGTGTTTGTAGGTGCCCTCCAAATTAAAGACTGCTGGCGCAGGGTTGATGAGTAGTATGTAGATTATTCCCTTGTTGCCAAGCAAGCATCCTGATTGATGGGCAGTATGTAGGGTAGTCCCTTCTTGCCAAGAAGGCAGCCTGCTTCACAACCAGGTACTGATTAGTAGAATGTCAATCTGTTTTGTATAAAATGTACCCTAATAGTTCCACATATTTACACATTTTTTATGCCCAATTTGACTTGGTGGGATACCCTTAACACAGCCAATGGTGTTGCCAGTGTTGATTGAAGACAAAAAATACATGCAATCAGCTTCTGAGATATCCAATCCACTTTCCCAACAATATATAACCACCACTGTGGCCCTCTGTTGTAATTCATTTGTCACATCAGTTTGTTTTTTCTCCATTTTGTCTCATTTAAAAAATTGGAACTAAGAGCAAAAAAACTCAGCTCATCATACTGCATTGAACCAATCAGCAGACTGCATACCCTGGTTGTTTATAATAATATGAAGCAAGTAGACTTCTGGGCACTGGACCCACCAAATGTGAGAGCACCCAAATCCCATTTATACAACAAGGGGTTTCTGCGTAACAGAGGGTGGTACCCAAGAGTATTTCCAATTAAGAAACAGAGATGGCAAACTGCACCCGCTTACCTGTGGCAGGTGCGGGTACCTGCCTGAAATTCCAGACAAACTGGGCACCCGCACCCACACCCGCACCTGCCCAGGCAGGTACCCTGGTGCAGGTGGCAGGTAACCGCGGGTACCCACCCTTTCAGTGAGCTTGGTGAGCTCACCAAGTCAGATGACCAGTATATGCTGGTCATTGAGATTGGTGTGCTCCCCAAGCTTGCTGCTGGGCTTGGTGAGCTCAGAGAGCTCAATCCCAAGCTTGTTGAGAGCACCAGCACTGGTCATCAAGCTTGGTGAGCTCACCAAGCTCAATGACCAGCATATATTACTGGTCATTGTGCAGCTCACCAAGCTTGATGACCAGTGTATGGTCATCAATCTTGGTGATCTCACCAAGCTGGGTGAGCCTCAGGTGGACAGGTACCTGCTGCGGGTGCGGGTGCCCGTGCCCAATCTTGCCAGAAATGGACAACCGCACCCGCACCAGGCACTGTCAGGACCTGTCCAACTTCACAGGAACCTGCTGGCGGGTACCGGGTACCCGCCAACAGGTACCGGTTTGCCACCTCTATCAAGGAACCAAAGTGGGCACAGAAGGAGGTGGAAATACTCACTATTTGTAATCCACATCAAAAATCCACATAGGGGGGGGGGTGTTGCAAAGCTGTTGAGCACAAATTAAAGAGTTTCTTAACAAGAGCTGAACACCAGAAGGGGTTTTAATGATGGTGAACACTTCACAGTAAGCAGGCAAAGAACAGGTGCTGGAAGTTGAATACTGGATATAGAGGTAGTTGGTTGACTGTAGTAATGAATGATGATGGGGAACATCATTGGGCGTGGAATGAGGGCTCTGTATAAAATAATTTCAATCATAGTAGAGGACCTTTCCTGCCTGTGTGTGTGTAGTTGCTGAATTTCAGCGCAATGTGGCCAATTTGGGAGATTGGCACTAACAAGGCTCATCCCAATGGTACTGCTGGTCATTATTTTAGCTTTGGAAGTGCTCTTCATGACCTTTAGAACCTATTTGGTCATTGTAACTAAGGTAGATAGCAACACTGATGTGAAATTGTATCTGAAATGGGCCACAGATGCTGAAATGGGCCACAAATGGCTATGGCTAATCTTTAAAGGCCACGCTGGCTATGTTACTCTTAGGTATTCAAGGTTTTTATGAATGAAGCATTGCAAATCCGCCACGCAGAATCTACCTGAACCATAGTTATACCTGCATATGGCTGGTAACTAGGGAGTGGCCCATTTCCGCATGTCTGACCAATTATCAATTGGATTATATAATCTACGTGCGGGGCTGGAGGTTTAAACCCCATTTGGATCTATCTCCCAGACTATAAACAACACCTCATTTTTTTAGGATATGGAGTTTCTGGAAAAGATCATCAATGTAATTCAAAGAGTGCACGCACTATTTATAGTCTATCTACAAGAGTGGCTTTGCCGCAGTCAACTACATATGGGATATAGATATATGCATATCTACTATTCCTAACAATTTTTACGTCCATTTCTGGACCTTTCACATGCAGTATGCATATATCAGACATACCTACATGTGTAATGTCTGTGTGACATATGTATGTGGCCAATTGTTACAGGTAATTGGTTCAAGGTGAAGGAGTAGGAATTTGGGGGTACTTCCAGTGGTGAACCCTACATTAATTTACATGAGGATTCAAAATGTTACATAATATTCTAAGTTATCATCAAGGTTTAGTTTTTATCCATAATTTTTGTAAAAAGCAGTTATTTATTTCAGTTTGAACTTAATTCCATGAGGCCAGAACTCAGCTAGTTAGTATTTTTGGATAAAAATAAGGTTTCTGGTTATTTTCTTACTTTTAAAGGTTCCCATGGTTACCTTACCTTTATCTCTTAGTTATATAGTTGTTTTACTCATTGTCAGCACATGTACTTACTGTTTGTGACTATTTACATATGGTAATAATGTCTCTTTTTAGAATATTCATAATTTTTTATTCTTTTTATAGTTTTAGGTTACTTTGTCAGGTTGACTCTGACTCAGTAGCAAGCTGACAAGAAAACTGGTCTCTAATTTGATTCATGCTATTGAATCATCCCTTTGAGCAGGCTTCCTACTTGGTAAGAAGTTACTATTGAACCTGTCCATTGAGCATGCTTGGAAAGCAGTTCCTTGCCCTCTGGTAAAGCTGGTATCTGCCTCCCACAAACAAAATTCTTGGAATGCCAAGAAGATTTATCAACACTGTGAGCAGACTGCTGGAACTGCCAAGTGGACTGCTGGAACTTTCAAGAAGACTGCTGGAACTGTCAAGCCAACTGTTGGAACTGTCAAGAATACTTCTGTAACTGTCACTGATCAGATTGATCAAACTGCTCAGTGTTTATCATTTGACTGATTGGATGGATTCTGATGTTTTGTCTGACACAGCTATCCCATTAATATGCCAGACTGATTGAACCACCTCTGAGCTATAGTTTGAAAAGATAGGTTTGATTTATTTCCCTCCAGTGGAGCCACAACACAAGATGCCAAAGGTAGCAGGGGTGGACCAAAGCCACCTTTGGCCTCTACCTTTGGCATCTTTTCCCACCAGATATTCACCCCTGCCATGAATTGAAAGTCCAATATTGGGAAAATTGTGACACATTGGTGACAGCTTCTGACATTGGCTTGCAGCCTGCTAAAGCTAGGTCATTCCACAATCATTTTATGCAGGAAGATGTAACAGAACATCATGTGCATCACATTCAGTTCCTCCCACAATCTACAGCCACTTTTGAGACACGCCCAATGAGCCTGAAGAACTCTGAATTCTTGCTTGATGTCTTGCTTCTTGAAGCTGAGCAAAGTGTTTTGATGCCCCATCTTGCAGGTGTCAAATTGAAGACATAAACAAGTGTTGAACACAATGGATAAATACTGTCACACAAGTAGTAGCCGGTCAAATAATGATGTACACCGATTGCATAATTGGTTGAATCAGATACCCCCATGAGTAATTAAAGAGGTGGCTACGTGCAGAATATTTATATTGTTGAGAGCACCAGGATATAGAACACGTGCCAGATCCCAAGAATCTTTGAATCCACAGCTTCCAGAACCATGGTTGGAGTTTTCTCCTTTCCTTGGAACTGGCCTGCCCAACCGGAGGGGCAGTTCTTCCACACCCAATGTATTCCGTCCATACTATACAACCTGAGTATAATGAAAAAGGAAGAGAAAACATGTAACAAGTTTTGCGGGAGAATCTGCAAAGCATTGTCAAGGTAGAGCACAATTTCACAATGATCTTCTACCAGTTATTATTCCCCCAGTTTTTGAGTTCAGAAGCTAACATATTACCTCCGCGGAGTACTGCAATAGTCATCAAGAAACGCCCTACACGAGCCTATTGCGAAAAAGCAGTGAGCACTACGTGCTATTTGCCTGCCCCACCATTTAGTTTTCGATTCAGCCGCGTTCGGAAGAGTGTAGCATGTTATCACGCCATTTACCATTATCTTCAGCTTATTTGCTGATCATTCCCAGTCAGCCGACCCCCAGTGCGATCCCTGTGAATCTTTTGTTTGAAGCGAGCCAAGGGTCTAAGGAAGACGTCATCCCCGCTAATACAGACGACCGATTGTACTCATCGATCCTTCAATCAATCCATCCAAAACATGTTCCACTTCCGCAGGTACTATCAATTCACGTGTTTCATTTGCGCGGGTTTTTTTTATACCGATTCCTCTTATCATTACTAGCAGGGTCCTCTCTTTGATGTATGTCCGATTGGATAACACGTGCCGCTATCGTCATATTATGTACCTATCGCATCCGGGATTAATCCTGAGGCCGCGGAATGAAATTGGTGCACTGGATTTTTGGACGTGCTACCTATGGATGCCGTCACAGAAACCAGAGGCCAAGTTAATCGGACCCCATACAGCTTGCTACAGCTTGACAGTCCTACATGTTGATAACCACGCTCCCCGCGGTCCGAATATGAACATTGAATTGGAGAGGAGACCAAGGCACATCATGAAAATGATTCTGCAACATGCGTTGCGTATGAGCAACTCTTCCATCCATGTGACTCTTTTCTTGTACCTCGCAGAACAACATCATCCATGATAAGGCGCATCCAAGTCATTTGCAATCTCAAAGATCATGCACTGGATGTGCTACAGAAATCCCGGGCAACTTTGAGGACCCTTCCTCCCTTGATCAGCGTAAGGCTGATCCCTCAGATCCGAGCTACCCGGCCAGCCCTAAACTATGTAGAGTGTAAAACCGGTCAGGTTGGAATCAGACAGAAGAAATATTTCAGAGGATGTGGATCAGTATTGTTTTTGGGAGAAACAGGGCCACAGTCTATTATCCGCGAGATTATCTTTGGCAGAAATCTTTGGGAACAGAATGATACAATCTAGCCCATCTCTCCCCTCCATGCCACCTTATACCACCGCTCTGTAGCCATTCAGGAGAAATTAGAATGATCAATGATCTGATCCACCCAGAGAGCTTTCCATCAGAGCATATTCGCCATGGTCAGATGGCAGTTCCACTCGGCGACGACCGATGAGGCCTAAAGAAAGAAGTACATAATTAGTATGTTGGCTCTAGCAACTCTTAGTCCCAGTTACCTGATCTATCTAGTTCGCGAAGAGATATGGTGTGACTTGTCGTGCTCGACTGGGCTGCAAAAAAAGAGCGGAAGAAGGATTTAAATCGTTCGTGCAAGTTTTAGTAGGAGATCACGGCAACCATGCAGGCCCGCAGGGGCGAGGGAGGCATTTTCAAACTCGTCTTGAGAATGTGTGTGCTCGTTGAGGAGGGGAGGAGTGGAACAGGTCCGGGCGGTGTCGGCCGGCGGTAAGTGGCCGCCAGAGTACCTAATCTTATCGCGAGAGAGAGCTTGGCCATTCGTCTCCTGCATGCTATGTAGACTCTCTCATGTGACGCTCGGCGATGCTGATTTCCAACGGCCCTGTTGTCTGGCCGGAAAACAAGTTTATCTTGGTACACATGTGCCCGAAATCTCCCGCTATCCATGACTCAATCAACAGGGACCAAGGGGTCCTGGACCCCTGGTGGGTCTGATAAAGGGTCTATAAGCAATTGAGAGGCTGGTTGGGAGATGGCATCACCGCGAACATGTCCCAGACAAATGAAATTTGAATTCCCACCCAGGTGGGGTAAGTCAAGTTGCCTCGAAGTTATCAATCGGAGATGATTGTACCCAAATTATGCTATCCGTTTTGTTTACATCGGATTGGCTGCCAAGACAATTTGCTAATGCTGACCATTTTCATCTCCCCCCTATCATTATTCAGCAACTATATAAGATTGTTATGTATTTTCGTAAAATTTTTGTTCTTGGAAGTATGTGTTGATGCTATCATGTTCCCCTACATAGTTGCCGTTACCGTATGGTCAAGTCTGGCCCCACTGAGCAGCGCTGAGCACGAGCATGTTCGTCATATTTATGTTGAGATATATTCCGGTTATGAAATCACGCAAATAAAAAAAACCTCTTGGCATCTATTCGCAACTTGTGTCATATTTATTTAAATATGTGTTCATGAAAAAGGTGTGCTATGCACTGCTATGCACTCGGCTCAGGCTCATCGGCTCGCTTCAAGGAGCCTCTAAAATATTCATATACGTCACCACTGCGAAGCCCACAGAAAAAAAGAAAACATTTTATCAGACTGATCGCCAGCGTTCAGGGCAGATCGAGAGGATCTTATCCATAGGAAAACATCCAGTGGAAGGGGGAGATCACGTGCACTCAGCGATTTATACTACTCATATTAAAATAATGGCTATTGGGGAAGAATCGGCCGCTAAAACCCACACGATGGCGTCAAAAGATCTTGTGAAAATAATATTATGCTGAACAAATTACGCTAGCAGCTGGATGTTTCTATATGCTACGCCCACTTCGGCCTCGTCCGCAAACTGCACCCTGAAAGAAAAAGAGTGCTTGTTTAGGATCTTGGCAAGCAGGGTTCATTCCCATTGATTTTTTTTTATTCCTCTATCGAGAGTCTACATGCTTGAGCCAGTGGCGGCGAGGGATGTGCGCCGAAGAGTCCGTGTGTGCTGGGCCGTGCCAGTACATAGCCTATCTCTTCGGTCGTGGGCAGCCTAATCGGCGTAGTTATGTAGAGACAAGGCCAAGAAAGGGCTTTCATCTTCACATTGCAAGCGGTGGGGTTACCTAGGGTATTGCTGCCAAGACGAGAAAGTACAACTTCTCTCAAAGACCTTTCAACTGGTCGTTTATAGTGACCAATCGCCGATCTCCATCAATTCATGAAGCGATGCAGTACTCGGCGGCCTTCTGTGGCGCGCAAGTCTGCGGCGCCATATGCAAAAAGTTCATACGCCGGGGTGATTTGCAGCCATTCTTTCCTTTTAATTTGGCGTGCTTGCAGATGGAAGATGTGCAAGCTGGAGTCATCCGTCTGACTGCCGTCGCACGGGGAGTTGCCTTTCTCCCTTTCGCACATAGCCAATCGGCCAACTCGGTTCAGCTCGGTTTACACATGAGCTTCAACTGCGCTGGTCCTGATTCGGAGATTTTTTTCCATCTTCCTCTTGGCAATCTGCCGCCCATATCTATGGATTTATGGAGCCGACCTTCGGATACAGATCTTGTTGGCTGTCACAAACGAAGACAAATACAGCCAATCTTATTCGTGAAACGTCAGGAAGAGCTGATTGGTACATACGTATCTGAGCCTGAAGTTACGAAGTATGTGTGGTTGTATGCGTGCGTTGAGACACCGCTGGCGAAACTTGGCCAGTCTGAGGCCGCCAAGACAAAATCGATCTTGGCCTGCTCTAAGTCGATAGTATGCATGTATCCTTGCCCTGGGTGGTGAGCGTCAGGCTGAAGGTGCCTTGTTCCACCAGGTTCTGCCTTGTTGAGCTCTTGGGCCAGCGTGCCAAGCGTAACACCTTCTTGTTGAGATGACTCGCGTTCAGCCGGAGCGAGCGTGCGAGTCTCCCTCTCCATAGCCCAGCCTGTACAACAAGAACCCAGTCCTGTATTACGCTTGCGGTCGCTCAAACCATCACTAAACCCAGCTGCTAGCCCAAAGCTGAGGACGAGCAATCTTGACCCACTCTATAAAACTACCCTTCCCTAGGCTAACCCTGTCCAATCCATCACCCAAGAGCCCTCTCCTCCCCAGCCCTCCCCGAGACGCCGCTTCATCAACAGTACATCAGTTTCATCCTGCCGTTTTACCCACATACTCCTCCATTTCCATCCGTTGTCTCCCTTTCCTAATCCCTTCCCGCCTTCACACATACTAGGCGACCACGGAAACCACTGAACCACAGCAGGTCGGATTGGGCTTGCTCAAACAACTCTCCCCTGCTCCTTATCGTTGTCACACCCTTAGCAGTCTTATTATTTAAAGTCCGCCAGTCTCTCCTCCCACCCACTGCTACCTGTGGATAATTCTCCTTCTCCTCTTTCCTAACCACCAAATACCTTCTTCGTATATCTACCATTTATTTTTTTATTATTAACTAGCCTCTCAGCTACCTCATTTCCCTCGCACCGTCACTAACAACACCACTTTGTTACCCGGCATCGGTGGCAACAAGCGCTGCTAATTTCGTCATCGCTACATCCTATCATCATTGCTGCTTTTTTTTTCCTCTAGGAAAAAAGGCATTTTCCCATCGGGTACTTCAAAGCCTCTTACTCAACTGTATGTATTCATTCTCCTGACTCGCTCACGCAAACTTCTTCATCTTCCCCAGTTACCCCAACCAGTCTACTTAGTTCTTCCTATTTACACCGCCAATCCTTGCTTCTACATTTGCATCCCTCGACTTTCTATCCCCCACTTGAATACTAATTTCAATATTTTAACTTGTCTCATCGCATCCTAGGCTCCACGCCCAAGTTCAATCCCCAGTTTTTCTCACATCGCCATAATCGTTTAAATAATAAACATCACCATGTCCGGCAAAGAAGGATCTGATCCGTTGCAGAAGAAGAATTTTGACAAGACTTTTGAGGATGAGCACAAGGCTACCAATGCCCTCGTCGACATTGGCACCATCCAATTGACTGCCGAGGATCTGTACGACAAGGACAAGGTTGATCTCGAACAAGTCCACCTCGAGGATGTGTGGAAATTACTCCAGTACGTTTCGACTTCTCGGTTACTTCTCGACTCTCACACACTATTCAGCACTAATGCTTACTCAACCCTCTTTGAATTAACAGAACCACCGAGGAGGGTTTATCCCCAGACGAAGTCGCAAGACGATTGGAAATTTTTGGACCCAACAAACTAGAGAGCAAGGATGTCAACCCTTTGTTTCTTTTCTTGAGTTTCATGTGGAATCCTCTCTCATGGGTCATGGAGGGGGCTGCCATTGTCGCCATCGGCCTCTCCAACGGCCAAGGCCGACCCCCGGATTGGCAAGATTTCCTCGGTATTGTCCTGCTGCTGTTCATCGTAAGGCCTCTCTCACCTGCAACTCTATCCTAGCTTATCTAAGTTGTTCGACTGACTCACTTGCATCCCCATGACAGAATGCCGGTATTGGTTTCTATGAAGAAAGATCTGCTGGCAATGCCGTTAAGGCTTTGATGGACTCCCTGGCCCCCAAGGCCAAAGTCAGACGTGCCGGCCAATGGTCTGAAATCGACTCTGCCGACCTCGTTCCCGGTGATATTGTTGCCTTTAAGGTAGTCCTCATTCACTCACTTGCTTCTCGTTAGCAACGTCACATTGACTCCTCTGTGCCTTTGATTCAGATTGGAGATGTTGTCCCCTCGGATTGCAGACTGTACGATGCCATCAACGTCTCCATCGACCAAGCCGCTCTCACCGGAGAGTCTTTACCTTCTTCCAAGAACGTCGGCGACCAATGTTTCTCTGGATCTACCTGCAAACAGGGTGAAGCCGAGGGCGTCGTAATTGCTACTGGTCCCAACACATTCTTTGGTCGCGCCGCAACTCTGGTAGGGGCGGACAACGATTCCACTGGACACATGCAAGCCGTGCTTGCTAAAGTCAGTATGATTTCGAGTTTTGCTACCTCTCAACTGCTTCGTACTTAAATTCCTGTCTTCCTGCTGCAGATCGGTACATTTTGTTTAGTTTCTATCGGTGTCTTCGTAGTCTTGGGTAAGCTTCCACCTTCTTGAGACCTGCCGGCCTGGAGTATCAAATCTGACCCTCCCCTGTCTCGCAGAAATCATCATTCTTTACGGCGCATTCCGCTATCAATACCGTCGAGGTATTGACAACATCTTGGTTTTGCTCATTGGAGGAATTCCAATCGCCATGCCTACTGTTTTATCGGTTACCCTGGCTGTCGGTGCTCAACAACTCGCCAAGTACAAGGCCATTGTTACTCGTATTACTGCCATCGAAGAATTGGCTGGTGTCACTATCCTTTGTTCCGACAAGACCGGTACCCTTACCACCAACAAGCTCACCATTGACAAGTCTACCGTCAAGACTTACGCTGACTTCAGCTCAGATGAAGTCTGTGTCCTTGCTGCCTACGCTTCCCGAACCGAGAACCAGGATGCCATCGACACCTGTGTTGTCGGAAATGTCGGAACTGACGTTGCCCGCCGAGGAATCCAATTGCTTGACTTCAAGCCATTTAACCCTGTCGACAAGCGTACCGAAATCACCTACATTGACACTGCTTCCGGCCAGATGCGTCGTGTGACCAAGGGCATGACTGGTGTTATTATTGATCTTTGCACCCACAACAAGACCGAAGCCCTGGAGACCCGCCTAGAAAACGATGTCGAAGAATTTGCCCGCCGTGGTCTTCGTGCTTTGGCTGTCGCATATGAAGATGTTCCCAGCGCTCAAGTCGATGGACCCGGAAGTGGATTCGAACTTATCGGACTTCTGTCTATCTTCGACCCTCCTCGTGACGACACCAAGCAAACTATCGATGACGCCCAAGCTCTCGGTGTCAAGGTCAAGATGGTAACCGGTGATCAACTCGCTATTGCTAAGGAAACCGGTCGACGTCTAGGAATGGGTGATCACATGTACCCCTCCAAGGTATTGAAAGATGGTCCCGAGCCTGGAGGGAAATTTGCCACCCTTGACGAGATGATCCTTGGTAAGCTCACAGCCAATCTCCACTCTTTTCCGGGAGGCTTGCTGACTTGTGATTTATTCTTCAGACGCTGATGGATTTGCCGGTGTCTTTCCCGAGCACAAGTACGAAATTGTTAAGAGACTCCAAGGACTGGGCCACTTGTGTGCTATGAGTGAGTTTGTCCGAAATCCCGCCCAGTTATTTTACACAATACTGACTTTTTTCTCTTTCATCAGCTGGTGATGGTGCCAACGACGCTCCCGCTCTTGCTCGTGCCAACGTCGGTATTGCCGTCGAGGGTGCCACTGACGCTGCTCGTGGTGCCGCTGACATTGTGCTCACTGAACCCGGTCTTTCCACTATCGTCCACGCCATCCGACAGTCTCGTATTGTTTTCCAACGTATGCGAAACTACTCGATCTATGCCTGTGCCGTCACCATCCGTATTGTTGTTGGTTTTGCTGTCATGGCTTTTGCCTTCAAGTTTGACTTCCCGCCCTTCATGGTCTTGGTCATCGCCCTTCTTAATGACGGTACTATTATGACTCTGTCCCTCGATCGAGTTCTGCCCAGTCAGAGCCCCGACCACTGGGATCTTACGGAAATTTGTAAGCGTCACAATATTTGCTATGTCTAAGCCACTGTGCTGACAGCCTTTATCTTTAGTCACGTACGCCATGGGTTACGGATTATGTTTGGCTCTTTCTACCATTGTCTTGCTCGCTGTCATCATCCACACCTCGTTCTTTGAGGACCGATTTGGAGTCGAAGCCCTGAAGGACCAGAACGACCCTCGTAAGCCCATCATTCTCACGTCGTTTTTGTTTCTGCAGCATACTGACCTTGTTATACGCATTTGTCAGGCGTTCACATGATTATCTACCTTCAAGTGGCCATTATCTCGCAAGCCTTGATTTTTGTCACTCGCTCCCACGGATGGTTCTTCATGGAGCGTCCATCTGCCGCTCTGTTCGGTGCTTTCATTGTAGCCCAGTTGATCTCCTCGATCATCGCCGCTTACGGTAACTGGGGCTTCACGGATGTTCAAGGTATCTCTGGAGCATGGATTGGAATTGTCTGGGTGTGGAACATCATCTGGTTCTTGCCCCTGGGTAAGTTTTTTGAACACCTTCATCTTATCGTGTCTGCACATCCACTGACTCTTGCTTTCTCATCAGACCTTGTCAAGTTCGGAATGCGTGCCGTCATCCGCATGTTCAAGCCGCCCGTTGCTTACAACAAGCCCATCCCTGCCAACCAGCTCCAGCGCACACCTTCCAGAGCTGCCTCCATCAACGAGTCTCTCTACTCCAACCGTGCCAGCTTCATCCAACGTGCCAACCGAAGCTCGGTCCTCCGAGGCCGTGTCCACGCTGATGACCGTGAACTCCGAAGGTAAGCTTAGAGGATTATACTCTCTTTTGCTAATCTATTTGCATGCTGACATCTCCCTTGCCATACCAGATTTTCTTCTGCTCAAGCTGTCTCCTCCGGAGCTGCTCTTAGCCGAGCCCAGTAGTCGCGAGCCAAGGGAGTTTCAGTGTCCACTGTCAGTCAGGGGGTGGGGGGAAAATGATAGGGGAAAGAATTTCTTGAGAGAGGATATGTATGATCATTTACACGACATTGTCTTTTTTTTAAAAAACTTACTTGTGATCGTATGAGAGGAGGGTACTTTGTAGGGCACTGTACCTAATTTGCACTGTGCAAACCCCCATTTCCCCTTACCCTCCTCCCCCTCATCTACTATTGTCTCAATCAAATTCACCCTTGTATCACTTGTTTGAGCGAGAGAACGGCCCCGTTCTGTCGTCTTTGTTCGTTTCGTTTTCTTTGTCACTCTTTCACCCGTGCATCACATGATCCGATTCCTTTTTTCCTTATTTTTTCCTGCAACAACTCTATTTTGCTTTCTATTATAACCTTTATGCCTCCTTCCCTTTTCCATTGAACCCTCGATCAAAGTTCTTTTTTAGAACCGTTAATTTTCATTTTATTAGACTGTGGATCCATCCTGCTTTCTCCTCTGTTTCATGTTCTCTTGTTATTTTTTTGGAAAAGCAGTCCATGGTGAATTCCGACTGGGCCTAACAAAAATAGCAATCACAACAAAAACCTTACTATTACTTCAACCATAACAACCCCAGCCCTGAAAAACCATGTTATGATTTTATATATTTTCTTATCCTTTCTCAGCCTGTACAAACCCAAAAAAGACACAAAAAAACTTGACAATTTTTTTCTTTTATCCCTTTTGTTCTCCTACTACATATTTCCTTGAATTTTCTCTTTTTTGAGAAAAAATAACTTCGTACATAAATTCATGAGATGCTTACCAGGGAGAGATATTTCCAGTTGAGCAGTAATTTTTTGGATAATGACAGAAAATGATGATTTGGCTAGTGTAAGCATAGGGAGAATGGTAGGAAATAAAAAATGAATCTTAGCATGTGCATGGAGGAGAGAGAAAAAAGGGGGGGTGTAAGTTACAAATTAAATTGTATAAATGTGGGCGTTGCCACAACCCTATTAAGATCAAAATCATGCATTCCAAAATTTGAACCATGCAGTGTGAAGGGAAATGTGTAAATCACTCAGGCTTCCCAATTGGGTGCATCTCTCCTCTGATGGATTGGTTGCACTGGTTTAGTCCCAAATTCTGTGGCTGCTTGATTCCAAATTTGTCTCCATATATTATCAATCAGGGAGACAGTGTGAACCCTCCAATGAATAGAGATTCCACACATCCTCAGTTTTCATTACATAATCATCATCTAGTATTTAGTCCTTCCCTCCCTGTGGCCCACCTATCTTGGTAGAGACTAATTGTCAGCTTTGTGTATGAAACACTCTGTTTATGGATATAAATAGAGGTACTATCACTGTGCTGATAGGCTATTTAAGAATGAAATTACTTTCAATTAACCCTCTGAATAAGAGGTTAAGCCCACACTCCTTTATAATTAATACCTTTGATATACAAAGGTCTAACTTAACATAAGTCCTAGGTGGCTGCTGCGCTGTGTAACACTGTCACTTGCGGGCCCCCCCCTGGTGGGAGCTTTGGCGCTTTGTGGCACAGGCGGCGGCAAAGCCGCCCTCCCGCAGGGAGGGACTTAGGACTTATCTCGCTTTTTCTGATGGGACAGAAATTTCATTTGGCAGGACAAAAAACTATCAGGGGCCGTGCTTCGTCCACACCTCATGCCTGGAGCCGCCTCAGAGCCAAATAATAGATCTTGACCCGCTCTTCAACATGTTGTTGGTCTTAAACACTCAAATGCCACCAGTCACCCGCTATAATTTTTCAAAATAATAAAAAAATACCTCTTCCTTGTAAAACTCTAACAATTAATCCACCATGGATTCACATGGCTCTTGCCTTGTAAATCCAGGATACACAAGTTTGGACCTTTTGAATATCCAGGATGTTCCAAATTTGCCAAGTTGTGGTACCTCAGTGCTTTCTGCCCTACAACTCCGATCTTCCTTCCAATTTGACAGGTTTTCCTTCATAAATCCACAATGGAACAAAAGCACACCCAAAGATCAATACCAGAACACACTCGCATAATCCAGATATGGGACACAACTTTCCGATCTTTAGTTGTCATTTTCAGATACATTTCCGGTATTCTAGACTTGCCAAAGCCGGTAGCCGCAAGGAGAAACGTGTGGCCGCCGCGTATCAAATTGAACACTGTCTTGACTGGCAGCAGCTTACTTTGCTGACGGTATTTCTTGAAAGAGTATTTCTCAATGTGAGTTCATAGCTGGTTGTTGTTGTAATCTAGTATCTTGCTAGGTATTTTTGCCTTGTCCATGTCAGGAAGTTGTTGGATGTGGTTGGCATCCTGTTGAAAAGCTCAAGGGCCCTATTGGATTACCGGATTGCTGCCTTTTCCACCAAAGAACTGCCTTGTGTCTGCATGCATGCATAGGCACTGTGTACATTAAGGATTTTCAGGACTTCAGATGATGTGCATCCTTGCAAATCAATCTTCAGAGCAATGGATGATCCTCAACGAGTCCTTTCCCCTTCACAATGTGTTCCCTCAGTCAACGTTTGAGGTAGCACTTCAAAAATTTGGGAAGGGGAGCGTAGCATCTAAGAGAGCAAATCTGTCTGTTCAGATTTTTGATAGAGGACTCTATCTTTTGCCAAAAAAAATTCAAACTTTTTTAAGTGGATTTTGGCTTGAAAATCCCTCCTGTCCCAGCGAGGTATTTGAGATAAGTCATAAGCCTCTCCTACGGAGAGCGCTCCGCGCAGGGTCCCCGGGACCCTCCGTTTGAGAGGCTTATGTTAAGCTAGTACAAAGGTAATAACCGGAGATTTTGTAACAATGTAAATTGCCACTCTAGTAACACAGGGTGTTACAAATAGGTAAGAAGGAAGTAGGAGGCAAGCACTTGAACTGATTGGCTCTTGCCAGAGGTGGGAGTCTTGCAGCTACTACTTTTAAGAATGATGGAAATAGTGATAAATGAGGACTTTATAGAGTATAACTCATAGTCCAGTGGTGAGGAAGATAAGAGGGAGGAAGCTCTACACTTAAGTAGGTGGAGAATATTCACTGAGGTACTGGTAAAGTATGGTGGGTGAATAAGCTGAGGGATAAGATCCAAAGAGCCCAAGAACTCCTTCCTTTTATATCTTCAGAGGCCAGTCTTTGTGTGCTACAAAGGGGCATTATGTGGATTTTACTTAATCATCTATGTTCTCATGATGTAATGAGAATTTAATAGTTGTTTAATTACAGTACAATCTACGTCCTCATGACAACATGGTGTAGTGTGTAGCCAATTACATCATGTGTCAAATCAAAGCAGAATAGTAAGTGGGAATTACTTCCTTGGTAAGTAATTCCTTTCTACAAGTGTGTGACTTGTTAGAATAGATCTTATTTAATATTCTAACCAATGGAATAATTACTTCTTTTGGTTAACTTGTGGTTGGCAAAGTCCACAGTAGGATTATTAATTCATGTATTTTAATATTACATTGGAGATGTCATGAAATATGAGAAGGAGTATGAAATCAAGGGTATCTCTGTTGAAGGACCCTACTTAATATTGCATAAAAAATTCATTTCTTTAATAATATTTACATAATAATTAAGACTATGCAGTCCTTTGGATACTTTGTAGTATCTCTAGGGCTGACACTAATCCACCCCTTTCTACTGGGCTAAGTGAGTCACTCCCTTTTCTTCCTTGTTTGCTTCCTTCTTCTTTCTCCTCTTTCCTCCTTATTACTTTCCTTTCCTCATCCTTGATGTTCATTTTAATTAGAGACTAATCCAACCCTTTCCACTGTGCTAGCAATCCACCTCACACTGCTTCTAGAAAACATTTCTCCAAGATTATAGATCTTGTCCTAGTGCCTTATTCCAACAGACGTAGTGCACAGGCAATATGTGCCTCTTACAGACAGAGTCTTGGGCCATTCCTGATTTTTAGGAACCCAAAAAGCTCCTCTAGAGGTGTGTGTTAAAATTTCTTGATTTTTTGCTAAATTCATACTCAGGGGCACAAAAATTAATCATTCAGGGAGAAGGCATATGTGTGTTCTTATGAAGAACTTACCCAGTGGGAAACACTATCACTGAAAAAAGCAATGAATACAAGGTACACCTTATGAAGAACTAATGCATTGAGAAACAGTACTATCACTGAGGAAAGTGATGAAACTTACAACTTTGATTGACATCTGAAAGGCACCTGATAAGAGCAAAAGATAATGAGTGACAACAAAGGGAAGAACTGAAGTGAATGAAATGATCACACATGATTTTCTGAAACAATAGGAATGGAACAAACCTGTGAGGAATGATGAGTCAAACTTAAATAAGTTGAAAACTGATGAATGAACAGAAAGTATTTCAACTGGTTGAGAGAAAGCAAATAAATTAGTCCTACATTAGGTTTCAAATCTATTTATTATCAATGCCACAACTTTGGTTGTTGACATTCCGCCACAGTAATTTGCAGATTGAGTGACATCTCTTGATACTTGAATCAAAAACAGTTAGTGTTGATCAAAAAATTCCTGATGGGTGAGCATGAATGGACTAAAATCCCAAATTAAGGGTTAAAAAACCCAGAAAATTCAATATCCATTGAAATTCCAATGTTTTTTCAGCATTAAACCATTTTTCATACCCTGAGCCTAAACCAAACATTGCAAGAGTAAATTTTGGGGGAAAATTACCAACTCATACCTGTTTCAACATTATTTTGAACTTTTTGCTTATTTGCATACCTCCTGGAGGATCTCTTGTTGCTTGAATTTTCAAAAGTACATGATCTCATTCTCAAATTCAAACTTTATTTGGTGGTGAAAATCAATAAAAATCAGGTTCCCATCACCAAAAAAGGTTTGGAATCTGGTTTGGGAAAGTTCAAATTTCAAATTTGGCCCCACAGGAAGTCATTTTAAGGGACAACTTTGTCTCTTCACTGAATACCAACGGAAGGAGGGGGCAAGACAAGGCAGGGCCTTGGAGAGACGTTCTAGAACCAATGTGCGGGATGTATTTCTAACTCTAGCTCAGTAGAGGGATTGGAGTCAGTCTCTCCTTTACAACTGAAATGAGAAAGGAAGAAGAAACAAGGAAGAGATGGGGGAGAAATGAGGAAAGGGAGAGAGGGTGCTTACCTAGCTCAGTAGAGGGATTGGAGTCAGTCTCTACTGAGCTAGGAGGTACACGGGGAGGAGAAGACTAAATAGCTGGCTGATTACGTGAGATGTGGGAATGTTGTGTTACATCCATGGAATGGGAGTTCACAGTCATCCGCTGCGGGGTTGGGCGGGGTCCTGTACAGTCCTAATTATGATTGGCTTGGAGCTGGGTAGATAAAAACCCATGTGTCTTTCCATTGTTAGTTGTGTATCCATCATGTTGCCACTTGCCTTCAGTATCCTCTGGGAGGATACTCTGACACATTTCCTATTTCAAAAAAGTTAAAAGTACCCGTGAATCCAATCTGTGTCTTGTCAAGTCCACGATGGTCAACTTTAAATAAACTGGAAGACTTCCAATTCCTTCAATTTTCAAATCTACATAGTCTAATTCCAAATTTCAAACTTTATTTGGTGGTGGAGTATGAAAATAAGGTTCCTGCCACCAAAACAAATTCAAATCTGGTATTGTAATGTTCAAATTTCCAAATTAGACTCCAAAGAAATGCCTCCACTGAATATTTAGTGTCAGGCTAAATGCACTCCAAATTTTTACTACATGCACTGCCAGCATTAACCATTCAAACACAGCGGTTTGAGCTATGCTTGACCCGTGATCAGACAGGTGGGTCCAACCAATGCCCTTGCCAGCCGGTTGGACAGCCATGTCCAATCAGTTCCTGGCTGGCTGGCCTTCGGTCAGACAGCACTGATTGGACAGGCCTGTCCAACCGGCTGGCAAGACCACCGGTTGGATGGCACTGATTGGACAGGCCTGTCCAACTGGCTGGCAAGACCACCGGTTGGACCCGCCTGTCCAATCACCGGTTGGACACGGCGGTTCAAGCATAGCTCCAACCGCCATGTTTGACCGGTTAATGCCAGCAGTGATTCACTCCAACATTTTGGAGTGGGCAAGTGTCAACTCCAAACACTGCCAGCAAAGATGGATTGGATGGCTGCATCTGATTTAACATCAGATGAGGCCATCCAATTCAAGCTTAGGCGCCGTGCCACCAACTTAATTAAAAACCATATCAAACTTGGTAGCAAAACGCCTGGACCACTGAGTTTGAATTGGTTATTGAATGACTTGGTGGAACGGTGCCCAAGCTTGAATCAGACAGCCGCATCCAATGTTAACTTGGATGCAGCCATCAAATGCAGCTTTGCTGGAAGTGAAAAAAAATGGAGTGAACAGCTGTCCACTCCAAAAAAAATGGAGTGAACAGCTTTCCACTCCAAAAAAATTGGAATGGGCAGTTTTGCACTCCAAAATGTTGACTTTTTCAGAGTGAAATTCTGTGTACTCCAATTTTGTTGGAGTGGACTTTGAGTGCACTCCAAATTTTTTGCAGTGGACTTGAAGTGCACTCCAAAAATTTTGGAGTGGACTTGAAGTGCACTCCAAAAATTTTGGAGTGGACTTAAGGTGCACTCCAAAACTTTTGGAGTGGACTTGAGGTGCACTCCAAATTTTTGGAGTGAAATTTGAGTGCATGATTGTTTAATCCAAGTAAGTGAAAATTTTTGGAGTGGAAAGGTGTCCACTTCAGTGGACAGCTTCCCACTCCAAAACGAATTGGAGTGCACACTTTTCCACTCCAAATTGGGGTGCATGAAGTAAAAAGTGGGAGTGCATTCAGCCTGACCCAATATTTAATTATCTTGTCAAAGAAAAACATGATTCCCTGGCCCTGGCCCTCCAGGTGCATGCACTTCCAGCATTAACAGGCAAACATGGTCAGTCAGGTGATGCTCAACCTGCCAGGTTTGAAGGATGATTGGATAGGACAGGTAAACCCAGGAATCTTGCCAGCAGCCTCAGGTCACAGGCCTGTCCAATCAGCTCTTGACTGAACCTGTTCATGAACTAGTCACCAGCAAGACAATCCCCAGTTAAACATGGAAGTTCAAGCTCAGGATATTGTAAACAGATTGAGTTCAGGCCAAAAAAGTGTGCCCAAAAACAACCCAAATTTTTCTTGGGTCTGGTTGGGTTGGGTCAACTTTCAAGATTTGTTGTCCAAACCCTGCAAGCCCATTTTGGGAGATTTTGGGTTTGGGCAGGGTCAGGTTGGCTCAGGCAGATTGGAACTGGCAATTTTTGGCCTTATTTATGCTTTGGGCACACTATTTGGTGACCAGAGGCTGGCAGGCCATGACTCAATAACAAAATTGCCTTCCTGAAGCCAACCCAACCCATGACCCATTGGCTCTTGGGTTTGCTTTGGGTTTGCCCAAACTGTTCACATCCTGAGGTCAAGCATTGCTTGACCTGCTGTGTTTGACCAGTAAATGTCAGCAGTGATGTACAGATGATTTATAACACAAAGGATCCAATTCCTGAATATGTTTCAATTAAAAAACCAGAAGGAGGTGTTCTCTCATGTGTAATATAACAGATGTTACACACAACATGGCCTGCCTCTAAGAATATGCAGGATTGTTTGGCTTCAGAAGCTTTTAACAATAAAATAGCAGGAGATCTCAATTCCAAATACATCTAGATGTTAAAATTAAAAAACATTTCCAAAGCATGCGTAACATTTCAAATTTTTAGGCAATGTCAATGCTGTTCACCTCTGCCACTACCAATCTGGTATTTGTTGGGTTATTTACATAGATGTTGTTTTTTACATTTGCATTCTCCATGTGTGCTACAGTACCCACATGTTCAGGTCATATCACGCACATGTTACAGAGGTTGTAGTCTACCTGGGACTCCAGGGAGCAGCATGTGTGGAAGATCTCTTCCCTCATCCTTCTGTGCATTGTTTGTGTGGCCCCCCGGGTATGTTTCTTCTTCTTTTCCTTTTTCTCTCTTTTTCTCCATCTTCTTTCATGTTTTCTTATCTTATTTTCATGTGGTTCAGCCTAATGAAATCATCCTTCCATATATCACTCATCTGGCTTCCCAGTTGCATGCAACAAAATTATATGTAAGATGGATTTGGCCTTGGATAAGAAATATGATGGGATTGATAAATTCATGAGATTTTTGAAATGGAGCGCTGGAGTCATTTATCTCCATTCAATTCTTTCCACATCACAAGTACATTAAGAGTTAATTTCTCAAACCCCTTTCCAGCAGTTCCACACAGGATAATATCTTGTTCCTCCAGGAAAGGGAAGGAGAATTTTGACTTCTAAACAGACTGGATGGTAATTAGACACCTTGATTATGCCAAGCAAGGAAAAAACACACAGCAAAGGAATGTCACTCATGATTCTCTGTTTTTTTGAAAAAGGGTTTCATGTAGTGCAAAAAAACAATACAAGTCTTGGTTCCCAGAATTATTTTTGTGGATACAGAGCCTTGTTGATCAGGAATGTGATCAGCAGCATTTTTTCAATTCCAAGAAAGATATTGTCTTGGGAAAGCAAAGCATGAGGCAATACCCCGCAGTCACTATGAGAACTTCTTGCTCAACTTCCACCAGCTAACATCATTGCAGGATAATTTGAGAGAGTTTATAGGTTGACTTTTGACTCAACTTTTTTCCCATAGATAAAATGGGTAGCAGTTCTTGTGCAAATCATAACACATGAGTGAGATGAACTCCCACTGGCATTTACAGGACTCAAAATTTGAAATTTAGAGCTGCCATGCTAAAATTTTTGACCAAAACCTCAACACCTCTTAAAACATTTGAAAAAGGGGGATGCAATCCATTTTTTTTTTTTTGGAAAAGTGTCCAAATTTAGAGTTTGGAATGACATCTACAGCCCTGTTAATGGCAACAAGAAGTCATCCACTGTGAATTGAGGTTACATTGAAATAAAAAATTGAGTAGGATTTGTCTCACAGAACAAATTTACACAGATTTATGTAACTGTGTCAACTGATGACAGTTAAACCAGCTTTTCTCACAGTGCTGGTGTGGTTGACTTTTCTGCTACTCACAGGCGCTTTATTGTCACTTGTTAAGGAAGGATGAAGTCAAACAGATTCAAGAAAGCCTTCCGTCAAGCTGAGGGAATTGTATTTTTTTCTTCTAAGCTGCAAATAGAATCACAAGAAACTGTGGTGTTGATGAAGTTAGGTGAACTTGCGCAAGTCTTTTCCAATTTTTTTTTTCATGTAGTCCTCACTAATTCAATTTTATACATCATGCTGGCTTCAATATCCAATGATAAGAACTAATGGGCCTCCCTTGAGAAATCAATCCCTTCATCATGGTGGTCATTTGGTGATCTTGGTGGTGCGTGTGAGACGCTGTTGAACTGTTTCAGGTATGTCTCCCCATGTCTTCCTTTTCCGCCGTAGAGCTGTTTTCGCATCCTCTTATAGGTTTGTCCCGTCGAGGTGGTCTGATTTATTCAGGGAATATGTAGGGTGAGGTACTTGTGTGGATTGATCAGGGCGACGCGTTATAGAGTCGAAGGAGGAAGCAGACGTGTGCTTGGTTTCCTTCCTGTGGACTATTCTGAATTTAATTTGAGATGACAAAAGTGAGTCCGTTCCCGATTTCCTCGAGAGATGTCCTTCTTGTGTTCTTGTGGTGATACATGGCTCATACTCGGTTTATCCTCTTCGCCCTCATCCCAGCCTTCCTCGTCCGGCTGGGCTTGATCGTCTATTCGGTCTACCATGACAGTCGTTCTGCGCTCAAGTACACGGACATCGACTACAAGGTGTTCTCCGATGCTGCAGCAGAGATCCTTTCGCCGGTGTCCGATGGCTCGTCATCCTTGTGGCTCGGCTCGCCCTACCGACGTGCGACCTACCGCTACACGCCTCTCCTCGCGCTCATCCTCACGCCTAACCATCTCATCCATCCATGCTGGGGGAAGGCCGTCTTCGCGCTCGCAGACCTATGCATCGGTGTCCTGCTCTACCGTCTCTCTCCGAGTCGCCACTCCTCTCACACAAGACTCGTCACGCTCGTGTGGCTATTCAACCCATTCGTGATCAATATCTCGACCAGAGGATCCAGCGAGTCCGTGCTCGGCCTCGTCGTCATCGGCGCCTTGTACGCCGCGCAACGCAACCGTTGGGACGCGGCCGCCATCCTCCTCGGACTGGCCGTCCATCTCAAGATCTATCCTTTCATCTACGCTGCCGCGATCTGGGCCCGACTAAGCCAACACACTCTCTCGAAACTCGGCTGGCTTTCCATCAATCGCGCTCAGTTCCGCTTCGGCGCGATCAGCTTGACGTCATTTACAGCCCTCAACCTGTTGATGTATTCGATGTATGTCAACTTGAAATTCAAATCTTGAATAATCTGGAAACGTGAAAAATTTCATTGACACGCAAGTTATGAACAGATGGGGACACGAGTATATCGAATCAAGCTACCTCTACCATCTGCGCCGCCTTGACCATCGGCACAACTTTTCCCCGTACTTCTATCCGATCTATCTCAGCTTCACCTCGACCCTCAAAGAGCGTTCCGCTCTGCTGCACCTCCTGCAACACCCGCTCACCAGCTTCATCCCACAAATGAGCCTCAGTCTGGCCCTCGGCTTCTACTATGGGAAACAGCACCTCCCATTTGCATGCTTTATTCAAACTTACGTCTTTGTCGTCTTCAACAAAGTTATCACCTCTCAGGTCTGTCTCTTCCACCTGAATCCATATCCACTCAAACTTCTCCCCGACCTCTTCGTGCAATCTGACATTGGCATTTTTTTTTTTTGATGATGATCCCAGTATTTCATGTGGTATCTATGGTTTGTTCCACTTTTAGCCAGCGAGATTCACCTATCAAGATTGGAGATGATCAGTACAACAGTGATCTGGCTTTCGACGCAAGTAAGCCATTCCCATGCGCAAGTTATGCAAAACAAATCTCACTGACAATGTGAGGATCGATGTTGCTGAAGGCCATCTGGTTGTCGCAAGCGTACCGGCTCGAGTTCCTGGGCGAGCCGCGATTCAGGGCGGTGTGGATGAGCAGCATCGGCTTCGTGCTTGGCCACGCCTGGATCATCGGCATCCTCATCCTCGGCTTCAAGAGATCTTCCGCCATCAGCTCACCTCATCAACTGTCGAAACTCACGAAAACTTGAAGAGCAGCCCCCTGCGCAATGGGCAAAGGTCTCTTACTCCTCACTCCTATCGGGCTTCAACTGCGTATCCTAAAATGGCGCTGTTCAATTCAATTGCAGTCTTGCTCTAGCATCCACCAATTTCCAGAAACCATTATCGGAACATTTAACAGATACTAAGACAGCTTGAACTGTTTTCAGGAAATTCATTGTTGTTACAGGGTATACCATTGATTATGCGATGGTTGCCCACATTTCCGTCGCATTCAGGGGCCAGGAATTCTCTGGCTTAACTTTCAGTCCACCATTACCCAGTCCTAAAAATGCAACATGAAACTCTTTCATAGTAAGAAGAAGAGCCACAGGAATTCCATGAATTTTTCTTCGCCAACAAAATACACTATGATACTACAACACATGATGATTTGTTGAACATCTACATACACACTGATTATTTTGGGCCCAACCAAAATTAATCCGCCTGACAGGGGGAATATTGTGAGCAACCATGATTTCCCAAGAGGGACTACATAGTAGGCTTCCCTGGACATACCAAACATGCCCATGGAAAATAATCATATCCAAGCCCCTTCAAAATGATCACCCAAAAAATTGATAATGGTTAGCTCCACAGTTGATCTTCTAAATATGTAGAGCGCTTGTGATATCCTATTGTGTGTTATTTTGATTTTTTGTATGCTATCCTGGATGGCATCTCATCAGGCTCACCTCACTTTCCTCAAATGCCGCTGGAATCCGCAATGTTAAAAGCAAGATATATTGGTGCCAAAACGCTTCTTCCATGGTCCATATCAAACTCCTCTCCAAACCAACACACGCTAGATATTCAGATCAAGCAAAGAAAAATTGCATTACACGGAATGATTGAGCAACCATACTAGTATGCTTGATAAAAGAGCTACATAAGTGTTACGAGTGATAAAAGAGCTACATAAGCGTTAAGAGGTTTATTAGCAACACTTTTCCAGAACCACGTGTTCGAAGGTGGCCATGTGTGATCTCTAGAAACACTATATTGGGCTTCCCTCCTGTTGCTGCAAACCAAAGAGGCC
The DNA here is from genome assembly GCA_002873125.1 of Puccinia coronata f. sp. avenae. Classification (NCBI taxonomy): domain Eukaryota; kingdom Fungi; phylum Basidiomycota; class Pucciniomycetes; order Pucciniales; family Pucciniaceae; genus Puccinia; species Puccinia coronata. The sequence continues at coordinate 481,251 of PGCI01000019.1, forward strand.
CCTCTTTTTTTTACAGCGGCAGGCTGATGCCGGAGCTATGTAGCAGGAACTCACTCTGGACATTTGGGTGTTGCTACCTAACACATCCAAACATCCTAGAGCGTAACTTTGGCAGTAGGTCAGCCAATGCGGATAAAACCGGCGCATTCCCCCGATGTTAGATGTCTAGCTTTATTTGCCGGGGCTAACATCGTGGCCTTATGGTCTAGTCGTATGATTCTCCCTTTGGGTCCAGGTTCAGTGGAAGCTTGGGAGAGGTCTCGGGTTCAATTCCCGATGAGGCCCCTTGTTTTGATGTTGTTTTTCGTCGTTTCGGCTGAATCTCACAGCAGACCTTTCGAGGAGGTGTAGGGTGCCGGTAGGATTGTTGAATCGGTAGATGAATGTGTTGGAGGAGTGATCGGCGAATAAACGTACCCCGGCTGAGAGTCAATGGGTAGTCGACATTTTTTGGCGGCAACGATCAAGCTTGAAAGCCGCTTGTAATTAGGAAGAGAATCACAGTACTAGTCGCGTTCGCACTGGATGAGTGTTTCCGGTGGTAAGATGGGGCAGCGAGCCCGAAGAATACGCTACGTACCGTGAGTCGTGGCACTGGAGCACCACCAACAAACGTGCAAGACGATAATAATATGGTACGTAAATCGCTCGCGTTGGCAAGATGTTTATCCCGAGTTACTTCTTTTCTTTTTGATCCGCTTTCAATATCCCAAACAATCTCACATTTCCATAAGGTCTCGAGTCTCCTAAGGTGTTTGTCTTGTACAGACGACCCTCAAGGATCGTGGTCCTTGGGAAAAGGTTCGCATAGTATGTAAGGTTCTTGCATGGTTGGGGTTTAGTCCCAAGACAGACACACAGGTGAGAATGGGAATAAGTTGCGAGACAAATCGGAAATGCACGGGCATCCAGATTGTAAGACACATAATGAGGAAGCTGGAGCTACAGGAAAGAGAAAAAACAGTGGTTCCCAAAAGTTCGAGCGCGGAAATATATAACAAAATCTAGCAGGAGTTGATGAGAGTATAGTTTATATGGTAGAATTAGGGAATTTCACTAGTCTCTGTTATGCAGATCATTCGCGGGGAAAGCACGCAAAGAATAACAGTTCCAACATGGGCTTGTTTAAGTCTGGCTACCAGAACTGACAAACACGTTTGAAAAGGAAACGTGTTCTTGCGTGATTGATTCCTGTCAAATAGAAAATAACAAAAGCGAGTGAGTTGAATGCGGCACAGAGGGATTTATCTGCAGAATCGGGATACATGAATGGGAGAGGTGCTGAGTGCCGGGCTTACTTGAATACCTTTGTGAGGTACGTCGCCACGTTGCGCAACAGGGTCATTTGGATCGGGGAGAGGACTAATGGTAATGACCAAGATTGAAATATCAAACAAAGGATGGCAAACAAGTCAGCGTTGCTGATGAGCCGAGGTTTTCTTTTCTTCTTTTCTTTTTCTGAGGAGTTAAGCAGAAAAAAAATGGATGCATAGAAGAAACGGCTTACAATTTGATCAATTGGATGGGATACTCTCCCTGCCCATTGGCCGAAGCTGCCTTGGGGTCGTTGGGGGTTGGCCCAGCAACTTGACTGAGCGCTCCGTTGCCGCTGGAGGCGTACACTGTGAGTGTGCTAGTGGTAGCAAGAGCAAGCCGCGCCGGGATTAATGTCACACATTTCGCGTCGCCTTAAGAGAAGTTAGATCGGACGGCAGCTGGAGACTTACTTGGCAGACCAGTCAACGGTGATCCCAAAGTTGTAAGCCTGCCCGTAACTGAGAGAGACCGAATATAGAGTGTTGCCCCCGAGGTCTCTGACTCGGATAGTCTGACTGTTACTGGTGGGGTTGCCAGCTGTATTCTCCGAGTCAAAATCAGACCCGGCCATAATATCCCAAACGTGGTCACCTATATTTATGAAGTAGTGAGGGTTAGATAGACTCTCTCAAAATTACAGCGAGAGGTGTTTTGAGGGGCGTATCTTACCAGACTGGTGTAGTCAAAGACACATCATGTTAGTAGGTCATTAAGAGTGAAGAAAGAACTGAATCAGAAACTGACGGGCAATTCAATACTGGCCAAAAGATATCCATGAGTGAGGACGAGTGGCGCGCTAGAGTCCAACCGGATAGTCTGCAAGTTGTACACGGTTGTGTCAGCAGTCAATTTACAAGAAATAATATGAAAAGGAGCACACACACCTGATGAAAGGTGGTGACCCCAGTGAGAGCCCTGGACTTGTCGATGGCGGGAAGGACATCGGTCCGTCTGCAGACAACGAAATGGTTATTAGCAAGTGCGGAAGAGAAGTCCGAGGAGCGGCGACAGATACCTGAAGCCTTTTTGGGCATTTGCGGCATCTCCCCCGGGGACGAAGATGGAGTCGTCCCGGATCTGAATCTGAAGCTCGGTGGCGCCCCCTCCGTTCACGACGGAGACGTACTGGGATGCACTGGCTGCCCCTTTGACGATGTAGGTGATCAGTTTGCTCAAGGCTGAGCTGGGGTTGTCCAGATCAGCAGTCGTCATGTCCGGAGTCAGCTTGAAATCGAAGACGCGGTAGTACGAGCCATCGGCGCCGTTCCCTTGCCAGTTTGGGTTTCCGGATGCCGCTGTGGGTGTCTCGGTGGTATTACCACCCGGAGCCGGCATTGCAGACATTGACAAGCTAGCGGAAAGCCACAAGATCAATAAAGTGACGGCCCATTGCATTTGTACCGCCATGGTTGGAAGTGTCTTTGGAATAAAGGTTAAAAGAATAATTTCAGTGATCGAAACGTCCTTCAGTGTGTAAAACTATAAAAAGTTGGCTACAAAGTGCTCAAAGTTCCTACAAGGAAATGAGAATGAGATGCTTGGTTGGATGAGTACATCAGATCTTTCCGTGGATCCAGGTCTATTTATAAGGACAAACTGACTCTGCGCTGAACTCTTTTCAGGGCCAGAAGTCGGCGGGATAGTACCTACCTGACAAATTTTCCCAGTGGTTTTGAATGGCTTGCATGTCCTCCGACTGGTTGGGTCAGATTGGGTCCCACCCAAGAGCACAGCATATGATATATCATATGGAGCCCGAGCGGCACCCCTCGGAGTCGCAGCTAAGCATAGCTACAAAACAGCTTGAGATGCTGTAGGATGGCGTTAAGAAGACCTGTTTCGCACACCCGGCATAAAGGCACAGCAGTGAGCACCACGGGTCTCACCGGTCGCATGGTTGTGTGCTACTGATTCGGCGATTGTGTCAACTCTAGGAGGAATCCGCAAGAAAATCCGAATCCGAAAATCCGATGAATCTTTTATTTTCAATTGTTTTGTTATAATAGTTTATTAGTTTGATATTAGCCGCATATTTCTATAGTCTAAAAGTTCCCCGATTTATATCAAGAGACGCGCTAACCCTAAAACAAATTGTAGCGCGACGCGCGCCATGCTCTAGACGCGTTTCTCTTCTATAAATAGCTTGTTGTTTTCCTTTGTTTGTTCCCCTCATGGGATTTATTTTGTAAACATCTTCTAGTTACTTTTGTCAAATTCATCCTCCCATTTCCGTATCTACACACATACTCGTATCCGCGCACAGCTGCCGGGTACGGATACCTGCCACATCTTTACAGATTGGCTGAGACTCGTCGGTCTGGAGTCTGGAGTCTAGAGTCCTGGACTTGATGCTATGCACAAAAGTCCACAACGGCCGCGACGGGAAGGTTTTTCAATCATTAGCCTCTAGGTCCTTGAGAAGCTTCAGGCCTGTTTTCCCACCGAATTGGGATCTCGCTACTCTCACTCACACCCTTATGAAAAGAATGTGAGAAAGATTGTGGAGAAGGCTTTTACCGCCGTTTGAAAAAGCGATCCGGAGCGTTGGGCACCGCCGCCAACCTGTGAAATCCCAGTGGGCCCTATTGTACGACGCCTGCGTGTGCAAGCCTGACACTCAGGCTTGCACACTTAGCCTGTACACACCGAACCTTGGTCCTCACGGGACCACAACATAGAGAGGCGTACTGATTGGCGGGGCCTTCGGCGCGCCATGCAGCCCAGTCTGGCAATAATTCCTCCCCACATAAAAACACGAGAGTGGAAGAATGACTTCCAGCAGTAAAACCGAATGAAATAGTGAGATTCTAGGGGGGAAATTCGATCAAGAAAAAAAATTGAAGGGGTTTTGGAGACTGTAAGAAATGGTGATGTGGTTGATGAGAGGCCAAGATAGCGAGGGCCTGTAGCTGTCTCTGACGTTCCTGAGCGAGGAGATGATTCTGCCAATCGGCGGTTGCGAGAATCGGCAGCAGAGAGGGCGGGTAATGGGGGGCGGATGGAGAGGGAGGACTGTCTTTCCTTAACGGAGAACTCAGTGGCTCTGAGGGTGAACACCTTATGGTCCTTCTGCGCCTCGACCAGCTGGTGCTGAAGCTTCCGCCCGGCTTGGGCAATTGAGCGCAGGTGCTTTGACCAGCTTCAACACCCGCGTCTTGCACTTGATCCCCGGTGTCAGGATGAACGTGTGGCCGCTCACCCTCGTGAAGAGGAAGAAAAATAGAACATATCGTCTTCTCCAGCGCTCGGCGAGCTTTCCAGGGTGGTATACAGCATGATTTACTATTTAGGCAGTCGTGCCTGATGGCAGTAGTACTAGTTGCTCGGGTCTCACGTCCCGAGCCTCCTCTTTGGCTTTCAGACCTTTCATGATTCAAGATGAAGTCGCATTTCTGACAGGTCGTGAGTCTCCGGATTCTTGTCTTGTACAGACGAGCCTCAAGGGCCGTCCGGTCGACCCATCGCTATGGAAATCAAATCGAGACCCAAAAAATGGGAAAGTTTTGCATGGTACATTAAGGTGCTCTTGCATAATTTTGGAAGAAGTGGAAGTGACGAGAGCACGAGATAGTCAACGAGAGTTTGAGGAGCTGAGGATGATAAGAGACAACTGCGAAGTATTTAGTTGGTGATGGATCGAAAGGAAATAAATAGATGAGAAAAAAGAGAAGAGAGGAAAGAGAAGGTAAAAATGAAACAAGAACCCATAAAAAGAGGAAGTAACCCAAAAATTAGAGCCCCGTGATCTCTTCGACGATCACGATTTCACACCTCTTCAAATCGTCCTCTTATGGACGTCATTGACGTCATCATCCCCTTTCAATCCGATATCATCAGTACACCATCATGACAGGCCTGAGACAGACACACAGTCAAGAATGGGGTAAGTTACAAGACAGATTTGGAAAAAGGGCATCCAGGATTGAAGACGATGAGGAAGCTGCAGCCAACGGAAAAAAGAAAAACTTATGCTTCCCAAGACTCCAAGGGCGGAAGTATATCTAAATCTAGTAGTAGTTGACGAGACTGTATTCTACATTTTAGGCCTACCAAATTTCACTAGGCACTTATACGCAGATGGTTCACAGGGAAAGCACGTAGAGGCATGTGCATGTTCAACTCTGGTTTTTTGAAGAGATGAACACATTTGAAAAGGAGACGTGCTCTTGCTTGATCGGTTCCTGTGAAAGAGGGGTGGAGAAAGACCGAAAGCGAGTGAGTGGGAACCGACACATAGAGGGCTTCAACTGCAAAGTACTGTGGATGCGAGAGGTGCTGTTGGGCTTACTTGAATACCTTTGTGAGCTACGTCGCCGCGTTGATCAATAGGGTCCTTAGGATCGGGGAGAGGACTAATGGCCGAGATTGAAATGTCAAAAGAAAGACGACAAACAAGTCAGCGTTGGTGATCGGCGGTGGTTTTTCTTTTCTTTTTTCTGGGGAGCATTTGAAACGGAAGCAAAATGGATGGATAGGGAAAATTAAATGGCTTGCAGTTTGACCAATTGGATGTGGTACTCTCCCTGCCCATTGCCCGAAGTAGCTTTGGGGTCGTTGGGGGTTGGTCCAGCAACTTGACTGAGCGTTTCGTTGCCGCTGGAGGCGTACACAGTGAGTGTGCTAGTAGTAGCAGGAGAAAGCCGCGCCAGGGTTCATGTCAATCATTCCTCGTCCCGTTGAAGGTGCAAAAGAAAAATTATTGGACAGCAGCTCGAGACTCACCTGGCAGACCAGTCGACAGTGACCCCAAAGTTGTAAGCCTGGTCGTAACTCAGAGGGACCGAATGTAGAGTGTTGCCCCCGAGGTCTCTGACTCGTATTGTCTTATTGTTACTGGTTAGGTTGTGAGCTGTGTTCTCCGAGGCGAAATCAGACCCAGCAACAATGTCCCACACATGGTCACCTATATTGAGGAAGGAGGTGAGGGTTAGACTCTCACAAGATTGAAGCAAGCGAAGTTTTGGGGGGCGTGTCTTACCACTCTGGCGCAATCAAAGACAAATGATGTTAGTAGGTCATTAAAGAGCGAAGAAAGGCGGCAAAAACTAACGGGCAATTCAATGCTGGCCAAAAGGTATGCATGAGTGAGCACGAGGGGTGCGCTGGAGTTCAAACGGATAGTCTACGAGTTGTGAACAGTTCTGTCATCGGTCGATTTGCAAGAATAATCTAGAAAGGGACACACGCACCTGATGAAAGGTAGTAAGCCCAGTGAGAGCGGTAGCGTTGTCGATGGCGGGAAGAATATCGGTCCGTCTGTAGACAACGAAATGGGTATTAGCAAGTGAGGAAGAAAAGTATTTGGAGCGGCGGCAAAGATTTATGTACCTGAAGCCTTTTTGGGCCTCGGCAGCGTCTCCCCCAGGGACGAAGATGGAGTCGTCCCGAATCTGAATCTGCAGCTCAGTGGCCCCCTCTCCGTTCACCACGCAGACGTACTGTGATGCATTGGCAGCCCCTTTGAAGATGTGGCTGATCAACTTGCTCAAGGCCGAGCTGGGGTTGTCCAGATCAGCAGTTGTCATGTTGGGAGTCAACTGGAAATCAAAAACGAGGGAGTATGAGGCATTGGCGCCATCCCCTTGCCAGCTTAGGTTTCCGGATGCCGCCGTGGTTGAGCCAGAGCCAAAGTTGCCACCTGAACCCGTCGAGCCAGAGCCAAAGCTCACTGCGCCAGTCGAAGTCGAGCCTGAGCCAAAGTTGCCACCTGAACCAGTTGAACCAGAGCCATAGTTCCCTGCGCCAGTTGCAGTCGAGCCAGAGCCAAAGTTGCCACCTGAACCCGTCGAGCCAGAGCCAAAGTGGCCACTTGAACCAGTCGTGCCAGAGCCATAGTTCCCTGCGCCAGTCGAAGTCGAGCCTGAGCCAAAGTTGCCACCTGAACCTGTTGAGCCAGAGCCAAAGTGGCCACCTGAACCAGTTGAACCAGAGCCATAGTTTGCTGCGCCAGTTGCAGTCGAGCCAGAGCCAAAGTTGCCACCTGAACCCGTCGAGCCAGAGCCAAAGTGGCCACTTGAACCAGTCGTGCCAGAGCCATAGTTCCCTGCGCCAGTCGAAGTCGAGCCAGAGCCAAAGTGGCCACCTGAACCAGTCGAGCCAGAGCCATAGTTCCCTGCGCCAGTTGCAGTCGAGCCAGAGCCAAAGTTGCCACCTGAACCCGTCGAGCCAGAGCCAAAGTGGCCACTTGAACCAGTCGTGCCAGAGCCATAGTTCCCTGCGCCAGTCGAAGTCGAGCCTGAGCCAAAGTTGCCACCTGAACCAGTTGAGCCAGAGCCAAAGTGGCCACCTGAACCAGTTGAACCAGAGCCATAGTTCCCTGCGCCAGTCGAAGTCGAGCCAGAGCCAAAGTTGCCACCTGAACCAGTTGAGCCAGAGCCAAAGTGGCCACCTGAACCAGTCGAGCCAGAGCCATAGTTCCCTGCGCCAGTCGAAGTCGAGCCAGAGCCAAAGTTGCCACCTGAACCAGTTGAACCAGAGCCATAGTTCGCTGCGCCAGTTGCAGTCGAGCCAGAGCCAAAGTTGCCACCTGAACCAGTTGAGCCAGAGCCAAAGTGGCCACCTGAACCAGTCGAGCCAGAGCCATAGTTCCCTGCGCCAGTTGCAGTCGAGCCAGAACCAAAGTTGCCACCTGAACCAGTTGAGCCAGAGCCAAAGTGGCCACCTGAACCAGTTGAACTAGAGCCATAGTTCCCTGCGCCAGTCGAAGTCGAGCCAGAGCCAAAGTTGCCACCTGAACCCGTCGAGCCAGAGCCAAAGTGGCCACTTGAACCAGTCGTGCCAGAGCCATAGTTCCCTGCGCCAGTCGAAGTCGAGCCAGAGCAAAAGTTGCCACCTGAACCAGTTGAGCCAGAGCCAAAGTGGCCACCTGAACCAGTTGAACCAGAGCCATAGTTCCCTGCGCCAGTCGAAGTCGAGCCAGAGCCAAAGTTGCCACCTGAACCAGTTGAGCCAGAGCCAAAGTGGCCACCTGAACCAGTCGAGCCAGAGCCATAGTTCCCTGCGCCAGTCGAAGTCGAGCCAGAGCCAAAGTTGCCACCTGAACCAGTTGAACCAGAGCCATAGTTCGCTGCGCCAGTTGCAGTCGAGCCAGAGCCAAAGTTGCCACCTGAACCCGTCGAGCCAGAGCCAAAGTGGCCACCTGAACCAGTTGAACTAGAGCCATAGTTCCCTGTGCCAGTCGAAGTCGAGCCAGAGCCCATGCCATGTGTGCCGGTCGTGCCAGAGTCGATGTTTCGTGTGCCGTTCGTGCCAGAGCTCATCTGCCCTGTGCCAGTGGTGCCGGGGCCAAAGTTCCCTTTGTCGGTCGTGCCAAAGTCAAAGTGCCCTTTGTCGATCGTGCCAGCGGTCATGTCGCCCGTACTGGGGCTGCCCCAGCTTTGCCCAGGTATGCCTGAAGCTGGATCGATACGACCTTGAGGCGGCTTCGCAGACATTCGCGACAAGCTTACGGAAAGCCACAAAGTCAGTAAGGCGATGGCCCACTGCGCTTGAAGTGCCATAGTTGGAAGTATCTTTGGAATATAATAAAGGTCGCAAACGAAAGAATAATTCGAGCGATCGAGTGTAAAGTCCTCCCGTATGTATTCGTCACACTGGGAAGTTGGCTATAATTGCCAAAAGTGTTTACAAGGGAATGTGATGAGGAGATGCTTGGTTGAATGGGTGAATCTGATCTCGCTGTGGATCAATTAAGGTCTTCCATTTATGCTTACAAGCCGGTTCTGAGCCGAACAAATCATTCTCAGGGCGGCGGGATTGAATACAACCTCACTCTTTTTCGTTGATTTGAATGGATTGTGTGCTCTCATGGATTGGGTCTCACCCGGGAGCCTAGCAGATGGTATTGAACCTGTGAGTGGGAGGAGTGAAATACCCAGCTTAGCATGGTGTTTACAAGATGACGACCTACTTCGCACACCCGGCATGAACTCACCCGTGCTCGAACTTCGAAGTGCTTGAAGTGATATGCACCATGGCCCGCGGCTCTCATCGGATGCATCATGACGATTCGGCAATTGGGCCGTTGCTCTGGAGTGCTGGACTTAATGCGATATATATTTATGTATGTAGATGTTCACGACGGCCGCGAAGAGATTGTTCTCAATAGGGGGGTTCACAATAAGGTTTTGCGAGAAATTTTTTTAGCCGTCTCAAGAAATTGTAAGCGTGCTGTGCACTCTTTGCGCAGCACAAATTTTAGATGATCAAGAAAGGCAATCCGAGAAAAATTTTAGTTGATGGAAACAGTCTCGACTCCCTAAAACGCAGCGCTCAAGCCCCAAGGCTCAACCTCATCATGCGCAAAATCAGCGAGCGCCAAGAGGTGATCCGGGAACTTTTCATGATATTGTTTCTACTCCAGCTCGAAGAAACCGACCGCCTCGTGGATTCCTCCCTCAAGATGCCGTTGATCCCAACGATTGGTTCAATCATATCTCCTAACGATGCCGGCAAACAACTGATCATTGACTTGGAATTGGAAGATTCAGCCCGCGTTGCCGATCTCCTTGGATATGTTTTATCCAACCGATACCTACATGACCGACTTCCTGCAAGGACTCGCGATGAGTTTGATCTAGGTCAGCTGTTTGATATGCGCGACGAAGACTTTAAGCAAGCAGTTCGAACAACGAAGTCGGGTTTTCTTGTCCTTCTCCAGAAGATCTTCCTCAATCCTGTCTTTTACAGCAACAGCCATCGATCTCAGCTACCCATCCCTCACCAGCTAGCGTTGACTTTGGAACGGCTGGGCTCAAACGGTAACGGGGCGTCAATTGGAAGATTCTCGCGAAACTTGTTGGTTGGTCGAGGCACAGTTGTGAAAGTTAGCCGAAGAGTAATCCAGGCAATCAACAGCCTCTCTGACGAATTTATTGTGTGGCCAGCTAGTGATAGACGGCGTGAAATCTCGGACGTGATGAAACACGAGGGGTTCGAGGGATGTGTTGGTTTTGTTGACGGAACCACTATTCCTTTGTATCAGCGGCCGGGTCGTGACGGGGAAGTATACTGGGATCGGAAAAAACGATACTCGATCAACTGTCAAGTCATATGTGACTGTGACAAGTTCATCACTTTGTATATGACGGGCTGGCCTGGTTCTTGTGGTGACAGCTTTGTTTTCAAGAAGATGTCAATTCACAGGGACTCTGGAGCATATTTTGACCCAGGTACGTATCTTTATCCAGCAAATAAGTATGATTACACTCAGATCTGATCGCATATTAGGTCAGTATCTGTTAGCAGATTCGGCTTATGCGTTATCAACGACATGTATCCCTGCATACAAGGCACCTACGGCCAACATTCCAGTGAATACCGAATTCAACTTCTGCATTGCAAGATCGCGCGTTCGGAACGAGCATACCATAGGAATCCTGAAAGGTCGCTGGGCGTCATTACAGCATCTCCGGTTGGCGCTGAACAGTAGGAAGGACATGAAGCAGATCATACGATGGATCAATGCTTGCATCATTCTCCACAACCTTCTATCTCAACTTGGCGATGCTTGGGATGAATTGCATGACGACATGAACAACGCCAACCAACCATCTGGTTTGGAATCTGCCTCCAATTGTGCAGAGGAGTTGCGCAATAAGATCCAGGAGAAGTGCATAGAGTTCCACTACAATGTGGGAACACTCCCAATTTGCTTGTAACACTCCCGACTTGCTTGTAGATTATGTATCTTTCTCAATTCTCATTGTATCTTTCCCAATTGTTCCTCATTTTTACCTGACTTTCTTGGTCTTTGATGTCATTTTTATGTTCTCAACTAACTCCCAGTTGAATGTAAAATGAATGTTCTTGATTGCAAAAAAAAACACGGAGTGAAATTCAATTTCACACTTTTAATTGCAAAGACAACCCACGAAATACAGACAAGCCAAAAAATAACAATCACGGAAGTGAACAAAAAACAACCAATGAGCAAAATAGAAATAAAACCCCCAGATTTGAATATAGAAATAAGAAAAATTAAACGCCCTCATCCATAGATGAGGCTAATAAATTTCTCAATTTCCGAAGCTGATTTCCCCTCTGCCCGTATGTCGATTGCGATTTTCTTTCGATCTTCTTTTTCCTTTGTTTGTTGTTCTAATCGAGCTCGCTCAAGGGCAATCTCCTCTTGTCTGATTTCTAAGGCGCTTTGATCCTCTTGCTTCTGTTTTTCCACCTTGGCAAGCTGTTCCTTCTTCTCCTCTTTGAATCGTTCCTTCTCCCATTCAAATCAATCCCGCTCCCTATCGTCCTGTTTATTGAACTTCTCCTTTTCCCATTCAATATGACTTCCGAGGAAATCATATTTCTGATCGTTGGACTTTTCAAAAGCCCCCGCTAATGTCGAAGATTTAGGCTTAGGGGATGACTGACTCGGGGTGCATTGGGAAGACCTTCGTCGTGATCCTTGATTGGGAAATGACCAGCGGCGAGAGGCACTGGCATCCGAGGCTCCAGGCGCTGTAGCAAGTAGCTGAGCGGTCTTTTGAGCTGGAGGCTTTTTTGGATTCGGGGTTGTTGTAGGTTTATCCGCAGTGCTTGCTATTGGCAATTGGGGTGGGGCTGAATCTGGATGAGATATGTCTTCTGCCAATGGCACTCTGTGTGAATCGCGAGGAGATTTGTCAGGAGCAAACTCCAATGGAGGGAAGTCTAAGGGTGGCGGAAGCCTCTCTGCGTCGGAGTTGGCGTGATTGGACATGGTCATGTCATTCTGATCATCTTCCATGTTGGGCTCATTGTGAGCATTCTCTCCGAGGTTTACATTGATGTTGCCGTTGTTGCCACGCAAAGGATCACTGGGATTTTGAGTCGCATCCCAGCCGGAGTACATCACTTCGGGAGAGGAATCAGCATTGCTGTCGGAACCCAGTTCGTCGGATTCATTGTCTATCATGTCAGAGTCGTCGCCATACAAGTCAGCACCAGCGCGCGATTCATGCTGCCTGAGAGGCGTGATATTGGCTTTTGCTCCAAAGATTGCGTAAAGTCGATCGTAGCAGGGGCACCGAGCCTCAAGAGCCTCGTTGAAAATTGCAGTTCCATCACGCTCCTCAACCCCTGCCCCGGTATTCTCGGCCCAATCTTTAGCAAGCCGGAATTTTTCCTTGTATCGATCGATGCGTTGGCGAAGTTGTTTGCCTGTGAGATGGAGTCTCCTATTTGAGTGGTCGTTCACATAGATAGCAAAAACATCATAAGCCGCCGTCTTGGTGAGGTGGCAACCTCCAATGTTGGTCTTTGATCCTGTCCCATAGAGCTGCTTGTAGTTACGCTCATCTTCAAGATAAGAACAGATGTTTGCGTAATCGTCTAGTATGAAAGGACCATTTGAGTCAGGAAGATCGTCAGAGTTTGCTGATTGTGTACCGGCCGGCGCGGGCGCTCGAGACTGAGCCGCCTTTGAACAAGGTCTGGGAGCCTTTTTTTTTGCCTTGGCCTTTTCTTTTTCGGCCGCTTTTAGCTTTTTTGCGCAAGCAAGTTCCTCGCGATAAGCTGCCATCTCGGCCTTGGTTCGCCGTGGACGCTTCTTTTGGGTCGTACTAGATTGATTGCTTGGGTTCATTGAATTTGACGGTTGCGGCGCAATTGGTGGGGTGCTAGACGTGGAGTTTGGTACATCCGGGTTGATTCTAACACTTGACCTTAAGCCTTGAACACGAGCAGATCGAGAAAGGACCACGTTGGAAGGACCAGCGACTACGTTTGATGGAGTAGGAGCCACGTTTGATGGAGTATGAGCCACATTTGGAGTAGCAGCGGCGTTCGAAGGAGTCAACACGGATGATTTACCTATCAACACTGGATCCAGAGCAATCTGCAAAAAAACATGTTAGTTGGCTGGATTCAAGGAAAAGAAAAAAGAAACTTACGTTATTGACCATGGTAGACAGAAGTGATGGATGAATCAAAAGCGTGTGTGGAAGGAGGGATGGGTAGCTGATGCCAAGGGGGGGATTGGTTGTTGAGGCTGAGTGAGGGGGGTTGGTTGGTTGTTGATGCTGATTAGTGGGGGGGTTGTGTATGTTTAAGGAAACATTGATATAATTTTAAGCAAGCGAGATGCCCATGAGGGCTGCTCGCTGGGATCCTTGCCTAAAATTTTAACCTAAATTTAGGCAAGAAATGTCACCAACAAGAATTTTTTTTAAGGGGGGTGGGAAGCAGAAAAGCTTATTGTGAACCCCCCTAATACATTAAGTATGCAGGTCCTTGAGAAGCTTCAAGCAAGTTTTTCCCATCTCCTTGGGATTGTTTCACTCCCATCATTATGAGAAGGATGTGAAAAAGGGACCTTTTTTACACTACCTTTGGCGAAAGTGATCCAGAACATTTCGAGTCAATTTGCGACAGGCTGTGGGTGATCGTGCGTAAGCAAGCCAACTTGACCTGAGTTGCCTGAGGCCTCCCTCACGAAGGGTCTCTCCTGAGTCCTTGAACACATTTGTTCGCGCAGTTTTAGCATGCGCGGCAGCGGAGCCGTCCAGAGCCGCCCTCACTCACTCACAGCGCAGAGGGACCATGTAGCGCATGAGGTGATTTTCTGAGGGAGTTCATCGCTGGTGAATTTAAGACTGGCCAGCTCTTGAAGAATGTATCCCAACCTGTTGAAATTTCCCTTCTCCATCTCACCTCCTTCGGTTTTACCATGTCACTCGCTTAAAACTAGGCTGCCTTCTGTTCACTATGCAAGGATTGCGGACGCCCAACCACCATCTAAACACTTGCCCATCTTTGGCGATTGGGCGCAGGTGCTTGACCATCTTCGATACCTCCGTCTTGTACTTGATCCCCGGCGCCGGGATGAACGTGTGCCCGCTCGACGCCAGCACGCTCGCAGACCCGGGCGCTTGTGAAGAGGGGCACGAAGGAGACAGATCGCCGTCTCTAGCGCTTGGCGAGATCTCGCAAGACTGAATTGTTTCACAGGAGACGGAAAGATCTCCCCAGGGTATGTGATTAGGGATGGTTGCCAGATGCGCAGGTGGTTACCTTTCCTAACCAGTCTGCTTTTAAGGCAAAGCGTGTGAGAACTGTTATCGACAAGGGTTGTTGGCCCGGATAAGCCACTGCTTACCGGATGTGCACACATTTGCTGCAAGACTGAATCCTTCCACAGGAGACCAAAAGATCTCCCTGGAGTATGCGATTTGACCCTGTTACCGGGCGCGCAGGTGGTTACCCTCGGATGAGCCACTCACACGGACTTTTTATTTTCACGGACCTTTTTTTTTTACGGAGGTCCGGATGAGGGGTCACTAAGGGAGTTAATGTACAAGATGCCCGCCCAGTTACCAACAACCAGGCTACCACCTGCTACCACCAGGTGTCGCGTTTGCATCCTCCGCGACTTTTGTTAGACTTATATACCATCCCCTCGACATGTGCCCCTCATAAACTTCCATGATAGTACCTTTGCCTGTCCTCATTTTGCTTGATTGCTTCCTTCATGTCTGCCCCCATTGCTCAGCTCATACGTGACACACAGCTCACCATCAATCCATCTTCGCTTCCGTTATCTCATTACCCAACGTTAGATTAACATTGCATCGTAAACTAATAGTAATTTGTAATCTCATAATAACTACACATCAACAAGCTGCCTTTCAGTCGCGATCAAACCAGCTACCATCGACTTTGCTTCCTCTTACCCAAACTTGGGCAGTTATCTTCCACCATACTCCAAGCCTCGTAGCAGCGCTGTCGGAATAAGTTAACATAGGCGGGGGTGGAGGTACGGATGAATTCCCCCTTCCTGCCTTGTGGGTCAGTCATCAGATCCCAGGTAAGCTTCAAAGGCTCCCATCCTGCCATCACCCGTTCGAGTTTTTGCTGATGATTGGCTTGCTCCCCGCTGTCGTTTAGGGTTTCGGCAGTGAGGCGTGGCGAAGCTGACTGGCTAGGCGGAGTCACCCGCACCATCTGCAAGATGGTGAGACCGAGCCAAGAAAAAGTCCTCAAGTCGTGTGGCGAAGCCCTCGAAGCCATCTCTTTCCTCCCCTTGACAAATCTAATGACCGCAACAAGTTGGCGGAGAGCGACCAGGGCCGAGGTGACAGTATTGTGCTTGATACGCCGTTCATCCTTTGGGCTGTCTCCGCTACTCGGGACCACAGTAGAAGACGAACCGAGTGGCTTGGGCGGTGTGTTAGTTGCGGCAGTCAAAGAGGTGGCCTGGGCGCGCGAGCCAGAAGGTTGTGGGCCGGGTTGGTTTTTCGCAAACGGTGTGTATCGGTACTTCTTGGGGCTGGCTACAGACTTTGAAGACCGAGTGTTTGGTTGTTTCGCTCGTGCAGGAGGACGGTAAGCACTGGTTGCTTTCCCAGAGGAGGATGTCGATTGAACAATCTCGATGTCAGAATCTCTGCTACCCACGCTGATTTCGTCGGATCCTTCCATGGTCAGGTCGACGACATTGCGAGACGTGTAGGCAAGGACCTCCTTGAGTGTGGGTAACTCATCCTCTGCTGGCAAGGCCGGGGGTTCCATCAGTGTATCTTCTACTACATGCAAGTCGTGTATCCTTGCGAGGTAAAACATATGTTTACAAGCACTACAGTAGCGTACGTAGTGCGCACAGGAGCAATTGGTAACGTGTGCCTTGTTGTTACCCTTGGGTGCTTTCAAAGTCACCCGATACAATGTAGACAGGGGGTGAGTGAATGACGATATTGTAAACTGCCACATAAATTCCAAAAATGTCAGCGTGATCCCATTTCCTTTTTTTGAATTGAAATAAATATGTACACCTCGCGAATTCTGTGAGCAAACCACGCCTAGCAGCTGCAGGTCCTCTGTAGTAAACGCCTCCGCCAGGAGCTTTGCTCGTTGCTGAAAGTGGTTGGTGGTTTGCCCTGAAAAGCCGCTTTCCACTTGCATCTGGGCCCATCGGTAGTGAGATTCGACCTCGTCGGTGAGGATCTGTACCACTTCGTCAATTCTTAGGTGTTCCGTCGGAGGTAAATAGCTGGTCTTCAAGAGCCGGTGCCAAGACTCCGTGTAATTGTTTGTGTGAATTCCCTGGTGGTCAGTCTGTGGTTTGGGTTTTATGTTTGGGAAGAAGCACTCGTCAGCAACTCGGAAAAGAAGAAGAAATTCCTGATCACATGAGGGTCAACTTACGGTTCGAAAGAAAAGAGCCCATTGAGGCAATTGGGGAGTCCATTGTCGGTTGACATAAGCAGCAAAGCCAGGGCTGATGTCATTCCAGCAATGCATGAATCGGTAAAAATCGCCGGTGGGGTTTGTCGGGGAGTACATAATGCTCCGGAATTCAGTGAATGCTTCTGCCCATCGGATGCCGAGGTAAGTTTTAGCTTTGCCGCGGAATGCCTTCAGCACATGAAAGATGCACCAGTAGTGCTTGGGAGCTTCGTTTGTACCCAAATAAACGTGGAGCACCGCATTGGTAATCGCTAGTGCGCAGTCACTCATGATTGAGCGCGAACAGAATCCAGTCGATTTGCGTAGCCACTGAAAGATTGGACGTATTGCTTCCCTGTAATGATGGTGAATCAGCTACGAAATTGAAGAGCTTAGAGGGGTGATGGACTTACTCAGTGGCAGAAGCTGTGAAGGCCCATGCTACTGGTAGGCCTTTGCCGACTATGGGATCACGGATCATGAATGTCCAGAGACTAATCTTTCTGCCGTCCGAGAGAAAGTAGTTATTGGTGGAGTTATGGGTGGCGTCCATCATCAGCATGCTGGATCCATGAGTGAGCATCATCTCCTTCTGCCAGCCGGACTGAAACGCAAACAGAAACCGTTCATTGTCCTGGAGCTCCGCGCGCGTGTTCCAACCATTGTAATTCAACGCCTGCTGCCACAATCCCAAAGACTTGAGCACATCCGGGTCACGCTGCGCCACAACCTGGATTTGGGTTCGGCGGAGGTAGCGAAATCAATTGTAAAACTGGCGAAGTCCCTCTGGTATGACCTCGACGGACGCAATCTGGCAGAAGTTGGATTTAGGTGATTGCGTTAGTAACAGCTGACCAATCTATTTACCAATAAGATTAAGACTTACCGAGCTGATGTAAGGCGTACGAATCAGCTTGTGAATGGCCTTCCAACTAAGACCTTCTTCCACACGGGCTTTCAGCCAATCATCCACAGCTTGAGGGGGGCGAGTGACAACCATGTCATCGTGGGAGTATGGGTCATGATTGTGCTTCCAAAACCACCGCACCCGCAGCGAGTCCGATTCAATGTGGTGTGATACTGAAAAGCGGGCAGGACATCCGCATCGAGCAGATATGTGTTTTGATTTGCGAGAATTGAGTGGCGTATTTGCGTGACCTTTGCATGGGCAGGTGAATTCCAGCTTGAAGAAGTTAAGGCGGGGGACGGACTGTTTTTCTTTGGGGTTGGCTGGGTTGGAATCTGCAGGCTTAGAATCTTTGAGGTTGAGAGGACCGGTGACTCGATTCTGGTTCCATCTTACAATTGCTGACATGGCTGCCCCAAAATTTTCAGCGTCTTTGAGCGTGCGACCGGGGATTGTAAACTGGTAGGGATTGGTGGCAAAGTGGGGATGAAGGCCACCAACGTGGCGCACCAAACGGAGGGCATTAGGCGGTGAGAAGATGCCTTTGGGGATGACAACTTCATGAGTGAAGGAAGTTGGGACCACTTCGGTATAGTTGGTGATCAATGGGAACATGTTTGACATCTTTGTTGGGGAGATAAAACTGGTGGATTGGGCGGCAATAGAGCAAAGTAGCGGAATCAGAGCTTGGTAAGAAAAGCTCAATGGAAGACAGTGAGGGGGGAAATGAAATAATTTAACGGGAAAGAAAAACGGTGGAAGAAGATTTGTGATAAGTCGTAAGTGTGGCGCAGAGTCAAGCAATGAGAGGTGGAGGCAAGAAGGGTGAAGGAGAGTGCTTGTAGTACAAGAAGATCTTCAGGTGGAGTGTAACGATAAAAGGGGGATAGATGATAGCAATGACCAATTGGTGTGCAGGTGTGCGGAAAACAGGTAATGAAGCGGGAAGTTGAGAGAAGCCCTAGAATGGAAGGTTGAAATGGCAGTACGTAGAAAGTTGGGTGAAATGGCAGTACAAAGAAGCTTCAAACAGATGGAGTAGTAATAAAGTTGCAAGGAGGCGGTCTGAAGCGGTGATAAAAGTTAAGAAATGGGAGGTCTAAAAAGGTGCAAGCGGGCCGGCCGTGGAGAAAACGCGAAGTATCTGATGCAAGAAGGTAAAAAAAATGGGGTGTAATGAAGACTTAAGGTACGAAGTCAAGATAACCTTCAGAGCTTGATCTTGATGCAAAACAAAGGGAGACTTAGATGAGAGACAGAGGAAGGGAGGGAGCCAACGGGTGACAAGGAGGTCTTTAAATAGGCCTACACATTTGCCGCGATGGTACATACTGTGCTCACTTGGGGCAGGCAACTTGGCGGACGGTTCAAGGCAGAAGCTCTGACCTTGTGTGGGGGTATGTGTGGTAGTGTTGATACCTGGTGATACGGATTGTGTCAATGCGGAGAGCGGTGTTGTCTATGCTGCTCTCCAGATTTGTATTTGCTTCCAAATCGGTGATAGCTGTCTCGCGCCGGAATACCGGATCCCCAAATATGGATTTATGCTTGGGATCGTCTGTGGCAATCTGGTCTCCTGTGGAACGATTCGTTCCGGGCATTTGCTAGTGTTATGTTGCCGGAAGATCCGGGACGCCGTTTGAAGGACAGTTCAACGGTCTTTGACCACTTCAAGCAAGATACATGACAAAGTACCCAGGCACCCACCCAGACGTTGGGTGAAAAAGGTCATGAATGATGCGGCAAAGCCACCACCCGTGTAGCCAGTCATTCGACTTGGACAGCTTTGTTCACAGCCTCCTTGTTGCTCGGGAGCTTGGCTTGATCTCCCAATGTGGAGGCGGGATCAGGCTTTTCTCCTGATTGGGAGACAACATCCAGCCCTTTGGGAGATATGGGTTTGGAAAATGTAGTCGGTAAGGAGAATCCGGGGAAATCCGGTCTCCTGTGGAACGTTTTGATTCAGCGTGTCACGATACGGGCAAAGAACTGATGAAAACTAAACTATGCAATGCAAAAGGACAGAATGAATGAAGAGAATGATCAGGAATGAACTACAGCCAATCCCATTTTTCTTGCGCGGTCAGGGGACACCCCTGGACCAAGTTTTTCTTCAAAAAAAGTGCCACACACTACAAGAAAATCTGCTTCAACTACCACCAGTTGACATGCAGTTACTTTGATTTTACTTCTGCTGTTACTTGAATCTTACTCAAATAACACTTCAAAACAACTTCATTGCACAGTCACTGTGCATTGCAAGAAAAGTTTTTTTGAATTAACTTGGAAGTAAAAGAGTAGTAAGATGGGATTAGCCTGCATGTCAACTGGTGGCAGTTGAAGCAGATTTTCTGGTAGTGACACAGCCTGTACAGCCGGACGTACAGGCTGAGGGAGTTGACTGGCTCCCTACGCAGGCTCGGCAAATGCCTGTGGGTGCAAAGAAAAGCGCTTGGGCGGGAGGGGCCAGGGGTTACCTTGCAAGAGGATTGCAACGGTGCTGGTCCCATCCTTCCAGTTCCAAAAACAAAAAAGTTAGCTTTTTGGGACTGGGGTGCTCTGTTTCATACAGGCCTGTATGGCCCAGTAAAAATGTGGCATTAAAAAAAAGAAATAAAGAAATGGAGCCGGGGCGCCCCCCGACTCCGCAAGAAAAATGGGATATGCTGTACAACAAGTGAAGAGAAAGGCACTATAAATACCATAGGCCGTACAAGAAGAACAACTAGTGTCTGACAGAGACACGTGAGAACAACCAAAAGAGAAATGGCAAATCCGGGATGATCCGGTAGTCTTGGAGAGTCAGATGTCATGACTCTCCGTGACAACTGAAAGGTGACATAAGTGTCACGTCATCTCCTAAAGTAGCCAAGGGCGTCTGACATCTAGAGCCCGGTTTCAACCATCCCCCCCTCTAGCCGGGGGCCGCCTTGGACCCAGAATCTGGCCAAAGGCAAAGGCAAAGACGTTGCACAGGGGCATGTCCTGCAACCGGAACAGCTGGGGCATCAGCCGGCGCAACCGCACTTCCCCCAGCGGGAAGAACAACTGTTGGTCTCTTGGCCCTAGCAGACTTGGCAACCCTGCCTCCTGCTGAAACTGCAACCGGCCCACCTGCGCCCTCAGGCGGGGGACCGGGGATTGCCTTAACGGCCCTGGCAACCGCTCAAGTCTTCTTGAGCAGGTCGCGGGCAACTTTCTTATCTTCCCTCTTCTTGCGCTGAGCAATGGCCAGCGGCAGCGCCCACACATCATTTACTACCAATGAAACGCAACGCCAAAGGCCAAAGGCTATTGCCGTTGACTGGTCGCAAGTACTCAACTCCATCATGATCAACAATAATGTAAACATTATTTGGAAGAACCTTGGAGATTTCAAAAGGCCTGAACCATTGAGGAGCACCCTTGGTGTGCTGCTTGTTGCAAAGCTTCACAGCCTGGCCCACTACTAGACTATCCAAAACCCGCGCAAAAGAGGTCGTACCATCAAACGCAGTCTTGTTGCGCAGAGCACAAGCCACTGTATTGCCGGTTGCCACAAGGTGATTCTGATTAAGACTTTTGATGTGCTGTCAAAGTTCCTCCAAACCCGGCAAGACCAAATCGGCCACCACAACCAGCCATCAGTCCTTGGGCAGATGTGGCTTCACCCCATAAAGAAGTTAAAAAGGGGAGAACTTACTACTGTCACTGACATGTATTCTAGTCGAAAATAAGGCAGCCAGGAGAGCATCTTCCCACCGGGAAACATCCCCAGTTGTATTTATCCTAAACAAAGCTGCCTCAAGGACGCCATTGAAGTGCTTGTTTTTCCCGTTAGTCTGAGGGTGATATCCCGAAGTATGCAGCGCCTTCATACCATCCGCATTGAGAAATTTCCGAAAGCCCGCCAAGAGGTAATTCAAACCGCGATCCGTAAGAAACTCCTTAGGCGCGCCAAACGGTGTGATAACATGCTCAAAAATGGCCTCAGCCAACTCAGCTGCAGAAGCTTCCCAAAGCGGAACAGCGACCGGCCATGACGTGCAGTGATCCACTTATATTTTTTCTTGTAGCTCTCCGGCATCTGAATCAGATCAGACAAAAACCGCTTGAACGGCAGGACAGCCGGTAACGGTACTTGAACGCCCGTTTCCTGAGACAAATGCGCGTGTTCATTCATCTGACAGGACGCGCAAGTACAGATGTAGTTCTTAACATCCTCATACCTCCTGAGCCACCAACCGCAACCACGAAGGACTTGCAAAGTGAAATCGCGGCCACAATGACCTAGCTTGTCATGCACTTCACAAAGCAAATCTAAGAAATGGGCAAAAGGAATGAATGGAGACTTTTCCTGCAACCCTGGCCATCCAAGATATACCAAGGTCTCATCCTCCCAATTGTAAAGAAAAAAATCCTTCGCCTCCTCAGCTCGAGTGATAAGATGACACTCCAAACCCTCCGGCAACTCCTGACCATCTAACAGATAAGGAATCAACAGAGGCCAATCAGTACAGTGCAACTGATTGGTAACTTCTGCCAACAGCGCTAAATCACTGCGGCGCAACAAAGAATCAGGAACAACGTTCTTGGCTCCCTTCTCATAACAGACCTCTATGTCCATTTCGGAAAACTCCTCTATCCAGCGGCTGACCCGCTTGGAAGGACAAAGCTGCGTTGATAAGTAAGTCAACAATGCATGATCCGTATAAACCACTGTGGTCTCTGGAGCACCATCAAGATACACATGCCACTTCCTCCAGGCATGAATGATGGCTAACAAATCCCTCTCTTGTGCTGGGTAGTTAACCTGGGATTTGTTCAACTTACAGGACTCAAAAGAAACCAGATGCAAAAGGGAATCCTTGCCTTCCTGCAACAGAACCGCCCCAACCACAAAATCTGACGCGTCAGTTTCCATAATGAATTTCCTCAAAGGGTCTGGCAGCAACAGAACCGGGGTGCTCGTCAAAGCATCCTTGAGGCTCTGAAACGCAACTTGATGCAAGGGGAGCCATTGGACCGGCTGGCGTTTTGTGACCCCTCCCGCGGTTAAGTTGTGCAACGGACCCGCGATCTTGTCAAAGTTCTTAATGTACCTCCTTATAAAAGCCGCACAACCCCAGGAAAGAGCAAACATCGAACACCGTAAGGGGAGTAGGCCAAGCGCAAACGCTTACTAACTTCTCTTCCATTGGCTTGATAGAATTGAAGCCAATGACGTGCCTGACATACTGAATCTCCCAAAGACCAAACAAACACTTCCCGCCGCTACATTTCAACTCCTCACGGCGGAGGACCTCCAAGACCAGCCAAATGTGAAGAAGATGATTGGCCTCTGAAGCAGAGTAAATAAGAATATCATCCAGGTAGACCTGGACAAAATTGTCAATAAACTCCCTAAGGATGTGAGTCATCATCTGCTGAAAAGTACTAGGCTGTCAGCCTTAGAGACAACACAGTTTCCCAAAAGGCTTCAACAATGTTATCTTCTTATTCCTCTCTTCAATATGAATATTTCCATATTATAATATCCATACTTTGTTGTGTATAAGTGTGAAGTAATATAAGAGTGAAGTAATTAACCAGGAAGTTCACATAACATCTAATCATTTTCTAAGTTCAAACTATATTGCATATATGCATTTCAATCAACAAGGTTGACCACTTCTCCACCGGCTGGATGAAAATTTTCATCATCACTCATCAAACAACTTAGAAGAAGCACAGAACACTTGGATCAACACTCCTCACTACTCAATCACACAGGTCCCATCATTTCCCTACGTCATTGTGGTCATTTGGTGTCATCTGATTGAATGGTAAGCAGGTTTTCCAACTTCTCCTTCTTCAAAGTTCTTCTTGAGCTTTGATCTTATCATTTCTCATTCCTCTTAACCTTTACCTTCTTCTTCTCTTCTCCCATAAAGAATCAAACCAATAAAGACATCAAATAATCAATAAAAGCTTCATAAACATTCTTCTTTATTGCTTCTCTGGACTGCAGCTTAAATCCACATAGGTTTCCTGATAAATAACCTTTGCCAGTTTCTGTTGGCATTAAAAATCAAGGCAGTCTCTGACTGTACCCTCTCTGTTTCTTCAAGAGAGGAGGCGTAGAGTTTGCTCCGCTTAAACCCATCTCCTTTAAAGGATTGAAAAGCTTAAATCAGTCTAAAAAGACTTTCATCTTATCTTCTTTCTTTCTTCTTTCCCTTTTCCTTCCTTTCCTTCCTTCTGGTTTGTCAGCCCTAGAGATACTTCAAAGTATCCAAAGGACTGCTATTTTATATTCAACTCACTTATATCTTCTGTAATATTAATAAATCCTTGAATATTATTGCAGAAATGGATTTCTGATGTAAATTTATGTAGGGTTACCCACTGAGAGTACCCCTTAATTATTACTCCTTATGGTACTTTGGCCATTCTCAAAGTACCACGGAGAAACTACTACAAAACATAAAAATGTAAAATATTTAACATGCTAATACATAGTATAAGCATATTTTGGCGCAGATAAAGAACATAAACAAGGTTGTGAAACAATACAAACCTTGTCTTCCTTGGCTGAGAATTTATTTCTATGGGAAATATACTACTTATTAGATATTCCCTTATTGTAGAAATAGAATTACCCTTTCCCATGAAAGTGTGGGTAAATTCTTCAATTCATTATCCTTATTAGTGTGGCTTCATGAGTAAATGGTTCATAAATATACTCATGATGTCATGGGGACAGGATAATAAAAGTTCACATCCATAGAATTGGCCACAAATCTTCACATAGAAGTTTGTGCTCATTCCCTGGCTTGTTTAAACTCCCAGAGGCTCTTCATGGCGCCCAAAGGGACCTCTAGGCCTTAAAAGGAAGGCCTCTGACGCCCAAAGATGGATTCCTCAGCCTATTCACCCACATACTTAGTTATAAACTCAGTATAAGTGAGTATTCTCCTCCTACTTTTAGAGTAGTGTTCCTCTATCTAAATCCTTTCCCACTGGAGCTTTTAGCTTGCATTATTATCCCCAATTACTGCGCCTAAATCCTCCTTAAAAATAGTAGCTGAAAGACCACCACCTCTGCCTGCAGCCATTCTGTCACGTGCTTTCCTACTATTATCCTTTTGTTGCTTTATAGCTTCAAAATAACAACTATTTATAGTTGTTCTCCTACCCAAACTGTTGTATATCAACTTTTGGCGTAACAGGAGTGCAGAACTAACCCATTATTCTATTGGGGTAGGACTAGTAATAGTCCTTTAAATTGTTCTATCAGCACATTCATAGTGATTTGGGCCATTTTGGACCAACATCTCATAGAAATAGCTGTCAATTGGGGGCCTCATCGTGCTTTTTACCTGAGCCAACATCTTGTTGTTTATCCCCTGTCATTTTTTTCTTTTTTACCCCGCGTAAAATAGTCAAAAACTGACCATTTAACCTTTTTTCCTACTTTTCGAAATTTCCTACTTTTCAGGGATTTCCAAAAAGCTACCATCAGTTCTTGCCATAAATTTATTTTAAGGCCATCCCCGCGTTCGTGAGCATCCCCTCTACAACGCTACTGTCTCGGATTTCTTGATTGTTGCTTAGCGCATAAAGTTATCCGCCGCCGAAGACACAGTTACTTACACCCGCGGTCTACTCCTCTTACAGTAGAACCCCGATAACTTCTTTGTTACTTATCCGATCACCAAACCGAGACCACCAACGAGTGCGCCTGAACTGTCTCTTTGACTCTACCGTGCCCGATTTTTTGATCGGTTGTGTATTCTGTTTTTTTTCCTAGTGTCTGTTTCAGCCACTACCAACCCCGCAAACCGACACCAGTCAGTTCCACCAGCTCTTTTGAGCCCAGCAGTCATCTCTACAGCCCCTAAGGCGCAGGCGACTGTCCCAGCGAGGAACTTGTTCAACCAGCTCAACGCTTTTGAGCTTGCAAGTGATCTCCTCAAACGTACATATTTTTTTATTTACTTCTCCTTGTCACAAATCTGAATATTGACCATGACTGTCAATACCAGGTCAGGAGTCAACCACAAATCCAAGCCTCCCTCCAACCGTGGAAGCCAGCGAGGAAGAGGACGAGGACGACCTGGAAATGATCACGGATCAACCCCCAGGTCAGTTTCCCAGGAGTCTACTAGCGCCGCGAGCCAGTTCTCTGACACCGTGTCTGCTGTACCTTCTGTACATTACAGCATTCACAGGAGCCCCGGCGCTGACGAGCGCTCAATTGAACGCCGTGGAGATGCTTCTTGGATCGAAGCAAGCGTACTTCAACGCCAAGAGGGACGAGGAGTGGGCGTGTCTCACGGCCTACCTCAATACGGTTCTCAGCTGGGTGAAGGTGGTGAGATCCTTCACCACCTGGCCGGATCTATTGGCGCGCCTGGAGGGGTGGAACCCTTACAAGGAACGACCCATCGCCAAGAATCTGACGGCGAGGAAGCGTACCGGCGAGCCGATCTACCAACCGGACGGCACCATGCACGCAGCCTTAGCCCAGTACAAAATCCCCAAAGGGCAGGGCAACGCGAAAAATCCGCCTCCGTTGGCGAGGAAACTCCCAAGAGGCGCCAACTCGTCGTCTTCCAGCAAACCCACGTCCAGCACACATCCCAAGAAAAAGGGAAAGGGAGGGTGGAAGAAGTCAGAGTCTTTCCAATGGAAAAGTGTCATCAATATGGCGAAGACCTTAGTAGAAGTCAAAGAGGCAATGAAAGAAAATTAGCCCCTGTTGTATTTAGTCCTACACGCGCCGTAACCTGCTCTGCAAATATACTTGTTTCTCCTGATTCTGACGTCCCACCTGAGACAATTGAGAATGTGAGAGACTTTTTTAATCAAATTTTGATTAAAAACATTGATCATATTGATAATAAAATCAATGATATAGTTACACTGTCCAGTAATAACTACAGCGTGACGAAACAAGTCCATAGAAACATTGCTGAAAACATTGAGAGTAAGATCAAAGAAATTAAGCAAGCCAATGGTGTGCAAGGATTTGATCTTCAACAGTTGTCTAAATTTGTCACCAGCACTGTAGATGCTAAGCTTAATGAGCTAAACCAGGTGAATATCCAGAACAGAAATGAATTAAAATTGTTAACAAAAGTCATTTCTGGCCAAAGCAAAGAAATTACGCAAATGGCTACAGAAAACAAAAACCTAGTGCAGACGCTGGAAGTTGTTCAAAAGAGTTTAGCATCAAACCAGGCAATACACATACCTGTGGCACAAAACCATGATGGTGTAATAGCTGAAATTCATAAGCTAAGAGAAGAGCTGTCATTGAAAATTAGCAATTCAGAAACAGCTGTGATTCAAGAAATCAAAGATACTGTAGAGAAATTACAGGAAGGAATGATACAAGCTCTGAAGTCCAAGTAGACAATATTCTAGGAATCTTGGAAAAAGTAGAGAAAATGGATAGAAAATTCAAATGCCAAATGAAAGCCATGGAGTCCAACATGAGTACTAGATTTGTGAAAATGGACATAAGCATTCTTGGGCAAATGAAGTCTTTAGAAGAGCTGATCAAAAATCAAGTATTCACAGATGTCCCTGAAAATACACCTACAGACCAAAACCATTATAGTAAAGGTGCACAAGGTTTGGATAACCCAAAATCAGGAAATCCCCCAGCTAGCTCAATGGGGATGAACAATGGTGCTCCACCCCCGTTTCCTCCAGAGGTAGATAATGCCAATACTACACCTAAGGATTCAGCACCTAGAGATTCAGGCAAACCTGAAGTTCCCAGAATTAAAGATTGGCCTAAATTCAATGGTGAAGGTGAATATGACCACCTGGAATTTATTAGGACCATTGAATTGATGAAAGAAGATTTTGAGTTATCTGACACAGCAATAGCTGGTAGACTCAGCTCTTTATTCAAAGGCACAGCCAGTAGATGGTTCAATGACATCAGGACTGAGAATGGTAGGCAACCATGGTCATGGTGGAGAGAACAAATCATGAAGAAATGGGATAGTCCAGCCTGGAGGTTCAAAATTGAAAACAAATTTGATGAGAGTATCTTTGACATTGAAAAAGATTCCCCCGTGAAATGGGTACTTGCTCAGAAAGATAGACTCCAAGCATTGTGGCCATTTATGAGCTTGCAGGATAAACACCTCAGAATTTTAAAGAAATGTGGTGGAGACCTGGAACATGCCATTAAAAGTAGAAGCCCACCCAATGCATCTACTGAAGATATCATCAATATTCTAGAGGATATAACTACTAGAACTAGGATTGGCAGGAGATTTAAACCTGTTAAGAACTACTCTACAGACAAGAATGACAGGAGTAGCCCTCAAGCCAGTACTAGTAAGGACAACACTAGAGATAAACAAGCACCCAAGAAGTGTTTCACTTGCTTCAAAATGGGCCACACATCTGAGACTTGCCATCAGGCAAAGAAGAAGGCTGTGAACCATGTAGAAGCCAAAGAAACAGAGGTGAATGCTGTTAATGAGGAGCCTGAAGAAGTCATAAATGACTATGAAGATGGCTCTTCTATATCTGACATGGATGAAAATGTGGTCCATATGGATTTTGACATAGCTGATGTAGTCTATGAGAGTCATTTGCCACAGGAATGGAATCCAGGACAGGAGATAACCAATGTCTCTGAAGCTAGATTGATGAAAACAAAACCTTCTAGGGGCAAAGGTTATACTGCAGGGAAGTCTAATTTGACCTGTGTTGTATTTAACGACCAAGAAGCAGATATGCTACTGGATAGTGGGGCTTTTTGCTCCATAGTTTCCAAAAAGTATTTGACAAAATTCCTCCCGGAATTTGTGGATCAACTTCTTCCAGTTGGGTCCCTAAAGCTGAATAGTGCTAGTAACACTATGAAACCTATAGGTATATTTCCTACTAGCCTGATTATACCTCATGTTCAAGGTTCTGTGAAAATCCACGTAGAATTCATAGTTGTTGAAGATGGGGTCAGCAATTACTTCATACTAGGGAATGATTATCTCACTATCTATGGATTTGATATTACAAATAGTAGAGAGAGATACTTTACCATAGGAAATGATAATAAAAGGAAGAAATTCCTTTTTAAGAATAAAGATAGGATAGCAATCCAGGAAATTACCAGAAATCCTGCATTTGAGGAGTTTGTAGAATCACAATTGAAACAATCTAAAATTTGTGATGAACTCCGTGCTGATCAAGTATTACAGTTGAATGAGATGTTATTCAAACATCAGGATGCTTTTGCTTCTGAACAGAACCTCTAGGAGCTGTGATAGGTCATGAAGTAGATATCACATTAAATATTGAAAGACCATACCCTCCTCTGTTGAGAAGACCAGCCTACCCTGCCAGCCCCAGAGCCAGAGTAGAATTGGAGAAACACATCAATGAACTGATCAGACTTAATGTCTTGAGGAAGATTGGTCATAATGAAGAAGTGGAGATCACCACTCCAGTAATCATTGCTTGGCATAATGACAAGTCCAGGATGGTGGGAGATTTCAGAGCTCTGAACAATTATACAGTTCCTGACAGATACCCCATTCCTAGGATTGCTGAAACTTTGACTAATATAGCCAAAGCAAAGTACATCACCAGTATGGATGCACTGAAAGGATTTCATCAAAACAGAGTGACTGAGAGAGCTAGAAAGTATCTCAGGATTATTACTCATAAAGGTGTGTATGAATATTTGAGGATGCCCTTTGGGATCAAAAATGCCCCTTCCCACTTCCAGAGGATGATGAACTCAATCTTTACTGCTGAATTATCAGAAGGATGGCTCATTGTTTACATTGATGACATCATAATATGCTCATCCACATGGGAAGAACATATGGCCAGATTAACTCTAGTTCTTAAGAAAGTAATCAAGGTTAACCTCAAGATTTCTCTAAAGAAATGTGCATTTGGATTCCGGGAACTAACAGCCTTAGGCCATGTAGTTTCGGGACTTTCCCTTTGCATTGATCAAAATAAGGTAGCAGCAGTGATGAAAAAACCTGCCCCTACAACCAAAAAGGAGTTGCAGAGCTTCCTTGGTTTTGCTAGTTATTACAGACAACACCTTGAGGGTTTTGCAGCCTTGGCTAGAAGTCTGTATGAAATCTGTTCCAATGATGCAGGCTTTGAAATGACCCATGAGAGGGTGCAAGCTTTTCAGAAGATCAAGGAGCACCTCACCAATGCCCCACTTCTGTTAATGCCTGACTTCCACAAACCTTTCAGATTATACGTGGATGCTTCTATGGAAGGTCTAGGAGCAGCATTGCACCAACTCCAGATTATTGATGACATGCCTGTAGAAGGACCCATATGCTTTATTTCTAGACAATTAAAGAACTCTGAGAGGAGATATGGAGCTAGTCAATTAGAATGCCTGTGCTTGGTGTGGGCACTGGAAAAACTGCATTATTACTTGGATGGTAGTGTTTTTGAAGTTATTACAGATTGTACTGCTTTGAAATCCCTGCTGAACATGAGTACACCCAATAGGCATATGTTGAGGTGGCAAATTGCAATCCAGGAATATAGAGGCAATATGACCATAATCCATAAAGCAGGTACTTTGCATAAAAATGCTGATGGACTGAGCAGGTGGTCCTTACCTAATACTCCTGACAACCCAGCCTGGGTTCCTGAAGATGTGGAGCAAATGCCTATAATGGGTATAAGCATCACGGATTTAGAAGATGAATTCTTTGAAAACATCAGACAGAGTTATAAGCAGGATAAGAACTGCACTATCTTGGTCCAAATCCTGAAAACAGATCAGAAAGATGAGGAATTAGTAAATTCCCTGGACCCTGATTGGAAGAAATCTTACTTAGAAGGGAGGTTTCACCTGTTTGATGGTATCATATATCACAGAAGTAAACACACATGTGTTTTAACTGTCACAGACAGAACTATCATTAATACTATCCTGTATGAGTGTCACGACTCTAATTTTTCTGGACATCTTAGTACAGACAGAACTGAGGATAGGATTAAAAATACAGCTTGGTGGCCAGGCTGGAGAAATGATGTACAAACCTACTGCTCATCATGTGACAGATGCCAGAGAGCTAACAAAGCCACAGGCAAGAGGTTTGGACACATGATGAAAATTGAAGAACCCACCATGCCCTGGGAAACAGTGAATATGGACTGGGTCACAGGGTTGCCACCTGGAGGCAAGAAGAACTATAATGCTTGTCTAGTTGTTGTTGACAGATTTAGCAAAACTCCCATCTTCCTCCCATGTCACAAAGATGACACAGCCATGGATACGGCTCTTATGATCTGGAACAGAGTGATATCTTGGACTGGCCTATTCAAAACCATAATCAGTGATAGGGACCCCAAGTTCACTTCTGAACTGTGGACTAATCTGTACCAATTATTTGGCACTAAGCTAGCTTTCTCCACTGCCTACCACCCACAGACAGATGGACTAGCTGAAAGAATGATCCAAACCCTGGAAGACATGCTTAGAAGATTCTGTGCTTATGGGCTGGAATTTAAAGATTCTGATGGATTTACTCATGATTGGGTGACCCTACTGCCAGCACTTGAACTAGCATATAGAACATCCACACATGCCTCCACAGGCAAAACACCCTCCTTGCTGGAGAAAGGATGGAACCCAAGATTACCTCAAGATAGCCTGAGGAAAGATTTGATTGACATCCACCCTACAGCTGCCAGCTTTAAATCCATGCTGGATAAAGCCAGGAACCATGCACAGAGATGTATGGATGACGCCTTCCAATATAGTAAAGAGAAGTGGGATAAGAAACACAAGTTGCCTACATTTAAAATTGGTGACCTTGTGTTGATATCTACAGTGAACTTTAATAATATTAAAGGCCCTAAGAAGCTTAAAAATGCCTTTGTAGGTCCCTTTGTAGTCAAAGCCCTCCATGGCGACAATGCTGTGGAAGTTGAACTTTCTGGGGAACTAGAAAAGAAACACCCAACCTTCCCTGTCAGCCTTCTGAAACACTATACTGAAGCAGAAGCAGACCTATTCCCCCTGAGGAAAGTAGTACCTGAACAGGAGCTACCCCCATTAGAACCTCCTGAAGTTAAAGTTGTTCATAAAATACTTAAGGAGAAAGTTATGAGGGGAGTCAAGGAAAAATTATATTTAGTCCGGTACAGGAATCCAATCCATGAGGATGAGTGGCTACCAGCTAAAGATATCCCAAATTCTGAGAAGTACCTCAGGAGACATAAGAATACTAAGAATTAATCTTTTGATTAATCCTTTTTTAGTGGTAGGGAGTGTCAGCCCTAGAGATACTTCAAAGTATCCAAAGGACTGCTATTTTATATTCAACTCACTTATATCTTCTGTAATATTAATAAATCCTTGAATATTATTGCAGAAATGGATTTCTGATGTAAATTTATGTAGGGTTACCCACTGAGAGTACCCCTTAATTATTACTCCTTATGGTACTTTGGCCATTCTCAAAGTACCACGGAGAAACTACTACAAAACATAAAAATGTAAAATATTTAACATGCTAATACATAGTATAAGCATATTTTGGCGCAGAGAAAGAACATAAACAAGGTTGTGAAACAATACAAACCTTGTCTTCCTTGGCTGAGAATTTATTTCTATGGGAAATATACTACTTATTAGATATTCCCTTATTGTAGAAATAGAATTACCCTTTCCCATGAATGTGTGGGTAAATTCTTCAATTCATTATCCTTATTAGTGTGGCTTCATGAGTAAATGGTTCATAAATATACTCATGATGTCATGGGGACAGGATAATAAATTTTCACATCCATAGAATTGGCCACAAATCTTCACGTAGAAGTTTGTGCTCATTCCCTGGCTTGTTTAAACTCCCAGAGGCTCCTCATGGCGCCCAAAGGGACCTCTAGGCCTTAAAAGGAAGGCCTCTGATGCCCAAAGATGGATTCCTCAGCCTATTCACCCACATACTTAGTCATAAACTCAGTATAAGTGAGTATTCTCCTCCTACTTTTAGAGTAGTGTTCCTCTATCTAAATCCTTTCCCACTGGAGTTTTTAGCTTTCATTATTATCCCCAATTACTGCGCCTAAATCCTCCTTAAAAATAGTAGCTGAAAGACCACCACCTCTGCCTGCAGCCATTCTGTCACGTGCTTTCCTACTATTATCCTTTTGTTGCTTTATAGCTTCAAATTAACAACTATTTATAGTTGTTCTCCTACCCAAACTGTTGTATATCAACTTTTGGCGTAACAGGAGTGCAGAACTAACCCATTATTCTATTGGGGTAGGCCTAGTAATAGTCCTTTAAACTGTTCTATCAGCACATTCATAGTGATTTGGGCCATTTTGGACCAACATCTCATAGAAATAGCTGTCATAAGTACCCTTATAAGGGTACCTTGGGTACCCTTTATAAGGGTACCTAAGTACCCTTATCAGGGTACCTTGGGTACCCTTTATAAGGGTACCTAAGTACCCTTATCAGGGTACCTTGGGTACCCTTTATAAGGGTACCTAAGTACCTTATAAGGGTACCTAAGTACCCATATAAGGGTACCTAAGTACCCTTATAAGAATACCTTGGGTACCCTTTATAAGAGTACCTAAGTACCTTATAAGGGTACCTAAGTACCCTTATAAGGGTACCTTGGGTAACCTTTATAAGGGTACTTGAGGTACCCTTATAATGGTACCTTGGGTAACCTGTATAAGGGTACCCAAGGTACCCTTATAAAGGGTCCCTGAGGTACCCTTATAAAGGGTACCTAAGTACCCTTATAAGGGTACCTTGGGTAACCTTTATAAGGGTACTTGAGGTACCCTTATAATGGTACCTTGGGTAACCTGTATAAGGGTACCCAAGGTACCCTTATAAAGGGTCCCTGAGGTACCCTTATAAAGGGTACCTTGGGTCCCTTTAAAAGGGTACCTAGGTAACCTCATAAAGGGTCCCTGAGGTACCCTTATAAAGGGTACCTAGGTACCCTTATAAAGGGTACCTAGGTACCCTTATAAAGGGTACCTAGGTACCCTTATAAAGGGTACCTAGGTACCCTTATAAAGGGTGCCTAGGTACCCTTATAAAGGGTACCTAGGTACCCTTATAAAGGGTACCTAGGTACCCTTATAAAGGGTACCTAGGTACCCTCATACAGGGTACCTAGGTACCCTTTGTCAGCCTCTTTGATGCCAAGGGCTAGTACCTTTTAGCTACAAAAGGTGATAAGGGTTCAAAATAAGGGTAGAGTAGGATAATTTCACGTAGAAACGTAGTAGGAAAGAAATAAAAAGAATATAATTCTTTTTTATAGAGGAGCCTGCTGGCGCAGGGGTGTTTGTAGGTGCCCTCTAAATCAGAGATCTGCAAAGCAGGGTGGTATCTGATTAAGCAACACCAGGGGATATTTCATGGAACCCGTTGACGGGTGCCATTGCATAACTCATTACCCTCTCTTGGTTTGAACCGTGTTTGGAGGTATGCACATTCAAACTGCATGCTCAACTGAAATTCAGGTTGAAGTCACCAACAATCTCAAAACAAGTGTTGCTTGATGTGTATGTGATTTTATGTCCAACTCAAGTGGAAAACTTGAAGCATGCAAACCTGAACTGATACCAAAACAACCACAGTTCTGATTTCATCATTCTTTTGAAAATTTACTTTCTTCTTGATTGTTTTATTTCAAAGAAGTATCTTTTTTTTTACTTTTTTGAGGCAAAAAAAACTTAAATATAATGTGGTTTTTTGAATGGAATGAATTCACAATCTTCTGTTTTTGAGGTGCCGCAATTCATTGTAGTTGGTCCCGCATTGTGAAGGAATTTTAAAATCTGAAGAATCGGGTCTTTACCTACCCCCATTTGTACACTTTTTGGCTCAGACCAAACTTTCCAGCAAACAATCATTTGGATTTGCAACAAAGGTGTCCCATTTTAACCATTTTTTGGTCAAAACAGCAAAAAACACCTTTACAACCTTTCACACACCTGTAAATCACTGTGAAATATGAATTTGTACTCTGGTGTACGGGCATACAGCAGCGTAAAAATTCAAATGTCACAATAATGTAACGAGCGTACACCAAGCACCACAAAAAAAGCAAAAAAGCAACCAATGGGAGTTGGTCTTTGGAAACTATGGCACAACTTTTGACCCAACTTTTTTTAAAAAAAAATTCAACTATTACACATGTTCAATGCACAGTCACTGTGCAAAATGCACAGTGACTGCGCAAAAACAATCTTTGAAAATATTCAAGTCAAAATTTTATTTAAAGGGGATTATTACGGAGGCCAACTACCATCAGGTGTACTTGTCATTTTTTGGAAGAGGGTAAAAATTCAGATGTCTTGGATAAAAATTGTATGATATACTTTTTCTGATGGAAATTCAATTCTTTTTGGTAAACTTAGGACTTCATGAAATCTAAAAACCAGGGGACATATGTAATCGTGTATAAAACTTTCAAAATTCAACTTCTAAAGAAAATTAGAGCTCTAAATTTAGCTCCAAATGTACTCAATATTGTTTGAATCCTTTTTATGAATATTTTTTCATCATCTATAAGGTTATAGAAAAGATTTTCTCAAGAGGTTTAGATTGAAAATTATTTAGGTACTGCAAAGAAATAATAAATGATAGTTGATAAAGACTTGTTAATCAGAATGTTTCTCCACATGTCAATGAATGGAAATATTGATGTATTAATATTAAAGAAGAATTATTTAAAGATGGACCAATACTGATTGGAGCATTCAAGAACTCAGAAAATCATAAGATTGACTTGAGTTCAGCTTGGGTTCTATATGATTTGTGGATTCATTCATTATAAAGTTAC
Source organism: Puccinia coronata f. sp. avenae (assembly GCA_002873125.1). NCBI lineage: Eukaryota > Fungi > Basidiomycota > Pucciniomycetes > Pucciniales > Pucciniaceae > Puccinia > Puccinia coronata. Next base: position 516,420 of record PGCI01000019.1, read on the forward strand.
AATTTTGATCATTTGAATATCAGCTTGCTTTGTGGTTCACTTCAGAAGATGTTGTCCAATTATCTTAACCCACATCAACATCATTTCAGGTTCATAGGGAACTGACACATAGGATCATTGGCTGCGGGTTCCAGTAAAAACACATGGAGTGGCACTGGCATGCCAGTGCCATAAATTCTCCCCTGGTGCAAACAATGGGTTTCTGCGTAACAGAAGGTGGTACCAAAGTGCTTTTCCAATTAAGGAACCAGAATGGGGACAGAAGGATGAAAGAAGTACTCACTTATTGCTTCTTTCAAGCCAAAAAGCCACATAGGGGGGTGAAGTAGAGCTGCTGGGTAGATTGAAGGGTTTCTGCGCAGGAGCTGGACACGTAGGATGGTTGATTTGAAGGGAACACCACAGTTAAAACAGGCAAAACAGGGCAGAGTAACTGAAATAAGGACAGGACACAGCGTAACTGATTGACTGTAATAATAATTGATGATGATGAACAACTTTTGGCATGGAAAGAGGGCTCTATATATACTAATTTCACTCATAGTGGAGGACCTTTCTGCCTGTGTGCGTGTAGTAACTGGTTTTCAGCGCAATGTGGCCAATTTGGGAGATTGGCACTAACAAGGCTCATCCCAATGACACTGCTGGTCATTAATTCTGCATCACAAGTGCTTTCCATGACCTTAATAACTTATTTAGTCATTGTAACTAAGGTACATAGCAACACTGACATGTGAATGTATCTGAAATGGGCCACAAATGACGCAAATGGGCCACAAATGGCTAAGGCCAATCATTAAAGGCCACGCTGGCTATGTTACTCTTATGTATTCAAGGTTTTTATGAATAAAACCTTGTAAATAAACCACGTAGAATCTACTTTTACCCTAGTTACACTTGCACATATGTGGTAACTACGGGATTAGCTATTTCCACGCATTTGGCAAATTTCCAATTGGATTATATAATCCACGCGCGGGGTTGGAGGTTTAAACCCCAATTGGGCCTAACTCCCAAACTATACACAACACCTCAGTTATAAGTCCATGATTGGTCATTTCACATATAGTATGCATATATAACAAGTACATACGTGTGTAATGTCTGTGTGACATATGTTTGTGGCCAATTCTTGCGGGTAATTGGTTCAAGGTGAAGGAGTAGGAATTTAGGGGTACTTCCAGTGAGGGATCCTACATTAATTTGCATGAGGATTCAGAATATAACATAATATTCTAAATTATCCTCAAGGTTTAGAAGTTATTTAGTATTTTTGTAAAAAGTAGTTGTTATTTTAATTTATTACTTATTTTTATGGTGCCAGGACTTTGCTAAGCTCATCGGATAAAAATGAGTAAACTGAGTTTTTGGTGCATTATTAATCATATAAGTGGGTCTTAATACTGTAGTAATAATGTCTCTTTTTATGTTACTTTTGTCAGGTTGGCTCTGTCATAGTAGCAAGCTGACAAAAAGGCTCTAACCTAGGGAATGCAAATATATTTATCTCATGTTTTTACTATTCTTATGTTTTTCCCTATTTAATGTGCTTTTGTTAGGTTGTCTCTGAAGAGTAGCAAGCTGACACAAGGCATTGCTGGATTGCAAAAAAGGATATCTTACCAAGGACTGGGATGAAGATATTAGCGACATTGACTGCAAGTATCTTGATCATGTCTTTCCCAATTGATTCATGAAGATGATTTATTTGCGCATTGACGGCAAGTGCAAGCAAGCCAAAGACTGAGGGTAGCTTGCCAGTGGAATTTTTCAGGAACGATTTGAGGTATGCGTGACCTGATTCAACCCTAGACGTGTTCAGGTTTTGGAGGTGAGGGTACTGAGATGCCCAAGCAACAACAAAACGTTCTTTGACAGGGATTATTGAGCTGTTGAGGTATTCTAGAACGGTGTAAGACTCAAAAGTGCTGTTAAAACCTTTTGCTGAATGGAGAAGGGGAAAAATGGAGATGCAAAACTCTGCCCTTCTATACTATCAGAAAAACAAGACCACCAAGCTTGCTTGGCAGATTATTTGCCGTGACAGGATTGGTTGGTTCAAGATGCCTGCAAATTATGCTATTAAGTTGAGTGATGATTTATGATTGTTGTTGATGATTGATAACTATGAGTTGTTGATGTTGGTGTTGATAAAACCTCAAATATTGAATTGGCAGTGATAAATGAGGAGTGACCAGTATACTAGCTGGTGAGCTAGTGCTAGTATTCCTTGTAAATATGTGAGTACAAGATCTGATGAGGAAGGGAAAAACAACTGGAGGAGAGCCTCTTATATAGACAAATATGAGGGATTTTAGCTCCAAGGGAAGTACAACTGAGGCATTTTTGTTGGTGGTGACAGTGGGGGCAGTGCAGTCAGGTGATGTGGCTGTGCATACATGTGACTGTGGCTGTGCATACATGTGACCTGTATTTGCATACATGTGACCTGTATTTGCATACATGTGACCTGTATTTGCATACATGTGACCTGTATTTGCATACATGTGACCTGTATTTGCATACATGTGACCTGTATTTGCATACATGTGATGAGGCTGTGCACTCAGGTGACCTGTATTGGTGAAAAAAAAACAATATGAAAAAAAGAACCATGTGACCCATCATGTGACCTTCCATTTGACCAGTCATGTGGATAAGTGGTGTCATGCGGCTGTGTAGTGGTGTCATGCGGCTGTGTAGTGGTGTCATGCGGCTGTGTAGTTGGAAAATCCACTAGTGTAGTCTGCATGTGACCAGGCTGTACTGAGTATGGGTTATGGGTTACTGGTGGGGTTGTGTAGCTGATGTAGAACCGGGTGTTGGAAGTTGTATTGGCTATACCTCCTAATCTGTATAGGTAATGAGAATTCTGTGTGTAGTTTCCTAGAATGATTTTCCCCATAGAATATGTTTGTGAAGTCATATATTGAGATTTGAGAGTTGTGTAATTTTGTGTATGTAGCAAGTGTGTAGGTCAATGTATCCGTAACGTCTGATCCTTTTGGGTGATAATGGTGTTGTAGTATGTTACTAGGGTAATTTTAGCTGTAGATTCTGAATCTGGAATAATATCAGCTGATTTGTGAGTTTTTATATGAGAAAAAATGAGAAGTAGGAAAAAGAAAGAGAGAAATATAAGAAAAATAGAGAAATGTGAGATGAGAAAAAAACTGAAAATTTATGGCATATTTAGACTACCACAACAGCAGGGCAAGTGGCAAGGAATTTCTTCAGCTTGGTGGAACGATTGAGGTACTGATTGCTAGTTTTTGAGTAGATGACATTCCTCCAAAGAGAAAGGAATTTTTCCCAGCTGTTGCCCAACGTCTCACCAGTGAAATGTCTCTTGCAATTAGTTGTAATATTTTTATTGATATGCCACGTGCATAGATTGGCTTGCAAGCCTGGAAAGACTTCTGCCAATGCGTTTTGTAGAGTGTTGTCGCAATCAGTAATGAAGACCTTCGGGGTCCGTTTGGAACGCCAGACAAGTTGTTTCAGACAATTGACTTCCCATGTGTAATTATCTTTGTCTTGATAGGCCAAGAAGCAGAATGCAATCGTGAATGATTGGTTTGAGGCAGCCTGGCCAATGACGTGGAGTAACGGCAATTTGTATTGCTTTTTTTTGTATGTTGCATCCAAGAGCGCAACATGGTGGTTAATGCAAGCGAGGTGTATAGATTTGGGATGCGCAAAAAAGAGGTTCACAAGTTTACCGCTGGAGCTGAGCTTAGCAATACACATCCAGTTCAATTCCTTGAGAATAAACATCAAAGCGTCAATTGGTGTTCTACCGGCTAGATCTTCCAGACGGATTTTCTGGAGTGTGTTGGAGATTGTTTTGTTTGTTGCTAATATTTCTTTATTGGAGGTTTGGAGCTGAAGGAGGATCTGGGCAGGCTTCAGCTTGGCCTTTGAGAGCTTGCAAATCTCCTTGACTTGGGTTGGCAAAAGCTGTCGGTGAGCAGCGTGAGCAGATGTACCAGGGGACATCATGATTGTGTTTGCCATTGCGTATCTCCAAGGTCCAAAACTTTGAGGCAATCTTTTTACTTGTGGGAAATGAGCCTTTGAGTTGGAAAGGGCAATTGAAATTGATAGATGCGGTCTTCTGAGCAGCCTGATTGATTGTTGAGCCACAATACACGCCTGAAAAATCTTATGTGGACGTTCTTCCTAGGGACCAAGTTTGATTTGGAAACAGCGTATCCATGGTTTCTACCCCACATTTGACAGAATTGGACCAAGTTGTCCATGGATACAAAGCACGCAGAAGGTGGAGGATCTAATGGGTCTGAAATGAAAGAATTCAGCAAAGAAATTGCACATTGGAATAAGATATTGGGACCAAGTATCTGTTCACTTACTTCCAACATTCCAATTGAAACTACTGATGTTGCTTATCAAATCAATTTCCTTTTGTTTTCCTTGTCTTTTTCTTCACAACTTTCAACATCAGCCAAGTTGCCAGAGTTCTTTCCAGTCAAAACTAGTTCCGTGGTGTAGTCCTCAAGTGGAGATGAGTTGAGTTTGTTATTGTTGTCTTCTGTCAGCCTCTATGTTACTAACCTAGAGAAATCTGGGTTGTACTATGAGTGATGATGAGTGGTTGAGGAAGGTTAAGGTTGATGAGCAGGGGATTCTAGAATAGAATCAAGGAGGTAATTAGCTTTAATAACATTTCTTCTCAATCTTGGATCCTGGGAGGAAACAGAGAGGGAATTCTAGTGTAACACTTAGAATCTTCCTGACTAAAGTCAAGGAAAGGAGGTTTGAGGATGTAAGTGAAGCACTTACTGAGACAATGGTTTCTCCAAGAGAGGGAGAAATCTTCAAAGTTAACAACACCAGGCAGTTGACAGAAGAGAGCTCAGGGAGAAAAGAGGATCAAGGTTCAGAGGTACAGCTGATAATCTGAGGTAAAGATATCCTGTAATGGTACTGAAGGTTTGATACTGGTGATGAAGTCTGGGGAGAAGATAATGTCACTGAGGAGGGTGATTTAAATAGTGAAGGAGGGGAACAAGGTGAAGGTGTCATTGACTGATCAAATGGTGTCATCTCCACAGGGGGATTGTGCCATAAGGATCAGTCAACAGATCATGATCAGTGGGATGGGACCTTTGTATTAAGATCAACCAAGGAGGATTTACTGGTTGAATATGGAAAAGGAATACATAAATGTGACATAATAATGATGTCATGTGTTTGTCTTAATGTATTATGGCTTTATGGAGTAATATTTGCTTTATATAATCCAAATATAATAAATCCACAAATCCACACTTTTGCCAATTTCAATTTGGAGGTTTCCCCTGTTTTTTTTTTTTTTTTTTTTTTTTTTTTTTTTTTTTTTTTTTGTTGAGAGCCCACCCTGCGCCGCAACAAGCAACAGATGCAGTGAGCTCTGGGGGGAAATCTTTTGCTTAAAAAGCCTACTTTTATACCCGGCACCCTCACCTAATGGATGCGCTTTGCCTCCACTATCACATTTTGCCCAATCAGGCGTCTGTTGCCCATTGCCTGACGCCTCCACTGCATGCGCCCAATTGACAAATATACACGCTCAGGCTCTCTGCTTCAACCTTAATATCACCTTGTGCTTCACCACTGTTGCCTCTGGTCAAGGCCAAACCCCTATGACATAAATGTATCCTTGCCCAAACCAGACACACTGCACATAAATACAATCCACACTGGGGTCGCCCCTTCAATTGGCTTTGGACTGGCTTTGGACTGCTTCATTTAGCCTGGTCCTGACCAGGTCATTGATCCCAGAAGTGTCCAAAATAATCACCGCATTACGCTGTTGGGCATGTCAATCGCTCATGGCCTGCATGGCACTGGATATCACTCCCGAGGTCAGCCCCCATGCCTCCTTCCACCTTGATGCTTGACCGTGCGTAACATTGCTTCTCTCCTGCGTATTATATGTAAACTATGTAAACTGAGTCAATTCCTGCCTTGCTCTCACTCTTGCCAGCTCTTGCCACACTTAATTTATCACAGTTTGTCCTCTTCTATACCTCGCACGCACCTATGTCTCCACCCCGCTCTTGTTTCTCCCACTTACCAACCCCCTCCACCCGACAAAAGTGGCTGAGTCTGTTCCTCTCATTGTACTCGGCCTAGCAGACTGCTGTTCTAAATACTTTCACCGTTTCCGCTCCCATGCTACTGTAATTGCCACTGCGCGCGCTCACAACCATCCCTTGATCACCCAGGCTCTCTTCAAAGAACTCAGCATTGAGCAATGTAATCTACACGTCATTGTGTGTGCAAGAGTGGCCGGCAGTCTGCCAGCTCAGAGCATTGGTCTTGGCTGACAGTCTGCCAGCGGAGACCGTCGGCCTCGGCTGACAGTCTGCCAGTTGAGACTGTCGGTCTTGGATGACAGTCTGCCAGTTGAGACCGTTGGTCTTGGCTGACAGTCTGCCAGTTGAGACCTTTGGTCTTGGCTGACAGTCTGCCAGTTGAGACCGTCAGTCTTGGCTGACAGTCTTCCAGTTGAGAACGTTGGTCTTGGCTGACAGTCTGCCAGTTGAGACCGTCAGTCTTGGCTGACAGTATGCCACTTGCTCGCCAAGAGATCTCAGGCAGCAGGCGGCTACCTGCTTCCCGAGAGCTCTTGGCAATGCTTCCCAAGAGCTCTTGGCGATGCTTCCCGAGAGCTCTTGGCGAGCAGGTAGCCACCTGCTTCCTGAGAGCTCTCAGCGAGCAGGTAGCCACCTGCTGCCTGGCAGCTCTCCAGGTAGCCACCAGTAGCCACCTGCATCCCAAGAGCTCTTGGCGAGCAGAGAGCAACCTGCTGCCCGAGAGCTCTCGGCAAGCAGGTGGCTACCCCTCCTCCCCGAGATCTCTTGGTGATCAGGTAGCCACCTGCTTCCCAAGCTCTCTTGGCGGGCAGGTAGCCGCCTGCTTCTTGAGAGCTCTTGGCGAGCAGGTAGCCACCTGCTGCCCGCAAGCTCTTGGCAAGCAGGGGGCTACCCCTCCTTCCCGAGATCTCTTGGCAAGAAGGTAGCCACCTGCTTCCCAAGCTCTCTTGGCAAGCAGGTAGCCACCTGCTGCTTGAGAGCTCTTGGAGAGCAGGTGGCTACCCCTGCTTCCCGACATCTCTTGGCAAGCAATTAAACTGTTTCCCAAGATTTCTCGGCAAGCATCAACCTGTTTCTCAAGACCTTGTGTGAATAGGTAGCCACCTCTGTGTCACACAAGACCATTTACATGGAAAATAGCTCGCCATCTGTGTCCTGAGACCTCTTGGTAAACAGGCAGCTACTTAGGGCCCTAGATCTATTAGCATCTGATAACTGCCTAGCAAGTAGCTCCCTTAGATATCCCGGCTGAGCATTCCTGGCTTCAGGTAGCCAGATGCTTTCTTAGAGTTCTTGGTAAGCAGTTTTGCTCACTAATTTACAGCAAATCTTTCACCCATTACTCATCAATATGCCCCTTTTTTTTGCCAAGGCCACACATTGTGTGACTGTTCATTCTTACTTATGCCCAGAAGCAAGATCCTCTTCAGCTTCCAGCTAGCATTTTTTGGTGGTTGGTAAAGAGCCAACCTTTTCCTGGAGGTCAGAGTAGCAACACACCAGGAAAATTCCAGCCTCATTGGTAAGACATGCCAGAGCTGATTGGGCAAAACTGTGGGGGGTGGGGAGGAGGTTGATGTTTGTGAGGCTAATTGAGAGGGGAAACCTTGGATTCAGGTTTTCAGTTGTTCTTGAAGTGTGGCTCTATCATATTTGGATTTTCAATGTGACTTGATCTTGTCAAAGTGATTGATCACAAACTTTAGTTTGGGAACAATGATAATATGAAAAAAGTTCAAGAAAAAAAATAGCAAGAAAAAAAATGCCTGAGAAATTTGTAATTAAAATTTATTGCACTGGAAAATCAATTTTGTGACCCATCAATTCCCCAATCTGCACTCTTCAATTTTTTTACATAAACATATCTAATTTATTAAATTTTCTTCTATGAATTTTGAATTAAGTTTTATGGAGGTGAAAGTCACACACAAAGACTCACAGCTCATTTCTCAAATTTAAATCTGTTTCTTCTATTTGCCTATTGGGGGGGGGGGGGGGGGGGGAGCTGGCTGACGCTTGAGTGGGTGGGGAGGCAATGGGTTGGCAGCAGTGAGGGGAGGGTTTATGGTCAGGTAGTAGGTATGGTCAGGGTTGTAGCGCTAGAAGTACTGGGCGGTGTAGCCTCCATGAACCCTAGTAAGATATGATAAATATTAATAAATGATAAGTAATAATAATTAAGAGAAAGAGGTTTTTGTAGTGGTACACCTTAATGTTAATTCTTGTTGTATTGACTATAGTTTTGGGGAGAAAGTGTATACTATGTATATGTAGCAGATAGCTGGAGATGAGCTCTTTAATACTAGACTATAATAATAAGGGATAATCTTCATCTGTGGCTTGTCTAATGTAGAAGGTTAAAGAATGTTGTATGTAGAATTATTCTAAAGTACTTGCAGCTGCTTGGGGGATATCAGGTATGTTGATATACCCTCTGTGGCTGACATTGTCATTATCAGGAAATTTGATCTTGTTGAGCAGAGGGGCAAGGGCACTTTGGAGTGAAGTGTCTTGATGCTGGGAAGTGGTGTCTTTGTCAGGAATGACTGAATCAGGGATGGGATTAATAAACATGATTGGAGTTTTTGACACCAATGGAAAAGATGCAGGCAGTTGATCCGATGAATTGTTTGATGTTGGCATTGTTCCAGGCATCATATTTGATTGGGTAAGCAGTGAGAGCATGTTCTGCATTTGTGCCCAGACCTCGGGGGATACTACGACACCGTTTTTGGTTGGTGCACTGAAAGCCAACATATTTATGTGAAAATGAGATAAGCTCAAGTAGTTTGATAAAGCTTTTTTATTGTGATATGTATGTATATAAGGTTTGGTATTGATAATTTCCCTTGGTTATGTTTATTACCTTGAGCGCAGTGAGGAACAGCAAGGATGTGAGCTAAAGTATCCAAGTCACTCCATAAATTGTGGGAGTGATGATGCATACGTGGAGCACCCCCATATTTTGGTGTAGTCAAAGTCTCCACTCCATTAAAGCTGGAGTAAGCAGTTGTGCACTCCAGCCAAATGGGAATAAAGTGAAACTTTGGTGTGCATCTTTGGTTCACTCCAAATTTATTGGAGTGCACAAATACGTACTCCAAGTATTTTGGAGTGGCCACATGTACACTCCAACTCTTTTGGAGTGGACATGTGGCCACTCCAAGATTTTTGGAGTGGCCAATTTTCCACTCCAATTTGGAGTGCATGTAGTATGCCATTGGAGTGCATTAAGACTGACTCTTTCCCATCCCAAGTTCTCATTTTCTTTCTGGGTAGAATTGCAAATGTTTTTAGTGTTAGAGGTCACTAGGATTCAGCAAAAAAGGACAAAATAGCACATTCAAGAGAAAGGAATGGATGTTCAACACTTTGGTAAAGACACATATATAGCTTAAATGGTTCCAAACACTTTGCTTCACAACGGCATAGCGGAATCCTAAGAGATGAAAGAGATACAATGCTCTGAAAAAAAAGAAGCAAAATAGAGCCAACATATTGTTATAAGGGATAAGTCCCTCCTTTGGAGGGTCCCTGCGGGACGGCGTCCCCCCTCCAAAAAGAGGGACTTAGTTAAGTTAGGGTCTGTACCATGCATAGCCCCTGGAACCCCAGGGTTTCACATGAAATCTCATTTTTTTGGCAAAACCCTGGGTTTTCCAAAAACAGCGTACCATACGGCTTATTTGACGCGTCTGAAACCCTTGGAATTTCCACACTTTTCTAGATTTTGAAAAAATAGGTTGGACCTATTTCTCCATCTCAGGCTTTTCATTGACCACGGCAACAGCTCACTCCATCACGTCTCTAGCATCATGCAAATTGACCCATCTCTGTTCAAATCAATGGATCCAGTCCCCAATCAAGCTCCAAAGCCTGCCAAAGGAAAACTTGCCTCAACTGATACTTTGACTACCAATGCTGCCAATGCCTCTACTGCCTTAAACACCATCAAAGCAACGCCAAAGACCACCAGCCAAACACCAAAAATCCAAAAAAAGAACCAAGACTCCTACCCCCAAGCCTCCTAAAGACAGCTCTATTAACAAAGAAGATTCAGAGGAAGAAATCAAAAACGAAAAAGACAAAAAACCAAAACACGCTTGCACAAACAATCAAAAAACTGCACTCCTCACCTTAATCATCAATCAAATGTCTTCTGGAAAGAGAACCAACAACTGAAACCTCAAGTCTGAAGGATGTACCTGTGTTGCCAAGCAAATGCAAGAGCAATTAAACATCAAGTTCAAGTGCAAGCAACTAAAGAACCAGAAAGGGATGATGCAAAAAATTTACATCAACATGAAGTTCCTTGTAGAGCAATCTGGTTTTGGTTGGGATCAAAACACTGGGATGGTCACCGCAGACAAAGACACTTGGGATGAGCTCACACAGGTACTTTGCTACGCGTCTCCATTCTTATATGCATTGAGGCCTTCACGGATCCTTCTCTTCTTTAGGCACACCCAAAGAAGAAGTTTGCCACCCTCCGAGCTAATCCAATCAGCTGATACAGCCTTGCGCACTTGCTTTTCACCGGCACTTATGCAAATGATGTGAGCACAGTGTTGCCAGGTGCACCCCCTCCTGAACAACCTGACAATGAGGAAACCTCTGGCGTTCCTCCTCAATCTTTCAAGTGTCTTCTACCAAACAAGAAAGAATTCAAGGCCAATGCTGCATCATCATTGGATGATGCAGCCGTTGTTCAACCACCTGGTTGCCACACTGCTCCCAAACGTATTCAGAGCTAAAAGTACAGAGACTTCAAGGCTGGTGTTGAAAGTATTGTGGGTGCCATTTGCAATGTTGGCTTGCACGAAGACAAGAAGCCAATCATGAAAAGCAAGGAAGATAAAAATATGTCCACCGTTGAGAAGACTAGTGTGTGACCAAAGGCTCTCCAGCTCCTCTCTTTGATGTTCCTCCAGGAAATCTCAACAACTGAATATGTCCAATTTATCAAGGTTGTCAAATTGGAATCTAACACGGAGGTGTTCTTGTCATTGAGCTCTACAACCAATCAATCTGTTTGTCGGGCTTGGCTCCAAGAGACAGCCAATAGGCTTAGCCTAAACCATTAGGTACTTCCAACCCAGTAGCCTGCTTGACTCTTTTATGAAAAATCAAGCCCTTTTTATGGATCAATCAATCAACATGTGAACTCCCATTTCATGGATTTCACACACCAATCCCCAATCATGAAATAAGCATCCCTCTATTTAGCTTGCTCCTCCCTGCGTCCCTCCTAGATCAGCAGAGACCCATCTTTCCCTCTTCTGAGCTAGGTAAGCACCCTCATTTCCCATTTCTCTTGTGTTTCTGTTTTCTCTCCACATTATCATTTGTAAATACTGAGGGACCCATCTTTCCCTCTTCTGAGCTAGCTAGATATACCATCTTATCTGTTGGTCCTAGAATCTCTCCAAGGTTAAACCTTGTCTAGGCCCACTTCATCGGCACGTTAGTGAAGGGACCTCCTTGTCCCTTACACAACATCAATAGTTTTTCACACAACAAATGCCTAGCTCTAGATTGCATATTTTGCAATCAATTCCTCTCTAATCAACTTTGTAGATCTCTAGCTTGCCTTCAGCCTTCTTGATTCATTTATGAACAATCAGGCACATTTTCTAGATTCATCTCTAGCTTGCCTCTAGCCCACTTTATGATCAATTGTGCCCTTTTTTCTTGATCAAACTTTAGATTTCCTCTAGCCCAGCCTCTAGCCCACTGGACTCGTTTATGAACAAGCATGCCTTTTTGTTTTACTCAGTCCTCTGATTCCACCTGTCCTCCTATCACTAGTTTGTGTTTATTTCAATCAATGCCTTTAAAATCAAATATCCCCACTGCTTGTTTTTTATGATTGCTCAAGGTTTTTTTCCTCTCAATTGAAGAGAAAGAATTTTTTGAATCTATCTGATCATTGCTTGCTAAACTAAATATGCTATGCGTCATTGGAATCAAAATGAATAGAAAAAACTAACTAAAAAAAGCAAGATGAGAGTGTTTATTCAGATCTGGGATTGGCAGCTAAGTATGAGTTGTATTGATCCCATAGCTTTGCAGATATCCTGAGCCTCCAAGAGGCCATTGCTACATCATCTGCATGTGTTTGGCAATGAGGATTCTGTTCATCCTCTGCTTCAGCATCCAAATTACCTCCTCCATCCAGCTCTGAATTGAGAAATTCATTGTCATTGAGTTGCTTGTGCCGGCGCAGAAAGTTCCAAAGAGTGACAAGAGCATACGCAAGCTGTACCTGGTGGTGTATATTGTGCTTGGAGGGAGTGGTGAGAACCTTAAACTTGGCTTTCAAGCAGCCAAATATTCTCTCAATGATGAATGCCCCAGATTGTACATTTCTTTTGCAGTTGATGGCCTCAATCCTGCAATTGCTTGCTCTTTGAGGTGGTAACGAGTGGCTTGGAAAGGTGTGAGGATTCCCTTTTGAAGCGCGTATCCAGCATTTGCAAGGTAGTATTTCTTTCCAGGTATGGAGAAGCCTTTCTGAAAGGCATAAAAGAGAACCATTCCATCATGAGCACTGCCCTCCCAACCCGCCAAGATGAAGACAAACTCAAAGTCAAAATTGACTACTGCAAGTACATTCTGAGCAAAGAAGCCTTTGCGCATTCAATACGGCACTTGCTGGTCAACCGGTACTGTTACTGGAATGAATACACTATCCAACGCGCCAAGCCATTTCTTGAAGGCCTGTTATTTTGGATTGTCAAGTCTTTCGGGGATGATTGCAGGTGGTGGAGAAAACTTGATGTAAATTGGATAAAGCTTGACCAAAGAGTCTAAGACCAGGTGGAAGTAACTGTTCATGTATAATTAGCAAAGATGAACAATCTCACATTGGAATGAGAGCAAGGAGAGGGAAACATACCGTTGGACAGTGAAAAGTCCTTGTCAAAACTTCACAGCAGTTTGCTGCATATGATTGTTGTTTACTACAATATCAAGGAAGATTAATACTTGTTCTTCAACAGTGACTGATCAACCATTTTTGAGCATATCTCTTTGCTTGAATTCCTTGATGAGTGCATCAAATGTGTTGCATTCAAGGGCAGTAACTTCACGGAAGAGATCTGATCTTGCTTCTTCCAGTAAGAAATGAACGGATTGTGCTTAGCCACCGTTGTTGTAATAGGCCTTGGGGTCACCCATTTTGGACAGAAGAAAAATTCCAATGAGGGCAAGGGCTGATTGAAGCAATATCTTCAGTTTGTTGTCCATTTATGAGTGATTGATATTTTTGAAGAGGTGCAGATAGAGGGATGGCAAAGAGAATTTTGAGTTGTCATGAGTAGTCCTGGTGGTGTGCCTTTTTGAAAATCTGAGGTTTTGATTTTTCAATAATCCTGAAAACCCAAAAAAAAAATAATGAAAAACTGGTATGTGGTCTGAACGGAATCTGCGGGTTTGAAACCCCAGGTTGCAGTGGTACAGACGCTTAGAGATGTTGGTGGCCGCCGTTTTTGATTGTGGTGAGTTGATTTTGACAAACTTAACACAAGTCCCTCGCCTGCCGGAGGCAGGGGCGCAAAGCGCCTCGCGCGCAGCGCAACCTCCCGTCAGGGAGGGACTTGGGTGCAAAAGCCTGTATCTGGCCTGAGCACCTGAGGAAGATTAGCCTGTATTTTCCTTTTTTTACGTTTTCCTCATTTAAAAAAAACGCTTGAGATTTATTGCCCGCCGTTCAGGCAGCACAATCGGCTCAATGCTGCCTTTCTTCTGATGCAAGGATGGCCCCGTAGCATTAGATAGAAGGCCCCATCCGGCCCTCTGAAGTTAGGAAACAATGATCCTCTCAGAAGATTGAGGGAGCCAAATATGAACAGTATTCTCATAAGTCCATATTAAATTCTGTATGCATTCCAACAACAATGTATGAACTTGTATGGACCATTACTGGTCTATGGTGTGATCCGTTTGTTTGTCAATGGTAGATTTGCAGGTTTACTGTAAACTCATTATCCACCGTCTGTCAGGAAGGAAGCGTCGCAAGGATATACTGCCTGTTGAGCTTCTTCACTGCTTTCCTTCATTTTGAAAAATGGATAACAAGAATCAACACAAGCAACCGAGCGCAACTGGCATCACACTCCTGAAAAAGATGACGGAGAAGTCCAACGGATCCCTCTCCAATGCCATAGGTCACCGTGCGCTGAGCCGCTATTCCGTTCCAGCCAAACCGTTGCAGATCGATACCGTCGTTCAACTTGCACGCGGGAAGAATGTTGTGCTACTTGCCGGCACAGGCTTTGGTAAATCTCGAATAGCCAAGATCTACTATGACCTTGTCCCCAAACACACCAAGGGGGTTGTCTTAGTGCTGAATCCTCTTGATGCGCTGGGAAACAATCAAGTATCTGAGAAGAAAGCGGCTGGTTTTGTGGCTATCAACCTCACCAAACTGACCTTCAATCCCGCCAAGGCCCCCAAGATTCGCCATGGCGAGTACAGCTTTGTGTACCTCAGTCCAGAAATCTTCCTCAACAGCAAGTTATTTTCCTCTATCTACTTCAGTGCTGAGTTCCAATCTCGCTTAGCCCTAGTTGTAGTTGACGAGGCACACCTCATCTACCACTGGGGGATGGTAAAATCAACTCGAGGGAAGAAGAAAACTTTGGCACTAGGTCTGCATCAGGACCGCGGTCTCTTTCGACCATCATACGGCAATCTTCACACCAATCTCCTCGCTCGCAATGGGGCGCCAATCCTCCTTTTGTCAGCAACATGCCCTCCCAAACCGCTGAGAGCTATCCAGCGCAATTTGAGGATGGACTCAGCCAACCTAGTCACTCTGCGAGGTGAACTCACACGTCCTGAAATCCGGATCATTCGGGTGTTTATGAAGGGATCAATGGCATCGTTCGCGGATCTTGCAGACTTATACTTGCCTATCTCTGGGACACCAAACATGAAAATAGTTCCTTCACTGATCTACTGCAATACCCAAAGAAGAACCGGACAAGCCCTTGAGGTGCTTGCAAATGCTTGTGGGACACCCAACAACTCTTCCAAGGCTCGATCTCTATTTGCCCGTCGCTACCACTCTGTCACTGGTGAACAAGACAAGCAAGATGTTGAGCGGGACTTTGGGGAAGGTGTTTTCCCTGTTATCACTTGCACTATGGCACTAGGCCTCGGTCAGAACTGGACACGTGTCCGATCTGTGGTCCACATGGGACGAGGTGACCCTTCTGCCATATGCCAAATGATTGGGTGCTGTGGGAGGGATGGCAAACCCGGTTTGGCCATCTTGTTTGTTGAGAAGACTTGCACTAATGGAAAGAATTCCATTTCCCAATTCAAAGCTGGGGTGGATCAATCTGATGACGATCGTATGGATGCTCTAGCAGTCACACCTGTGTGTCTACGCATTGCATTTGCCGTTGACAACCTGTGAGTGCACAAGCCCACCACCTTGTTAAGACAGACTATATACATAAGAAAGTTTGACTGAGTTTTTCATACACTTTCAGATACGGTTATATCCCATTGTCAACACAGGATGATGCGTATCAGGTTGAAATGGCCCGCAAGAAATCCCAGGGATTTGTTGGCTGCCAATGTTCAAACTGTCTCCCTGCTGAAGCTTCTCGCCTGATGAAACACATGGGAAACTTGAGCATTGACATCTTTGATGATGTTGTGCTCAGTGACCTCCACACCAATGGCCCTGCAAAGGAGATCCGTAAAACAACTTCACATCAACGAGTCAATGAAGATCCTCTATCTGCTGAGGAGACAAAGGATTTTCAAACAGAGCTGATGACAACAGCAACCTCTTGGATATCTCCCCAGCTTGGTGAACACAGCTTTCTCTGCGCACAAGACATATTTGGACCGGATGAAATCTATGCTATCATCAAAAAAATTGACACATTGGAAGATGAAGAGGATGTGAGAGTTGTGGTGGGTGGTCATCACTTTACTGGTATTGGCTCTGATGGGCTTGTTGGTCAGTTGCTGTCGGTAATCAAACAATTCAAGACTGGGGCGATCTACTTGGCATACCAAGACCGACTAAATTCTATACTTGAGGACAAGTACATTAAGAAGACTGCATTCAAGCACCTGGACGATGACCAAAAAAATTGGAAAAGGGAACTCCAAAAAATTGATGATGAAAATAAACTGAAAAAACAAAGGTTTTCAGATCTGAGTTAGTTGTGTCTACATTTTGTGCCCATTATCTTCTTCCTCATTATCCCCCCCCTCTTCTTCATTATTGTTCATAACATCAGGCGCTGACTTGGGGAAGTGTAACTTCAAGCGCCCAAGTGACGCATCTTTGTCGCGGATCTCACTGCAAAAATTTTTGAGACCTGTTAAATAGAAATTTTCCATCTTGATATCGGTCTCATTTGGTGGAGGATGTCAAAGACCAAGGATGTCCTTGCTATTTGCCATTCAGCAAAACATCTGCAAGGATTGGAGATTCATTATTTTCTTGCGGTTCTGATGAATGGTTTTTTTGCCACAATTGATTTGAAGAGAGTGGAACATTGATCAAAGCTGCAGCATTTTTGATGCCGGTGAGCTATCTGAACTACTGATAGCAGTGAGAGGCAAAATGTTGTGCGTACCAAGAAGATGTTCATAGAGAACAGTTTTTTCAGGCGATCAATCTGAGTTCCAATGCCTCCGCCGTTGAAGAAGTGTTTCAACTAATAGTTTTGGTGTTCCATAAAGTCATCCTTGGCCATAAATTGGTCCTTGCGCCCACTTGGTGACATGAGAATGTTGTGACGCATGAGCTTGCTTTGGGATGGTGAGAGGGCTTTGGTTAATAAAAATATCAACCTTGGTAAATACGCTGAGTAGTGCTTAAGGCTCTTGATGGCCTGAGACATCACCGCCCACATTTTCCAAACATTCATCAGGCGTCCTATGTCTCCCGCTTTCATGGCATTTTTAGCCTCAATGATTGTAGAAAAATTGTGTATACAAACAAGGACATTGTGTAACCTTGGTGACTTCTCCTTGGCCGCATCCTTGGAAGAATCCTTGGTTGCATCCTTGGACACATCCTTGGACACATCCTTGGCCGCATCCTTGGCCACATATCTACGTGCTTGAGGCGAGCAGAATTTGGTGTAGCACTCTTCAATTATTGAATTCCACTCTTCAGTGGGAATAGTCCATTTTCCAACCGTTGAATTCCACTCTGCAGTTGTCATTTTTGTTGGTTTATTCTGTGGTTTAAGCACCAATATCTCCTTGTGGGTTTTCATCACCACCCTATTAATGAAGCACCACAAAAGATCAATCATCAAAACAAACACTCAAAAACCATCAAGATAAGATGACCAACCGTATACAGTGAAGCAATGTGGCTTTATGCACTTGCTCTATCTGATGCAGCATCAGTGTGAAATCCTTTTTCTGAATAACCTTATTGTGTGGTATCCCCAATGCCTCAAGGGACTGCCAAACACCCAAGTTGATCTTGTTTGATGGATCACCCAAGTGCTCCGTCAGGATTGCTTGTGCAATGTTCCACAGGGTGTGCGCTCCGCCAAGTTGGAAAATTATATTATCAAAGCTGTGTTCTGGATAACTGCTAGGGTGTTGAAGATCTCTCAAGGAATTGAAATTCTGAATGGTTGCCAGATCTCCGTCCATGGGTTGGACCCGAGATGCAAATTTGGATGGGGTAAGGCCAGTCTGTCTTTGGATACTCTCCAAAACCTGGGCAATCCCCTCAGCGGAGTTATCCGACTCATCCATCAATTCTAGCATAAAGACAGTAGGTATCTCAGGCAATATTTGCTCCAAAACAGGTGGTTTGGTGCTGATGGCTCCTTCCTTGTCGGACACAAAGCCAACATACTCCTCCATTACTTCTGCAAACTGACTCGTCATCACGTGATAGTAGTGCTGTTTGTCGTTGTGGGATGGCAGAAACATGCTCGGATTGATTTGCATAGTTGAAACATCTTTGACGGCCTGTTGATAAGCGCCCAAGTTGAGCTCTGATTTTTCTAGAGAATCTAGAAGCGCCTTACTGGGTAGCTGTACATAACCCCAAGTTCCATGAAACATCATGGAAAAATCCGTTATAGACACCGTATGGACCTTCTCTTGAATATCTAAGTTATCAATGCACAAGAACGGGCTGAGTTCTGGAGAGCGCTCAAGGGACATGACTGCCTTGACATCCTCCGCGGCGTGGCCTGAAAGCGTCTTCAGGGCCTGAATTGCAGTCCTCCGTGAGCTTGTCAACCCCAGTTTGTGCAGATAGTCATTGACGCGCTCCGAGACCCCGCACGGGAGGAAGCGAATGGCATTGTGGAGCTGGAGGCCGTTATGGCGCCTGTTGTGTGCAAACAACAGCTGCGCACAGATAGCAGCTGCCAGCTGTGAGATGTTGAGAGAATTAAAAAGCGGTAAGAAACTGATGCCAGATACATAGCAGGCTGGCAAAACTGTAGGCAGGAGCTCACATGATGCCATCTACGAGATACTTGGTCCCGACCTCCAGAATTGGGCACATAAGTAATTCCATCACGCTCCAGTAACTGGGCCTCGAATGTGTCAGTGGGAACACTAATAGGCTCATCGGGACCGGCACATGTGTCTGACTCAGCCACATCTGTTTCCGGGGGCTCATCGTTGTTTTGCAGCATTCCCATGAGAATACTGTAGAGGAATGGCATTTCTTGCTGTACTATTTGCTCCTCTCGCTTCACTTTAGCTGCCTCCGAGAAAAAATCAGGTTTGACTGACTGTGCACTTTGAAAGTGCCCAGTTGAGGAGTGTGACAGTCGTTCATTGTTTCGTACTAAGATCCTGATGGCCTGGGAGTAGCCACGTCAAACTTTTTGATGGATCAAGGTGACAGAAAGTTAATCAACTTGAGAATGGCTCACCTCTGACTGGATGAAATCTTCCCACCAGCCTTGACCGTCTGCCGAATCCTCAAAGGTATCCCGGATACACTCAACAAGCCTCAGTGTGCTCTCATACCCAGTGCTGGTGGCCCAGAAGCGTTGACGAGTGGCCAACTCAATGTGCTTGCCTGTCAAGAAAAGCATTACAAATTCTTTGATTGGCATGTTGATGTCTTTGAGGTGCTGGCATATCTCTAATGTATCTCTAATGGCGGCACTTGTCGCACTCATGTTGACCAAGGATTGGGATGAAAAGTGAAATGAGTGCGCTCGTGCCCGTGATAGTTTCTGGTAACACTGAAGCGCCTGCTCTTGTGTTTTGAATGACTCGCAAACTTGCCAATGTTAAGTGTGACAAGTTTCATATGGCTTGAGGCACAATAAACCCATGAAACATTTGGTATTCATATAAATACAACTTCAGAGCTTTGTACAGGATCGTGTATGCTGATACTTTGGAAGTTAGGAATGCTGGTTATTGTATACAAAGAAATCAGAAATTACGAGTCTCAAAAATAGGCCAGTTTCAAACAGCCCTGGAGGATGTGAAACCGTAGGAAATTGGATGCTGCTAGCACCAAAATGAAGGGGAGATTGGTGCGGTTCTAATGGTGCAAGGGGCGAACCAATTGCTATCTGATGAGAGGGTGTTTCAGGCC
This sequence comes from Puccinia coronata f. sp. avenae, assembly GCA_002873125.1. NCBI lineage: Eukaryota > Fungi > Basidiomycota > Pucciniomycetes > Pucciniales > Pucciniaceae > Puccinia > Puccinia coronata. The sequence goes on from PGCI01000019.1 coordinate 536,094, forward strand.
CTGCAAGTGCAGTACCTGCAAAAAAGAGCGAACTGTACTCCGGTGCTCAGGCCAGATACAGGCTTTTGCACCCAAGTCCCTCCCTGACGGGAGGTCGCGCTGCGCGCGAGGCGCTTCGCGCCCCTGCCTCCGGCAGGCAAGGGACTTGTGTTAAGTTCGTGATTTTGATGGTTCTATATTTTTTGCGAGCTCGCTTGAGCCCCGCGGGTCGCCTGGAGGCGAAACAATCGCGCGGGAGCGCAAAAAAAAAGCGTATGTCCGCGCGGAAACCCGGGTGTAGCGCTTAGCCGCAGCTGCGCATCAAACTGGGTCGCGGAAAAACCGGGTTTTTTTATCAATGCCCAAAAATAATTGTTCAACAAAAATGGAACAAAAATGATCTTGCATTTATATGACAGCTGTTGATTAATTTGATTCGAGATCTATTGCTGTTCTGGCCTTGACAAAAATAATTCAGTCTTACTAAAGGGGAAGAGATAGGCGTGGAACATAAACAGATCGGGGGAGAGTAGGAATCATGTCAAGGAGTCCCGAATGATGGAGTCAGAGCGGGCGATGAGGGAGTCGATTCTGCGGACGAGAAGGGCGAGGGCGTCTGCGGCGTTCTGGACACGATTGACAAGCGGAGCGTGGGGGCTGCTGAGGGGGGCGTTCGGAGGAGAGGGAGGGGGAGCGAAGCGAGAGGCCGAGGGCTGGGATTTGCGCGCGGTGGAGAGCACGTGCTGGTTGAGCTTCATGAGCTGGTCGATGTGGCTGAGCGGGACGGTGCGGCCGTCCGGGCGGGTCACGAGCCGCACGGACCGGCAGCCGAGGCCCGTATGCGGGGCGCTGCGGGCGGACCGCGCGAGCGCCGTGCCTTCGGCCGACGGCATCCGGCCGAACCGCGCCGGCTTGATGGGCGTCGAGAACCGGTCGTCCTCCACTCCGAGCCCCCCACGCCCGCTCTCCGCCCCCCCACGGGCGTCGCTGACCGAGCTGCGCTTGATGCTCGACTTGAGCAGCTTCTGCCGCCACTGGTAGTCCTCCTGCGCCACGTTGAACTCGTCCGGGTCCGCCGGCAGATACGTAAACCCCCACTCATGCCCCTCCTCGTCGTCGTCGTGGTCTCCTCCTTCCCCGTTAGACGAGCTTGCGGAGCTCGCCATGCTCTGACTTTCCTCGTCTCCTGAGCCGTTCATCTTGAGAGCCGAAAGACCTGGCGAGGAGCCAAAGAAGGCCGAGAAATGGAACCCGCCTCCATCCTCCTCCCCGTTCCCGTCCTGCATTCCATCCAGACAAACACTATCACCCAAGCGGCTTATATTAATTGGCGATCGAGTAAAATTAGGCACCGGGACTGAAAAAAAACCCACATCATGGATCAACCTAGATTAGTACAGGCTTTGTCTGGATCTTTCTCTGGCTGGTTAAAGTTTGGATGGGTTTGGGCGGCTTACTTCTCTGCACTTGGTCCCAATCCAGGCCCCGAAACCATTCGTGCCTTTTGACTTCCTCTAGCCCGTCTGGCCCACATCCGATCCTGTTTTCTCTGCTACAAAGCAGCCTGCAAATGAAGGGGAAGTCAGAGCCTTGTCAGAATTCCACAAAAATTATGAGAGCTGCATACGCCTTCAAAAAACTTTGTAATGGGCCGGATACTGGCTCTAGATTCCGATCCTCCTTGCTATCTTCCTCCTCCTCCTCATCGCCGTAGTCTCGACCCTGATCGATACTTCTACATCGTACGTGTGGGATCTCTAGATAAGACTATTCAAATAATAAGGGAATCAGATTTAACAAAATGAAGTTCGAGCAGAATAAAAGAAGCTAGTTACCTGATGATCTACTATTTTGGAATAGGTGTCGCTGATAGATTGACAAAAGAAAGGGAGCTTCCCGTAGACCAACTTTCACAGGCAAATAAAAGAGCATCAGCCACGAGAATGTAGGGGTTGTACAAAGCGAGGAGGAAAGAAAGACCTCGTATAGGGATACGCCGAAGCTCCAGAAATCGACTTCTGGCCCGTACGACGCGACGGCATCAGTATCCTCATCGACGCCTGTATGGCCATGGTCGGGTGAATGGCAGGAGGACGGACGGGCGGCAGCGGAGGCGGCGGTCGAGTGCGATAGTATGGCAATGGTCTGGCTCAGCTGGACCTGCAGGACTTCGGCTGGCGACGGGCGGGATTCCATCGATCGTCGCGGAGATAAAAGCGCAAAGTTGGGCGTTAGTATTAGGCTGTTTTTCGGGTTGAATTCGATCATGCCTTGTGCGGAGCAAGATGCGCATCATGGAAAGAAGGAATGATACGAACGTGCAATGTAGTCACAAGTACCCACAATAACGGTGCGGTGATGGCGCGGGACGACGAGAGCGGCAGTGGTCGTGGAGGAGGAGGTGGTGGAGAAGGGCTGGAGGGGTGCGGCGGTAGCGAAGTCAGCGAGTAGGATATGAGCGTCGTGGTGGTGGATGAGGAGGTTGCTAGGCTTGATATCTCTGTGGCAGAAGTGGTGGGTGTGGTGGAGCCAGTGGAGGGCGGCGATTGCGTCGATAGTCCAGGAGCGCAGAACACCTTGCTCCGGCAGGATCTGGGGAGAGGCGGCGGCCAGATAGTCCGCAATCGAACCGCTCGGGCTGTACTCCACCAGCAGATGCAGGTCCGTCGCCGTCTGGAACGACGCATGCAGCGTCGGCAGCCGCTTCGGTGTCCCCTCCGATGACCGCGAGAGCAGCAATATCGACAGCTCCCTCTGGATCGAGCTATACTGCTCGTCCCCACCCCCACATCCATCCATCTTTGTATCAGTCCTCTCTCTTCGACAACATGGATGGGATAGTTCTATAGGCTCACCTGCTGGATCCTCCGTGAGACGCATTTGCTGACTTTCTTGAGGATGTAGAGGTTCGACTGGTTGAGGCTTTCAAGGCTGGACAGCCGAGTCTTGATGAGATAGACCTGGGATGCGATGATGATGATATTTCAGCGGATACGTCCATCTATCTCGCGGAGAGTCAGAAAGCGGTTCTTTCTTACGGAGCCGGATTGGGCCTCGGACAGGGTGCGGAGCAGGATGAAGTCGCGTGCGGGGTCGATCCCGGTGGAGAGACATCGCTGGAGCAGCTTCTGCTCGGCGGACTGCGGGTCGGAGTGTTTCTGCTGCTGGGCGGACTCGAGCAAATATCCGAAGAGCGGGCTGAGTGCGCACCGGTAAGTGTCCAGGGTAGCCGGCGTGCGGTGCTCGTAGTTGCGGGTCGTGTGTCCCAGCGCCGAGCCGAGCCTGCTCAGCACAGCGTGTCTCTGCGGCCAGCTCGCCAGTGGCTGCACTTCCCCTCCACCGGATGGTCCCTGCTTGCGGAGCTGCTCCGAGGACGGCTTGAAGTGCACGTTCTTGTTGGAATCCATGTCTTGGAAAAGTTCTTTTCAAACAAAAAGAAAAATGGAGACAAGAATTCATAACAACTGATAAATAAAATCCATCCCACTACAAGCACTGCCTTTTCATGGCCTCTGCGCCCCTCGTTCGTTCCGTAATGCACCGCTTCTCCAGACAGGGCCCTGAGCAGCCGGGCGGCCTCTTCCAGCCGATGGGGCGTGTGCGCCCATCGAGTGAGGGCCACCACCACCACCACCACGACCAGCAGCACCTGCCGCCGCCGCCGCCGTCGCTGGATAGTGGTTGTTGTGGTAGATGCGAGGCTGCTGGACGGGAGCACCGCGTCCCGCGGCTGGATTGCCCAGCCAGGCCCCGCGCCCACCTCGCCCTGCGGGTGCACTCGCCGGCACCCCGCCACGCGATCCATCGCCACCCGTCTGCAATCGGACCCCCATCATCCTCGGAGCACCACTGTTGCCCACGCGTGCGTCGCACCCGGCTGCCCCTCTCGTCCTCTTCCACCCTGATTCACGGCCGCTTTCTGGCGCGGTGCCGGTGGCGTAATACTTTGGCAGTACTGTGGTGAGGTCAGATTCAGGATCGTATTCCCACCAATAGAAACACCTCGATAACTCTCACATCTGAACCCGCCCAGGAAAAAAAAGAAAACCAACTTTAGCTACATGTACATAGTCATTTAGTGGAACAAACTTACCGGTTCGACAGGGTGGTACCGCCAATAAACGCCGTATCAAAGACCACATCTATCAACTTATCATTGATACCCACCACGACTCCTTTCGCGCTGATGGGCACGGTTCCACGATCGCTGACCATAGTGACGCGATCGCCCAGCTCGAAGGATTGCGAGCCAAGCTTCTCCTCGACATGCGAAGGTTTGAGGATCGCGCGGCGAGGCACGTTGCGGATGACGGCCTGCTTCACGTTGTGGGGCGTTCGCTGGGAGGAGAAGGAGGCGGTGATCGTCTCGAAGCCCGAGATAGTGGCCGCATCCAGCGAATCCGTCTCCAGTCCCACGCGCTCAAAATCCCGCACACCTTTCGTCTTGATCCACCCCTTCAACTCTGCTAATCTCGCCTCCGTCTGCTCCGGGAATATCTCGTGCGCACTCATAATGTCGTTTCCTCGCATCTCCAAGCTGTCCAAGATCTCCGGAAATCGTTTCTAGGTGGAGGCGGAACCAATCAAGCCAAACAATTTCCCGACTATTAATTCAACTACCCACAAAAAAACACATGCGCTGCCTTTTTTTATTCATTTATTTGGAAAACTGACTAGATATTCTTCAATGAGTTTGACAGCATCGGCAGAGTACTCCCAACCGGATTCAGTTTTTTGAGTCAGTCCCAGCACCTTTTGACCCTTGGCTTCGAACTTCATACTGAGGCCGATATTCGTCTTGTTATCGCTGCCAGGCTTTTCCAAGATGAGCACGCTGGAGGTGATTTTACTGAGTGTCAAGGCTCCGATCCCTAGCCGTCGACACAGCACGTTTGAGGGGAGGTATAAGCGCATCGCGCTGGTCGCTTTTAGCGAGCTGCGATACGCAAAAATCTCATCTTTGTCTGACGGGAAGGACTGTGCATATGTAAGAAGAATCAGTATCACAAAAACCACGATTAGTTCAATAGAGAGAGCAGGAATACCATTATGCGTAGATCTAGCCTGTCTTTCGAATGCCCAATCACTTGTCCTGGGGCCCCATACAACATTGTGCCCAGGAAGAAACTTTACTGCCCTCGGGGAAATCCTCCGTGATAGATTTGGCGCTTTGTTCCTGAGAAACCAGAAAAATCAGAGCCACACTTCGACGAGGGAAGGAGCTGGACACAAGAGAAAAAACAACTGACCAAAAAGCGGGGGTCGATTGAAGAGACTTTCAAGACGATCGTCTGTAAGGCATAGTCGTACTCGCGCGCTTCGTATTCCTTGACTAGAGCCCCATCTTCCATTCGCTTGAGGCCCTTGATAGGTTTTTGCATGGACTACTACATCCACATCGCCGATTACCAGTCCGCATCTCTTGGAAAGTTCGTACTCGATGCCATTGGCATCGCGTTGCCACTTCTCCAACACGTTGTCATTGTGAGGGGTAGAGCGACACCGGCGGAAGTGTGGGGGGAGATCGTATCTGAACAGGCTGTCCGAGATGGCCGTCACCTTGGCTTCACGAAGGAACGGGTATCCCACATACACTCGAGAGTCGAGCAGAGAATTCGCAAGATCTTCAACCTTCGTTCCTTCGTATAGGTTCTGAACTTCGATCACGATCGTCTCGCTTTGCTTTCGGACTGGTGCACTTTGATCCGATGGAACTGTAGCGAGCCCGTGTGCGGTAGATTATGCAGAGATGGAAATCCCGCAACCGCATCTTTCCCCAGTAACACACCCTCAGAAAGCCCTTTGATGAGCCGTAAGCCTTCCATCGTCGGAAGATCGTACATCGTCATCTCCGAATGACAGTTATGAAGTTCGGGGAAGAAGCCAAGTAGGGAAGAGGGGTATATGACGGATATTTCTGGATTGTATCGGAATTGCCAAGTGGGTCCAAACTGGTTCCTCATACGCTCCTCATCTAATAGTTTTGTGCTCATGAGCTGATAAAAGAGGGGAGATCAGCTCTTGTTAGCGCGTTTCTTTTTTTCCGAACTTCATTTGACATTATTGATGCTAGGCCTAACCTTTCATAGCTTTGAGAAGTCGGTCTTGGTCAATGAAAGGGATCTTGACAATGGCTTCCCAGTCGTACTTCTTGCCATTAAGATCCGTTTCGAAGTTTTGCGGATACAAGTCGATGATGGGCGATTCTGAATTGGTCATCAAGTCCTGAATAAACGCACAAAAAAGATGGAATTCATGAGAATCAATTTTGGAGCTAAAATTTAATAAGAGACAAAAACTGACTCGGAATGCAGGGGGCACATGGGAGGAACTCAGTTCTGGAAGAACGCCCATGAGCTGCTCGAAAGGCTTGAATGGTTGGCCAAGATCGAATGTAAACTTGTACGACGCCACATTCCTCAAGTCTGTGAACAATGTGAAAGGAGGCGGTTGATTGGAAAAAATTCTGAATATCCCGTCTCATTCAACTCGACGCCGGGGTGAAACAAGAGCTTACCCGAAATCATGGGGGAATAATGGTACGGGTAGAACCAACTCCACGAAGCGACACCGTCGTAGTAGTAGTGGAGAACCCATTGTAACCCCTCTGCATACGCGTATGTGAGCTTGTCGAGCTCATCAGGGTTGGCAAAATCAAGTTGCATTTTTTCCTGCAGAAAAAGCATTTTTCTTTTTTTAGAAACGATACTGGGTCTTTTGCTACTGGGGGCCACCATTTGCTCACATAATAGTATTTTGATTTCCATTCAGACAACGCGTTTTGGAACTTCCTTTCTTGTTCTTGGTCAAAGTCCTCCTCATTCCATTCAGGTTCCTCTTTTGCTTGATTGTATTTATGGAAAACTTGTTCGACGTTGGAATCGACGGTTTGAATGTCAGGCTTGGCTGCTTCAGCGAGTTGAAAATCTTCCAACATATCCTGGACGGCCTCAATGGCGGGTTCTTGGGTTGACGACTGGTCCGGATCAAAGCTCAGGGTGATGAGCGGTTCGTCGTTCTCATTGAATTCGTCGAAGGAAATACACAGGTTTAGTTCGGCCGCCAGGTCCTTCAAGAATTTTCTGTCTTTTGCGGGGTAGCATGCTGGAAGGGCCAAAGAAACATCAAATTTGTTCGGGGAATGGAGATTGGATCTGACAAATTTCTCGATCGTTGCAAGGAGAGTACGCTGGGTTTCGCTTAAGGTGAGAGGGCTGTTGCCTTTCTTTTTCTTGGACTGGGTATGGGAAGAACGTTTGCTTTCGATCCAACTAGAGTCCGCGCATATGTGTTCGAAATTATCTCGCTCATGCTGGATTAATTCATTCAAAACTAATTGTAATCGTTCAGTGTGGAGGGTGCCGAATTCATTCAAGTAACCTCCCGCTTGCGGGAGCACCTTTTTGTAAATATCGAACAGCAATCCTAGTGCGCCCCTCGTTGATGTGTAAGTTGGGCAAGTGTGGCAAGAAATCGTTTCCGACAAATATACAGAGAAGAATGAAGTCGTCGATAATTCGTTCGAGGTCGTAATTCAAAGTCTTGATAGTTCGTAACGTTGCAAACTCCCAATCTAGATAATCGCGAACGAGCGAGATATGAAGGAGGTAAAATTTCTGGTTTTCAAGACCCTTGCATGAGCTCTTCTGCGGCGAAAATTTCACTTCTTCTCGGAGGAGACAGAAGTGTGGATCGTGCGATAACAAAGCCAACATAATCAGATCTGCGTCTAAGCCATAGACGCAATGTCGGATGTTGGGGTTGTAATCTTCTTGTGCTTTAGAGAGTCGGATGTATTCCATGATCTTGTGCTCGCCTCTCCTGGTACCTAAGATAATGGGACAACACGTACAGTTTTAAATTCATATGAATTCGAAGGCAGCTTGCCTTGTGAAAAAAAAGCATGGGTTTGCCATGGATGGCCAAAGCTTACATCGTGACCACTGAATATCACCTGGACAGATTGCCAAGCAGAATCCTCAGAGACTTTCTTGTTGATGAAATACTTCAATTGTTCGGACAATCGAGCCATGAACGGAGTACCTATGATAGATGTGTGAGGTTAGTATGGACCCCTCTGGATAAAAGAGAATTCGAAAAGTCACGAACCAGGGGTGATGCAGTTACTGTCAAAACCATTGGTGTCTGGGAGCTTCTCCCCTTTGCGGATTGCCTTCTCGATCAACTGTTGAGTTTCTTTTGCCGTTTTGAACCTCCGGGAACGCTAAGCGTGAAGAGAGTTCAGAGTTAGAGATATACCAGTTAGTCATTCCGAACTGATCGTTTTCATTCGATTAGATTGCCAGGAGAACGGTATTTTAAAATTCAATGAAACCTTCGAACCTGTTGGTTCATCTTGGCTCGGGGTGCGACACCATCAACGGAAAGAAAAACTTTCTGAGGTTTGGCTAGGGAGAATAAGTGTTCTAAATACGAAAATATGGCCAAGTAAATCTCCTGCTCCGTTCTGTAGCGAAGTGAGCACCCCCAAAAATAAACAACTACGTCAGAATTATCCGGACAAATGAGAAGGAGAAAGAAGAAAAAAGCAAAATGTGCTAGGGGAGGTATCTTACATCCTAAAATGGGCACTTCCTTCGTTCGGGTGACTACAGTGATGAATGATTCCGTTCATGTCCAAGTAAAGATTGTCTAATTCATTCAAAAAATCGAGATTGATTCAATCAATTATTTTTTGTTGCGTAGTCCCAAGATGATTTGTGAAATTGATGGCTAACCAAACTGAGGAATTCGATTTTCTTCAACGAGTTGGAGTACAAACGGATACCGTTCGCTCATCCATCGAAAGAACTGATAGATAGAAAAGAACCAACAAACATCACATCATTAGTATCCTAAAGCGGAGAATGGTGGCTGAGGAACACAAATTGTTTCTTCACGGTCTCGCAGAAAAACTGTTCAGAAAGGGGATCGCCACCGAACCTTAGATACACCTGTGATCGAGGGGAAGATGTCAGTACAAAGCAACGTCTAAGACTGAAAAGGGATAGATTGAAGGAACGACATGATCTGGACGAACCCATGATGTTTGAACCTTCTGAATAATTTCTTCTTTCGCGGTTATCGGACAATCAACTTTTTCTGCAGATATATGTACACTTAATTTTGCTCTTTCATAACAAAAAGCGATTCTTCAAGCAAAGGTGGAAGAAAGTTCTACATGTACAGATTATGTAAGCAACAAGGATATGTACACCACGGCGAAACAAAAAGTTTATGGGAACCTGTTTGTAACGTTTTTAATACAAACGTTAAATCTTGAGTTCCCAAGGTTCACAAATCCATTGTCCCACAAGACCGAGTTTTTTTTGCGTGGGACAATGGCTTTAAAGCCTTGTTGAGTTAGACATGTCATCTCGCGTGTAAATACATATTTATTTCCAATATGTATTTAGATCATGTTCACTATATCTAGTTCTCATCTTCTTACTTTGTACCCCCTGGGGGAATTTGGAATACATCTTCTTAATCTATATCTCGCTTTAGAGGTTATGAGCCTGCGCAGAGCTTAAACATAGAATCGTACAAATCTTAGTTACCTTGTCTCTTTAAGCTTCCAAATCTTATTCATCTCTCTCCCCGTGTCGTCAATTCCGACTCCAACACTACCAACTTTTACCTCACCGGTTCCAACCCGGTTACTTTTGCACGCCGCTAGTTTTGACCTAGCGCATATCCCGTTCAACGGTTCAGATCCGTCAGTCTTAGCTTATTTGGTGGGCTTAAAGCCAACAGGAAGTGAGTCTTCCTTACGTGTGCACTAAAGAGGCGGTTGTGGCAAACTACAAGCCACATTTGTGAGCATTGGGCACCGTGTCTTACTTTCAGATACCGGACTTACCTTGAGGTGCTCAATCAGGCGCTTCCTACCACACCAAACATCCGCCGTTGCCCCCTTGGGTCAAAGGACTACCCCCAAATCCACCACCAGCAGCAGCGCTCAAAACACCAGTCCCTTTACCTTGCTCACAACAGAAGAGGCAGGAGAGGAAGATGGCGTCCAACCAAAAATCAAGCTTGGCGGGGGCCACTGGAAGTAACACGCCAAAGGGGCCGATCACGCCGGCGGGTACACAACCTGTCACACTTGAAACTCTTGCTCAGCTGTTTGGGTCTCTCAGTGGACGGCGTGAGGAACGTGAACCCCTGGCCACGGGAATTGATCGTGCCATTGCGCTTGCGGAGGCACTGTCCAAGTACCAAAAGCTGGGGAAGGCCATTGAGCCTAAGCTCAAGGAGGACGGGAATAACTTCCCTGACTGGCGTTTGGCGTTGTCACACATGGTGTCTACAGTTTGGGAGGTGTTGGGACTACTACGGGTCCAAGGAAGCCAATGACAATGGGGATTGCCATAAACTCACCGGGATCCTGATTGAACAGAGTATCCACCCCACGCTTGTATCATCCATCTGAGGAAAGCACGGTAGGGTGGCGTTCCAAATACTGCGGACGCGATTTGAGGCTGTCTCCTGGAGCTACATGCTGTCCAAGTGGATGAAGGCCACCAAGGCTGTTGACCCTACTGGCCAGCTGAACGCTACGTACTCGGAGATGGAGACCTGCCTGAATGAAATCAAGCGCCGGGCAGGGGGTTTTCACAAGGATCTCGTACTGGCGTTGATTTTTCACCAGCGGTGCCAGTTGTCCTATCAGGAGATCGCCAATGCGCTGGATGCCCGTCTTTCCGTCAACAAGGCCACCAGCATCACCTCCAAGTCAGGGTGGAGCTTGCCAGCAGGTTCAAATCTGGGACGCAGGCCACTGGGTCTGTGTTTGCGTATTGCTTGCATATTCGGGCCGGTCAGCAACAGTTGGAGGGCACAAGCGGTCCATCGCCTCAGTCGTCATTGCAAGGTGGAGGCAGGCGGAAGGGAGACCCAAACTCAGTGATGTGGCGGCCAGATGCATGGGCTCGACAAGTCCTCAACAAAACGCACCCATGCCATTACTGCTATGAGTGGGGGCATTGGGTGGTGGACTGTCCCCTGTACAACGCAAAGAAGGCGCCTGTTGGTGACCCGCAACTGGCCAATCCAAACTTCAAGCTTTGCAAGTTGGCCGTTTGCCACCCGGGGTTGCTCAGGCAAGGGAAACGCCAGGCGTCATTGCAGCCGTCCGCGGGGAGGTCTCAAGCCAACGTGGCTTTGGTCCAGCAGCAAGTCGACAAACAGGACCTGGCGCTTTTGGATGCCGGCGCCACGGATAGCGTAACCAATGATGTTAATTTATTCACGTCTTGCGGCCAACGTCAATGAATCTCATTGTTGCCTCCACAGATTGGTTTCCCGTGAAACAGATCGGCGACGTCATGCTCCCCACACCTCAGGGACCATTGCGGGTGTCAAATGTGCTGTTCTGCCCAAACATCAAGGGCACAATCATCTTGGTGGGGAGGTTTAAGTTGTTGGATGGGAAGGTGGACTGCGATGGAGACAAATACGCGTTGGTGCAGGATGGGGTTTTGTTTGAATCTGTGGAGTCTCAAAACCGTTGTTTCATACCTTTATTGCGTGCAAAATCCCAATTTAGTGCTGTTGTATTGGAACCAAGATTATTGCATGAGCGTGTCGGGCACTTCTCGTTAAGGATGCTGCACCGTACCATCAAGGCGGGCGCCATTAGGGACCCACCGAATCTGAGTACATTTCATTTGAAGGCCTGCTGTGATACATGCGCCATGATGAAATTGACCCACACTCCCATCAAACGGCCATCAAGGGACATATGTAAGAAGCCGGGAGACGTGATAGTGGCGGACTTGGTGGGGCCGTACAAGGCCACCATTGATGGAAGCCAGTACATCTTGACAGTACAGGACTTGGCCTCGGGGCTTGTGTTGGCGATCTCGCTGAAGACCAAAGGGAAGGCTATGCGGGAGCTCATCAGGTGGCTTGGACAATTCATCAATTTGTTGAAGTGGGCGGTTAAGCGGATCCAAACTGACAATGCGTTGGGGTTTGCCGCCAGCAAGGAGCTGGCCGAGTTCGTCACTAGGCTTGGGATAGTGCACGAGAAATCGGCACCGTATGAGCACCACCAAAATGGCACCGTTGAGCGCACAAATTGAACGCTGACCGAGATGTGTCACGCGCTGGTCCACACGCGGGGGCTGCCACCAACACTGTGGACGTATGCTGTGAGGCATGCGGAATACATTTTCAACCGTCTGTTGCACGTTGGGAAAGCGGCCACCCCGCTGGAAGCCATGCTCGGAATTTGACCAACACTGGATATGCTCCGGGTCTTTGGTTGTGTGGCATATGCGTATGACCACAATCATCTCAAGCAGGTCGTGCCGTACGCCAGAAAGTTTTGACACGTGGGCATATCAACCGACTCCAAAGGTTGGCTTCTCTGGAATGAAGAGACGGGAAAGGTGGTCACTGCGGCTTTGGTGCGGTTTGAGGAAGGGCCAATTCTGGCGCCGGTTTATGGGATATTGGTAGATGACAAGACAGAGGCGGTTATCTTGGCAATTGAGTGCCACACGCTGGGAGACTTCCGACTTAGCGACGCGCTTGATGAGAAAGACGCCGTGGTGGCTATGCTGGAGAGTTGTGATCCTTACGGTGCGGATTCACCCACATATGCCAAGGCAATGCAGTCACCGGACACGTCGGCGTGGGGGGCCGCCATGTCAACCTTTTAGCAAGCTCAAGATGATAACCCAGGTCTTGAGGTCTTGAATTGGGAAGGGTGATGATGTGAAAGGTCCAAAGCCGTCTTCCGGAACAGTGATTTGAGGATATGTTGAGGAAGGACTATTCCAATAGAGTGATAAGTGGATTTCTTCTTGGAATGATAA